>JAWWMO010000011.1:1392425-1409656 GCA_035047845.1 Dendrocincla fuliginosa
GGGGTCCCGATCCAGCCAGGCTGGCAGAATGGGTGCAGCACAGTAATGGCTTCAGACCGGAGGAGAGCAGTGTTAGGCGGGATTTGGGAAGGAATTCCTGGCTCGGAGGGTGGGCAGGCCCTGGCACAGGGTGCCCAGATGAGCTGTGGCTGCCCCTGAATCCCTGGGAGTGTCCAAGGCCAGGTTGGACGGGGCTTGGAGCACCCTGGGCTGGTGGAAGGTGTCCCTGTCTATGGCAGGGGTGGGATGGGATGATCTTTAAGGTCCCTTCCCAGCTAAACCATCGTGCCACTCTGTGACCCACCCAGCGAGGCTGTGGGTGCCTGTGCCCTTGGAGGTGTCCGTGTGTGTAGATTCATCCTGGGCTCAGCAGAAGCAGCTTTTAAGGAGCTGTGAGCAGGGGGAGACGCTGCTTTCCCAAGCGCATTCCTTGTTCAAACAGACCTTTGGAGGAGCCACGACACCGCGTGTCCTGTTTCATGGACACCGTGGGGCTGGAGCCCACTTAATAGGAGGTTAATTGCGAAAGCAATGGCCTGTGATAAAAGAGGGAAGCGTTTCCCCCTCGGAGCAGCCCCGGGCTGGCCACTGACACCTCCCGGTGCTGTTTGGATAGAGAGGAGCAGAACAATCCCAATATTTCAAACAGCACTCAGGCGGGGCCGTGCTAATCGCTGCCCGCTAGACCTGCCTCTGGTCACTAATGCACTGAAGCATCGCTAATGCCAGCGGGGGATGACAAGATAAGGCCGGGCTGGGAAGGGGCCACTCCACAAAGGCAGCAGTGCAGTAATTAGAACCTCGCCCAGCGAATGGAGTGTCCCGCTCGGCCCCCCCAGATAACCCCGGCTGGGGAGGGAGCCCGGGCTGCATCACCCCTCTAATTCGGCTGACATTCGCTGCTGTTAACATGAACCAATTTGCAGCAAAGGAATAACTTCCATTCCCCTCGATTAATTAGACAAATTAATTAAAGCTGTTCGTTGGTGCTGGGAATCTATTCCCTATTCAAGACTAGGATGCTGCAGAGATTTCGTTAAATGGTTCAGAGAAGGCTTATTAATCCTGAAATTAATTCTATCAAGCCCTATAAAGCCCCAACTTCAAGTGCATTTGCGGAGAAAAAAGCTTTGCAAATCAGATAGGAAAGCTCCAAAAGTGCTGAGTATTATCATAATCTGGGTAGTGTTCAATTTGACACTCTTATGTCAAGATATTAGAAGAGAATGAGCAAATGGCCTGATAAATATGTACTTAAAGAACGACAATCCCTATAATCAGTTAATTTCTATTTATCTTATGATACCCTTTTCCACAGAAACTTGTATTAGAAAATAAATAAGATTACAGGGTAATTCTGAGAGCTCTGAAAACATAAAACATTTGTATGTCTTCAAAGGCAGAGTCGTGCTTTGCTGTGCAGCTCTTCAATGGCAACATCACCCACACTGTGCCATTGGATTGGTTCTGCAGTGACTGGTACCATCAGCTCCCTCATCACGGGCATCTTCTCTCTGCACCCCCACCCAGTGCCCAGGGACAGGGCCTGATCCTGGCACAGAGAGCCTTGGGATGCATCCCAGCCCCGTCCCCAGCCCAGCTCTGCTGCCAGGCATTGTGGAGATGGGGTGGGAGAGGACTGGGTAGGGGATGGGATGAGGATGGGACAGGATGGGATGAGGGTTTTCACTCTGGAGATGGTGGTGGGATGAGGATGGGATGGAGATGCACAGGGGACAAGAACCACCAGGACAAGGATGGGACAGGAACAGGGACAAGGATGAGCAGCAGCCACAGCAATGGGTTGAGCCCACTCAAGGCAGGACACCACAAGCCATCACTGGATCTCTCCTGCTGCCCCTTGGGCTGGGCAGGGTTTTAGGTCCGGGAGCAGCCACGGGGAGGGGTCAGAGCTTGGAGAACTCACTAAGACAAACCTGGGTGATTTCTTCTGCAAACCACGGTGCATTGAAGAAGAAAACCTGTGTGAGGGAAATCTTGGTTTGTGGGTCTGTGCCTGCTCAGGCACGTGCCTGAGAGGGCTTTAGGGCAAAATTCCTAGTGAGAGAGGCTAAAGAACAGCCCCAACAGCTTCAGGATATGACCCAGGCTAGAAACAATAGCCAGCCCAGAAGAAATGAGTTTATTATCTGGTCTAAAGGGATTTTATTGACTTGTGAAAAAAAAAAAGTCGTATTTAATATTGAAGTATAACTTTTAAAAACAGAGATGCTGACTCTATAAAAATGTGCTCTGGAGCTGAGACCTTGACTCCAAAGTGTAATCCAGAGATTTTTTTATAGCTGTGCTATAAATCATCAAAATTAAATGTTTGCATTAGCAGCGGCGGGGGAAGCCTATGCAGAGCGTGGGGATGTGTCACCCAGCACAAAGCACAGGAATTACAGGGACCCTCGGGTGGTTCTGGCCTGGGGAAGGTGGGGGGGGGGGCTGCAAGGCTCTATCTCTACTGGGATTTGCTGATTCTCTGTGGGTTTTTCCCCAGTGGGGCAGCCAAGGTGTGGGGGAGCCCCCAGTTCCATGATTCCTGGCACATCCTCCCCTAGGACTGCATCCCACAGTGCCAGGGATGGGTGCTCCAGGGATGGGGAGGGAAGCAGGATGGTGAGGGGCTGCCCAGGCTGGAACATGTGGATGAAAAGGTAAATGAGTGGGGTTTTCCCCCACTTCACATGGTGGGTGCCAGGCTGGCAGCCACCAGACCTTGCTCTGCCTTCCTGAGCTGTTTCTCATCAGCAATCCTGGGACCAATATCATCTTCTAACAGGGAACTAACCAGATCCTCCTTGCCAGCCTGGCCCTGGGGGGTTTGCAGCCCTGTCCTGCCTGGAGGAGGATTGTCAGTGCTGTCCTTCACATGAACCCCTTCCCATGTGCCGCCGCAAACGCTCTCCGGAGCCCGGCCAGCCAACCTGTTAACATCCTCTCCTTCACACCCCCACAACGAGCCAGCTGCTCTGCCTAGCAAAATACAGCTGGAGAGGTTTATAAATAGTGAATGAAGGCTTGCTGCAGCCACTGCAGCTGGGCAGTGTTAGAGGAGCGAGTCATTCATCACGGGGTGTCATCCCTGCCGGGATGTGCTGCCCACCAGCACCGCGCCGGCACGGCCCAGCCTGGCCTCACCTCACACGGCTCAGCCTCTCAGGCAGTGTTTAAACCTTTGTTCAGAATTCATTTTGCCAGTGTGTTCTAACTAACCAGAGAAGTGTTGGTGACAGATCACTCCCAGAGGCTTCAGCACATCCTTCCCGGGCAGGGACGGGGGCTGGAAGTGCCCAGGAACCCCCTGTCTGCCCCCAGTTCCCACTGCAAGGGTGTTTGGGGCTGATCCACTGCTCCTGAGCAAGCTCCATCTCCCAGGCAAGGAGGGGACGGGGAGATGAGCCTGGCCATCTGACACATCCTCCTGCTGTGACTCTGCTGCAGGGAGAGGGGATGGAGGGCTCGGTCCCTCCATCTGGTGTGTGCATCAGCCCAGGGTCTCCTGGGGGCGTATCCATATCAAAACTCAATTAGGAAACGAGACCTGGATGTGAAGGACTATTGTATTTCAAGTATTTTTATAATTAAATCTGAGAAGGTGGAACAGGGTATTTATGAGGGGCCTTCAGAGAACTTTTCCCCGTGCATAGAGGACGGGGGTGTTGAAGAGTTTATTTTATGTATGGCTGCATTGTTTTCACAGAGCACAACGGGACAAAGGTCTCTTCGGGGTCAGGGTCCCAAATGCTCATCATCATCATCATCATCATCACCCTGCAGTGCCACTGGTCAAAGAACATCCAGTTCCACCCCTGCCATGGGCAGGGACACCTCCCACCAGCCCAGGTTGCTCCAAGTCCTGTCCAACCTGGCCTTGGACACTCCCAGGGATCCAGGGGCAGCCCCAGCTTCTCTGGGCACCCTGTGCCAGGGCCTGCCCACCCTCCCAGGGGAGGATTCCTTCCTAACATTTGATCTAAATCTCTCCTCCTTTAGTTTAAAACCTTTCCCCCCCTGTCCTATCACTACCTGCCTGTGTAAAAAGTCGTTCTCCCTCTTTTTAATAAGCCCCCTTCACGTCCTGGGAATTGTGGGGCTTCAACTTTGTGCTTCTCCCCTTGAAGTCCTGCAATCAGAAGAAAGTTATTCCTTTCCCACATCCCTGACTGAATTATTTCCCACTTGCAGAGCTGCTACCTACAGGATATAATCATGAGCACAGTAAATCACTGCACCATGTCAAACTGCAAGTGGTTGTGGAGTCAGATCTGGAGTTTAAATCCATGCCTGACTGTGTATTTTATCTCAAATGTACTTTTTAATTTGTCCATCTGAAATGATTCTAAATTTAAGGGGTACCCAGCAAGAAGAGGAAAAGTTTTTTTAAGCAACTGTGGTTATTTTTCTGCCAAAGCCTCTGCAAGAAATCTGGAGCTGGGGCTGCGCTCAGGGCTTGGCTCTGCAGGCACAGACTCTGCTCTGCTCTGCCTGTGAGGACAAACACAGTGCACTCACACAATTCTCATCTGCAAATCGCATCTCTGTTGTTTGCACAGGTATATTTAATGCCCATCATTATCTAAATACTCTTTATAAATCCACCTGCATTAAAAAGCTGGGGTGATGGATGCTGTTAATCATCTAAAGGAATGGCTGTTTTGATGTTTTTCATAGCAGGTGAGTATTGGCTGTGCAGGTGTCCCCTCCTGTGGTGACAGGGACACTCGTGTCAGTGTGAGCAGCGGGAGGGGATGGGGAGGGACCATCCCCTCAGCCCTGTCCTTGAGGCTCCCCTTGCTGAGGGCGGCGGGCGGGGGATGAGGAGGACTTGGCTGTGCTGACGCGGGGACAGAACAATCCGGTCCCCAAACCAAGACGTCTTGGCGGTGTCTCGGCTGCTCCCTGGAGCTCACCGGGCCGGCTCTGCCGTGATCCAGCTGCCAAGGGGAAGGCTCTGCTGCAGCGACATTCACGCCTCGGAGTTTGCATTGTCTTCAGAAAATAATCTCCACTTCCTAATTCCCCCGGAGTGTTCCACATGGGGGTCTTCACTGCAGAGCCAGGCACTGGGCAGGCAGCTCTTCTGCGGCCGGTGCTCGGCTCTGCCGGCACCAAACCCTGGTGCTGATGTCTCACTGCACATCACGGCGCTGGCACCCGCTGGCCAGGGAAACCACAGGTCATTAGTTGTGAATTTGCACATTAAAAAACAGCATTCTGTCAGAAGGCACTATCTTTAAACCACAAACGGCAGAAATAACAATTGTGTTACAGGAATACATTATATGTGTTCATGAATACATAATAAAGTTCAATTTGCCATTATTTATCACATTACTTAAAATTAAATTGAATTTATAGTGCAAAAGAAAAGAGTTTGGTGTGCTTTTTTGAAAATAATGCACAATCTGTCATGCCGTTCACAAGGCATTTGTATTAGCACCAGTGTATACAGATTAATTTATTTATTGTCATTAAATTATCGCTGCTTCCCGTTGTTCCTTCATCCTCGGGGACAAGCCTCGTTCTTTCATGTAGTTTTTAAGAACCAAAGAGTCACGTGGGCAAATAATGCATTAAAGACTCACGGTGGGTTTGGTTGTCTTTGGTTTGGAGTGCTGGAAGAAGTTAAAACCCAGGAGTTGGAGGAGGTCACCACGTTGGTGTTGCCACTGGCATTGACACTGATGATAGTGCTGGCATTTGTGTTGACGTTGGCATTGGCATTGCTGGTGGTGTTGGTGTTGGCATTGGTACTGGTAGTAGTGGTGGTGGTGGCGTTGGCATTGACCAGGACATTGATATGGCATTGACATTGACACTGGCATTGGTGTTGGTGTTAGCACTGCTGTTGGTGGTAGCATTGACATTGACCATGTCGTTGATGTTGGTGGCATTGGCATTGGTGTGGGCGTCGATGCTGCCATTGGCACAGGCATTGGTGTTGGCACTGGCACCCTGGGTCATGGCCCAGTACAAAGGGAGGCATCAAACCAGAGAATGTCTCCAATGAGACTGTCGGAGGCAGGAGGGCACCAACCCCTCATCCCCATTAACACCCACATCCAAAATCCTGGGAACTGCAGTGCTCGAGCCCCGCTGCCTCTCATGCCCTCGGTGCCCCTCGGTGGGGCTCAGGCAGGGCAGTGCCCAGGGAGCCCCTGTCCCTGTGCACAGGGCAGAGCCAATGCCAGCGCCAGCCGCCCCCGCCCGGCTCTGCCTTATCGCGCCGTTGTGTGCGCTGGCCGAAAAGAATCATTTGTGAATAGAGCTCTAATTACATTATGGCTAATCCATTTTCCTCTCTGAAGCTGCTAGTCAACAGTTTATTCTCTCACCTCAGAGATGAAACTGAATGTCAGTTTGGGAGATAACATTGACATGAACTTCTGTATCAGGCAAGTAGACAAATACCATTATAATCATTTATAATCCTTTAAAGCTGTGACTGAGAAGTGGCATTTGGACTGGATTTAAACTTGGCGTTGTCCGTGCAGAAGATTAGCTGCTCCATAAGACTTTGATTTCTGAATATTGCCCATTAGAGAGTTTTGACATAGGAAATTGAAGTATTATATATAGTTTTAACGTGGTTAACAGAGTCTGACACAAACAATAACATTCCAAGTTCGGTTAATTCTTTCGCATCCCATTTACAGCAGGGAAAACTCCGCTGGCGTCTGAAAAGCACCCCAGCAGGACTTTGAAGATTATTCCTGCTGGATGGGAATGGCACATCCCGAGTTCCTTTGTGCTGCTGCCGATCGCTATCGATGCTCTCCAGGAGCTGCTCTGCTCAGCCAATGGGCCATTTGTGGAACAAGCCCAGGTCTCCAGGACCAACTCCAGCCCAAGAAATGACAGAATCACAGAATCACTGAGGTTGGAAAAGCCCTTGAAGATCCTGGAGTCCAACCATCCCCAGCACTGCCAAA
Source organism: Dendrocincla fuliginosa (assembly GCA_035047845.1). NCBI lineage: Eukaryota > Metazoa > Chordata > Aves > Passeriformes > Dendrocolaptidae > Dendrocincla > Dendrocincla fuliginosa. Next base: position 1,399,367 of record JAWWMO010000011.1, read on the forward strand.
GCCACCACTGACCCATGTCCCCAAGCTCCACATCTCCATGACATTGAAATCCAACCAGGGATGGGGATGCCACCACTTCCCTGGGCAGCTGGACAGCCCTTTCTTTGGAAACTTTCCCTAATACCCAACCTAAATCTCCTCCAGCACTACTGGAAGCCATTTCCACTTGTTACTTGGAAAAAGACCCTGACCCCCACCTGGCTACAATCTTTGGAGTTCCCCCAGAGAATCTCTTTGCACCCACCACCCTCCGAGGGGTAACTACAAGTTACAAACCTTTCCCACACGGAGGTGAAGAGCCAAACCCCAGCAGGGAACGGTGCTGTGGCCCTTCAAGTGCAGGGCTGGATGTTCCCGGGCTGCAGCTGCTCCAGGGAAAATAAACACCGGGATCACACTTAAAGCTTCCAGTAGGAAATCAGTGATTAGTGTTTAACACTTTTCATTGCACATCACAAGCAGCTTAGGAAGGATATAAAGGAAACGTCAATGGTGGTTCCTGCTAGGGAAAGAGGGGGCAAAAGGAAGAGTGGCCAAGGGAGAGGTGGGAATGCTCAGTTGGTCTCTTTTAGAAGTTCTCCAAGGCACAGGGATGTGCCAGGCTGCTTTTGGCTGCTTGGGCTGGGCAGAGACCTGCCCTCTCCAGCCTCTGGAAAGCTAAAGGTGCTTTCCATGTGTAGGTCATGATTTGCAGGATTGTGTCCCTCTTGGAAGCCTCTCCTGCTGCAGGGAGGGATGGGAGTGAGTGCAAGCAGGTCCCAGGTGTGCAGGGCTGCCCAGCCGTGGTCACACAGGGGTGTTTGGGGCACTGAGGGAGGCGAGGGGTGCATGAGCCACCCAGGACTGTGGGGACCCCATCCCATGTTCCCCCTGGGTCCCCAGCCTGGAGAGCTGGGTGTCTGTTGGAGGCACATTCCAGCCCATGCAAACAGCTTGCTGTCATCTGGGTTCAATCTCGGCATAAATGGGCTCCAGAAGGTTTGGGATATTTGTATAAGACCACAACGCTTCTTATCAAAACATTTCCCATTATTATTTTCCAGTCTTTCTTCCATCCCCAGCTACCTCCTCCTTCCCTTTGGTGCCCCGCCATGCCCCAGCCATTAGCAGTGCTATCATTTTTTCTCTCCATATGGGAAGTAGAAGAGAGCTTTCCTCTAAAGAGGGCAGCCCAAACCCTCCCGGGGCTCTCAACCCATCCTCCATCTGCGGTCGCACAAGTGTTTCCTCCGGGGCATTATCACTGGAAATGAAAGAATGTGAACACGCCGGGCTCATTTGTTCTGTGTGTTTAATTTCTGCGTAGGTTTGTGTAAGTACTTATCGTCTTCTCCTTGGAAGATAATGGAAGACAAATGTGCAGGCGAGAGGCAGGTCTAACAGATGGAGCTGCCTCCCGAAAATGGGCTCCGTGAAATGAATGGGGACGTGGGAGCAGAGCCGGTGCCTGCGAGAAGGGGGGATTCCAGGAAGCACAGAAAGTTATGAATGCAGCTAAAATCAACACGAGCCCGTCATCAATATTCATATAGCCCAGACAAAACATCTCATATTGTAGCTGCTCATAAATCAGAGGGAGAAGAACGGGCAGAAGGGAAGAGGTGAAGAGAAAGGGGAAGATACAAAGGAAGAAATAGGTGGGGGCCGAAGGGATGGTGAGGGGGGACAGAGGGATGGCGAGGAGGGACTCGGCTCACTCAGGATAACATCTGCTGGGGCTGAAGTGGAAACACCTGTTAGTTTATGAAATTGTGCAATTAATTTCTGTGGAAGGCAGGGCAGACTGTATCTCACCAAAAATCTCCTCCTTTGGCCCCGTCCTCTGAGAGCGAGCTGGGTATGAGCAGCTGCCTGTGCCGGGGGCACAGGGCACCACTGTTGTCACATGAAATGATGGGAAGTGCCCAGCATCACCCTCCACGGTGCCCGTCACCCTCTGGGTGCCAACAGATGGCACCTGCTCTGAGCAGTGGACTCCCTTGCCACGGGGCAGTAACGAGAGGGCTCTCACACCCCTGCCATGGGCCAGAGCAGCAGGGGCTCCTCAAAGCCCTCCCCTGCCTCGGCCTGGTGGTGTGGAAAATTGCCACCTTTAACACTTCTGTCACTGGCAAATTTCATGTGAGGCCAAGTTTTAAACCAAAAAGTGCAGTGATTTGTATGGCAGGAACGAGGAGCCAACTTGTCCACCCTCCTGCACCCAGCAGCCACCAGCCTCTGGCTGTGGCCTCTCTGGGTCACAGAACACTTTAGGTGGGAAAAGCCCAAAGCCCTCTAAGGTCACCAAGTCCAACCCCAGCACTGTCAAGGCCACCACCAACCCATGTCCCCAAGTGCCACATCCACATGGCTTTAAATCCCTCCAGGGATGGGGACTCCACCACTGCTCTGTGCCAGCACTGGACAATCCTTTCCATGAAGAAGTTGTCCCTGATATCCAACTTAAACCTCCCCTGGCGCAACTTTAGGCTGTTTCTTGTCCTGTCCCTTGTTCCCTGGGAGCCCCACCTGGGTCCACCCTCCTTTAGACGGAGAGGGAGAATGACAGAGCATCTCTACAAGGGACCTCATCATCCTGGCCATGCAAACAGGGCTGCGAGCAGCTGCTCAAACACGTTCCAAAAGCTTGTCTCCCAAATCCTTACGGCCCCACAGCACCAGGGAAAAGGCTTGTGCAGGAGGGGCTTCATCCTGGCCTCTTGCAGCCCCGCCCTGCAGCCCTTACCTATGTCAAAACCCTTGCATTTTTCATTGTCCAAAAAACCCCCGAAGATTTTGAATAATTTATTTCAGGCATCTGTTTTGGAATGTGTTCGAATGGGTCCTTCTTGCAAGTCCCCACCAAAGGAGGGCTTGGAGCCCTTGTGGGGGTTGTGAGCAGGATTGGGCTCCAATTAAGTGTGATGCTCTCCAGATTTGGTTCCCATTATTGTCTTCCTCTGGCATGATGGACCAGAGCACTTGAATTGGAAAAGCCCCAGAATCTTCAGTCTCCTAAAATATTTTCAATAACGTTGAGAGCAATTTTCCTTAGAGCATGTAAGGATTTCAGCAGAGGAGCCAACTTTCCCAGAGGAATGATCCAATTACCAGGACTGGATGCTCTTGTCAATCTCTCCCTCAGGGACGTGGAAAATCAAAATTATGATTTATTTTTTTAATGTGACAGGGAGCGTAAAGGCAGAAATGTGAAGCGCGCCGTTATCTCCCCACGCGCCCCCCGCTCCCTCTCCTAAGGCATCACTCTCAGCTAAAAATACCCACTGGTTTGAGGCAGAACCTCCTTAAATTCTGCTCTAATGACAGCACCAGCAGGACCCAGCCCTGGGATCAGCTCTGAATTATGAGTTTTTAATGGTGACCTTTGCATGTAAAAATTGAGTCCAAATTGCTCCAGTTCTCGCTAATGCAATGAGGGAAATGCGGTTTGAACCCCGCGGTTTGTGTTCAGGGACAGAGGCAGGGAAAGGCACCAGCAGTGCCCCAAAAGCTAAAAATAGCCCTCCTAGGGTGATGGCAGTGGAGGAGCTGCTGGTGGGGAGGGGGCAAGCAAGCAGGGAATCCGCTGTGCCGTTGTGTGGGATGCTGCAGGAGCTGTCCCCAACATGCCACCATGTCCACGCCAACGGGATGAGACCCTGGCGGGCTCTTTTGCACCCTGACACCCTGCACTCCCTCTGCTCCTGCCCGTTCCATCCCTCAGTGTGCACCCTGCAGGGCTGCAGCCATGTCGGGGTGCAGGGCATTGGGGTGCAGGAGTGCACCAGTGTCTCTTGGGGTGCAGGGCATTGGGGTGCAAGGGACTGGGGTGCAGGGGTGTAGCAGAGTCTCTTGGGGTGCAGGGGATTGGGGTACAGGGGTGTAGCCCTGTTGGGATGCAGGCTTTGGATGCAGGGATGCAGCAGAGTCTCTTGGGGTGCAGGGGATTGGGGTGCAGGGGTGTAGCAGAGTCTCTTGGGGTGCAGGGGTGTAGCCCTGTTGGGGTGCAGGGATGCAGCAGTGTCTCTTGGGGTGCAGGGGATTGGGGTGCAGGGGTGTAGCAGTGTCATTTCCCAATGCCGGGGTGCCAGAGCATTGTGCTGGGAGGAAGGAGCTGCCTTTGTGTGGTGGGCAGCGGGGGGCCTTTGTCCCCACGGGGCTGCCGAGATCAAGGGTGGGCAGTGGGATCAGCAGCCGCCACGCGTCGCCCGCTCCCCCTTAGAAGTTGTTGTTGCTATGGGGTCCATTGTTGGCAGCTTCCCCCCGGTGCTTTACATCCTGCACCTTGCTTTTCACAGGGTGAACAATAATGGGAATTCTTTTTTGCTCGTACAGTTGCCTTTTCACATTTTTTTCCCCCTTTTGCAACCTATTATGAGGGATGACTCTGAAGAACTGCACAATTCTTGAAGACACGTTCCCCCACCAGCTCACACCACGCTGCTCGCCAGGCTATTCTGCCCAAAAAGCCCAGGAAAATCTGCATATCTGGGGGCTGCATTAATTACCCAGCGTGCCATGCCCACCTCTGCAAAGATTGCTCTGTGGCTAATGAAGCTGTCAGGGCAGGCACGGTGCCCATGCCACCCTGCCGTGGGCACTGGCCCGTGGCCAGCACAGCTCCTGCCATTCCCACCCCAAGGCAGTGATCCCACGGCAGCACAGGAGCTGGATCCATCCTCGGCACATCCATCTTCCAGCTCTTCAGCCCCCTTTGGCTTTGTTAATTCCTTGAGGTTGAACCTGCGATGGGAGGACCCAAAGAGCATTGATCCTTGCAGGGTGTGACCTCAGAGCCCTGCAGATCCTCTGTGTGCCTCTGCAGGGCTCTGGGAGGACTCTGCCTATGGAATACATTTAATTTTGCGCCAGGGGAAGGAGCAGGATCCCTGGCGTGGGTGTTGGTGTGGGCAGAGGGTGGACCTGGGGACTGGGCCAGCAAGGTTCCCATCCCCTTTCCAGCAGTAGGGAAACATCCTGAGGAGTTGGCCCTGCTCCTGGGAAAGCTCCCCCTGGCAGTGCCCAACCCCAGCACTGGGATGCTGCTCCCTCATCCTCCAGGATCTGGCTTTCATGGAACTCACTGTAAGGGATAAATAACCCCACGTTCAGAGCAATTTTCCATGATGGGAGGTGATCGGATACAGACCAGCCTCCCTCAGCTAAAAACCAAGTCGTACAATTCCTTAAATGGAAACTGATATTCGTGTTGAAATAAATTATTTTATTGGTTTGAAAATTCCTAACGACGAAGAGCAGGATCGCACGCCAGATCGTCTGGCTCTTAATGACAAATGTTTTAATTAAAATAATTCTGATTAAATGGATGTCAAAAAAATGTTTCAGTTCAAAACCCACTTCACAACTTCACATCACATCCTATCAGGCAATGGAGCTCATGACAGAACAGAAAATAAACTGAGACCTTTAGGCAAATATTCCTCAAAGAGACAGCGGTAATTCCCAAAGTGCCTGCTCTGTGCTGGCTGTGGATGGTGGGGTGGCAGGGCCAGCTGCCACCTGCACCCCAGGGAAAGCCACTCTTAGGGCTTTAATGACACCAAGATAATGTGTTTTTTTAGGGCTGCAACTCTCCTGGCTCTCCCTAAACATCACTGAGCATCCAAACCCACATGGGCTGCAGGAGCTGGGAATCTTCCCTCTCAGCCAGCACTCAGGGGACCAGAGGCCAAGGCTTGCTCTCCTCCAGCCCGAGGTGGTTTGAAGGATGGGATTTGGATGCTTGAGGACATGGAGATGTTTCTGCCTGCCCTGGCTGCTGCTTCTAGGAAGGGAAATGCTGCGTGGATGGAGCGTGGATGCATTTCTAAACGCACCTTTTCCCTTTGGAATGCTGGTGCTGAAATCAGAGAGTCATCCAAAGGTTTGGGTTGGAAGACACGTTAAAGCTCATCTTGTTCCACTCCCCTGCCACAAGCAGAGACATCTTCCACTAGACTACGTTCCTTCAATCCCCATCCAACCTGGCCATGGGCGTTCCAGGGATGGGGCAGCCACAGCTTCTCTGGGCAATGGGTGACCAGGACAGATGAGGAGGGAAGGGCAGCCCAGTGTCCCCACAGCACCCAGGTGCTCCCTGCAGTCAGAAATGCCGCAGGGAGGGACCAGTGGGACTGAGAGACATCAACATCAGCATCCCTGGGACAGCCCTAAACTCCACCGTGTGACCCTAAAAGTCACCTAATAGGACTTGAGGCCAATTATCAGTTTGTCCATCTGACCCTTTTAATTTGACATCCCAGGAGTGTTTCCAGAGGGGTCCCCCCAGCTCCTCACAGGTGATCCTGGCAGGAGCCATCCCACGTGCTCCCCCATCCTTTATCCCACATCCCACCCTGCACAAGGCAAGGCTGCTCCTCCAGCAGGGCCAAACACTGTAATTGGATCTTAATTACACGGCTCTCCGAGAGGTTATTTTTATTTCTTTGTTTGTTAATGCAATTATTTAGCTGCCCTATTTTAGCCTTGACCTTGCAGGAAGAGGGTATTTTCCAGTCAGCATAATGCTTTATCTTTGAAAGCTCCAATCAATAAGGATAATTAATGATGCCTGCTGCAATGATAGCCTCAGCAATCATTATCCCACATTAATCCCTGCAGTCAGCCTGGGGTCAAGGCCATCTAAATCATTCACCTGGGGGTGGAGAAATTCAAATAATTTACCCATTTAAATCCAAGGAAACAAATCCTGCTGTATTTTTCCGAGCCGATTCAAGCGATACATTTGGAGCCTGTTGTGGCCGTGGTGTTGCAGGAGCTGTGGGTCCTCCTTGCAGGAATCCAGGTCCCCTCCTGGGGATGTGCCCCAGGGACATGCCACACGTGTCACTGGTTTCCCCCGGGCCCTGGTTTCTCTGGCAGGAGGAATTCAGTGTGGGGATGGTCCCAGCTGCCACCGCAGCAAACACCAGTCCCAGACTGGGGACACCTGGTGTGGTGCCACAGGAGGGGAGTTGTGACCCCCTCCCAGGGGCAAAATGTGTCTCCCACCAGCCTTTGGTGCCAGTTCATGCTGGGAATGACCCTGTCCCCAAGGGGAGCCCCTGCCCAGGGACACTTCTGCACCCAAGGGCACCCAAAGAGGGGACCAGGCACCTCCAGGGGAAGCAGAGGTCTCTCCCCAGTGCTCTACCAGCCCCCCAAACCCCTGAGGTCCCCAGGACAGCCACCTGCACAGCTCCTGTCCCCCCAGCTGCTGCTGCTGTGGGTGTACCTGGCCCCACCACCCACCCCTGCATCCCATTCCCAGTTAGGATGGAGCAGCATGCAGGGAACCGGCTGCCATGGGTGAGCACAGACTGCAAACCCACTGATTCCTTTTACTGCCCTCAGCCTGACTGTGCCCATTTATGATGTATTAGGGCCAGGAATGCATGGGGACAGTACTGGGAAGTCCAAGGGGAGCACTGGGCATGTTCCCCATCACAGTCCTTAGGGCTGGCTTAGCTCTGGCAGCCTCCAGTGGCTGCTGGGCTGGGCTTTCTTCAACATTCCCTGTCAAAGGGATGCAGCTTTTTGACATCTCCATGTCAGGAGTGAAGATATCGCTCCCTCTGCTCCATGTAAAGATAAGTTTCAGGATGCAGCCAGCACTGGGGTCACATCCTGACACCTCCCAACATTCTCAGCTGGGGCTTTGCACCCCTCTCACCCCAAGGAGAGGAGGAGGACAGGGGTCCCACCCAGCCCTGGCTGCTGGTCCCAGCCAAAACAGCCCCCCACTGCCCACTGGGTGGAGAGAGACACCGAGGGCTTGGTCAGGACATGGAGAGACCCACCAAGGACTTGGACAGGATATGGAAAAACCCACAAAGCCAAGAGCTGGTATTTTTAGAGAAAGGTTTCAGAGCAATGTCCTTGGCCAAAAATCATCTTTGTTGATAATCAATAAAGTTTTGCTGATCTAAACCTGCTCCTGGTGGCTCTTGCAGGGCTGGGTTTGTACATTTGGATGTGTTGGTCGCTGTAATGCCCACCATGATTCCCACCATGATTCCCACCATGATTCCCACCATGATATCCACCACAATCCTTACCACAATGCCCACCAGGATGCCCCCCACACTACAAGACACCACCAGCAGCGTGGAGAAGGGGCTCAGGGCTCTCTGTGCCTCCCCCCAGGGTCTCAGCCCAAGCTGGGGCCAGTTTGAGAGACACCCACAAAGGTGTGAGAGCTCTGAGTCCCTCCATCGAAACAAAGGGGAAATTTGGCTTAGTTTTGATTTATCTCTCTATTATGAACAAGTTTGTGTTTTCACCAAAGTCATTCTCCCTGCCTGCACTGAATTAATTACAGAATATAATTTATATGTGGACATACACAATAAATTATGGCCTAACTCTATAATTCTACAGATATAATTAATTACATTAAACATCTACATTTTAAGCCCACAATTAGATCACCCTGAGAGACAGCCCCGTTAGCATTTTTAATAAATACTTGTGTTTGAAGCTGTTTAACAGAGCACCTGATAACTGATATAGCAGTGTTAACATCTGTTCCATTATTTCCAGAGGACGTTAGTTTAACGTAATGCTCCTCACATAAAATATGCATTTGTTCTTGACTGTCAAGTGCCTCTATTATTTTATTAAAAAGTCAAAAAAGAATATAATCAGACTTCATAATTTATGTGTGACATTTTCATTACAGAAAACTTTATGCAAAATTGAATTCTAAAATTTAATTTCCTGTGATGTTTAAATTACTTACTATCTGGCTCCTCTCCAAACATTGTGATCACTCCAGGCCCCATATGAATTCCATTAAGGATATGTTTAGTTGCTGCCAAAACGTATGGGGTATTTTTCTATGTAATTCCAAGAATATGCTCCTTAAATTTATTTTGTGCCCGTTTAAATAGTTCCCCTCATGCAGGAAAAGAAACACAAGACATTTTTAACGACTGTCACGGCTGTTTTGTTGTTGTTTCCCTTGGGGTTTGGTGCTCCTTCAGCCCCCTTAGCTGAGGAGAATTCCCAGCATCCCACGGAGACTGGGATGGAGAGCAGGGCTTGGCTCTGGTCAAGCCAGGATGGAGACCTGGGCTCTCAGGGTGCCCTGTTCACCACACATCCCGTGTGCACTGGAAATTAGCACATGCAAATTAAGTGTAATGAGTGTGTGGCACAAGGGATATGGTTCGTGCTGCTTCAGTCCCCAAAGCCTGGGTCTCGTGTTGCCTCCACTTCCCGTTATCTCCCTGGGAATGTCTTTAACATCCCTGTAAGGAAGAGAAAACAAAGCTCAGGGCCTGGAGAAGAGCAGGAATTTGGTAGTGCAAGAGGCTTAATGGAACTGAGGGGGTCAGACTCAGAATCACAGAATATGCTGAGCTGGAAGTGACCCCCAAGGATCAAGTCCAGCTCCTGGTCCTGTGGCAGCGAAGCAGCAGTGAGGGGTGTGGGAGACCCCAAGGAGGGGCAGGAGAGGGCTCCAGCCCCATCAAGAACACACAAGACATGTGGGATCACCCACTTCCCTCCTCCTTTGGTCCCATGACCACCAGGGATGCTCAGGCCACGCACCTCACCTGGGTCTCCCAGCCTCATCCTGCCCTGCAGCCGTGTCTGTGGTTGTGGACAACACGAGCCTTGAGGACAAACGTTTGACAAGTGAACCAGGTGCTTCTGCCATCCCTGCAGCTCTCCCTGCTCTTCCTGGCAGCTCTTTCTAAAATCAATCTGCATTTTGCATGCCCTCATCCACCTGGAGCCAAGGCACTATCAGAGCTGGAGATCAATACATCCGTGCGGACCGTCGCTATCGGATTCGGTCATTTTCTGAGCAGAACATGTCAGTAAAACTCAGCTTGCCTGGGTAATACAGCCTGATTTCATGAATCTTCAGAGAAATTCAGGGAAAACCTGAAGGCATGTTTTTGGAAATCATTCCCCTGTGCTGCTGTGAGGCTCACAGTGTTCCGTGTACTGTGATTGACGGTAAGAGCCTCCAAAATGAAGGTGCTCTGCCAGATTCCTGCTTGCCTCCCTTTGCCTGGTATGTGTGAGCAGCACTCACATCCTGCTGCCTCTGTGTACCTGTGGGAAGGGTGACCAGGAATGAGGAGATGGTGGGAAGAGGGAGCTGCTTGGAGACAGCTGTGCTCGCTCCTGTCACAGCTGCCCTTGCTGTGATCCTGACCAGGGAGCTGAGCATGGTGGTGCACATCCCACTATGTGCCAGGATATTTCAGCTCATCCCAGTACATCCCAGCTCATCCCAGCATGTGCCAGGATATTTCAGCTCATCCCAGTACATCCCAGCTCATCCCAGCATGTGCC
>JAWWMO010000011.1:1421712-1437112 GCA_035047845.1 Dendrocincla fuliginosa
CTGTCCCTGTCCCTGTCCCCGTCCCCATCCCTGCCCCTGTCCCCGTCCCTGCCCCTCTCCCTGTCCCTGTCCCTGTCCCTGCCCCTGTCCCCGTCCCTGCCCCTCTCCCTGTCCCTGTCCCCATCCCTGTCCCCATCCCTGCCCCTGTCCCCGTCCCTGCCCCTCTCCCTGTCCCTGTCCCTGTCCCTGCCCCTGTCCCTGTCCCTGTCCCCGTCCCCGTCCCTGCCCCTGTCCCTGTCCCCATCCCTGTCCCCGTCCCTGTCTCTGCCCCTGTCCCTGTCCCTATCCCTGTCCCCATCTCTGGCCCTGTCCCTGTTCCCATCCCTGTCCCTGTCCCCATCCCTGTCCCCATCCCTGTCCCTGTCCCCGCCGCTCACACGCGCCGCGCTTTGTGAGCTGTGACAGCCTGATTTAATCTGCAGGAGGCTGAATGCCTCTGACCACTGCGCCGAGTCATTAACCTTGACTCGCATAATTGAATTCAAGGTTGATTGCCTGTGACCCTCCTCGGCGAGGTCCTCAAAATGTACATATTCATTATGAGGCCCGCCGCTAAATGGATTGCACAGTGAAAGCTGTAGCAATCAGCCTGCTTGGTATGCGGAGGGCGAGGAGGGCACTAATTGCATGTTAGAGCTGAGGATTAGATTATGAAAAGAGTGAGAAAATGAAGATAGATCCCTGTGACACTGTCAGATTAAGGGCAGCGACGCTCAGGAATATGACATTGAAATTTACGGCGCCGTTAAGGGAAGGGGCATTTGAAAAGGGGTGTTGGATGTCTTTTCCTTTTTTTTTTTTTTAATTCACACGTATTTGCTCGGTTATGAGCTATTTAAAACCACAAGCTGATAAATACATATTTTAAGCCTCAATAAATCAGTGTTCTGGGTGTCTCTGGATGGCTGATATGAGAAAGGTGTGCTCTCACCTACCTGTTGTTTAATACCACCCCGAGAAACCTGGTGTAGTGGAAGATGTCCCTGCCCATGGCAGGAGGGTGGAATGAGATGGTTTTGAGGTCCCTTCCCCCCCAAACCATTCCATGATGATTCTGTGGCTACAAGTTGCCCACTCTGCAAATACCCCAGGACTCCAGGGCGTGATGGGCCCAGGATGCTCCTGTTGGGATCCCAGCGAAGCCCCCACTGGGCAGGGGGGACTGTCTGGGCCCCCCAAAGCCTCGCCTTGCCTTGATCCAAGAAGGGTTTCCCACATCCAAACCCCTGCCTGGTTTCAGCCCAGCAGGAAGGGGGTGAGGGAAGGTGGCCATGGACAATCTGGGGGTTCATGTCACTGCTGTTCTGATAACTGGGGAGGATTGTCCCATGTTCTGCTGCAACTCCAACCAGATGTGATTTCTTTCGGAATTAACTGAAAGTTAAGTGCAAAAACATTTTGCCCACAGGGAATTTGGATTCTCAATGTGCTTTTAATAACTGTTTGTAAAACATTTAGGGAAATCTATGGCAACATGTTTAGGAAGGGGGGGGGAAATCAAGTTATTCTTGCCCGAAGATGATATTTTGGTATCTCAACTTTATCCTGTGTAGGCCAATTTCCAGTCAGTCGTACTGTTCAAGGCAAAGGAAGTGTCTGAATTTAATCCATGTAAAAATTTTTAATAAAGATGCTAATTGGCTTAAAATCTATGAAGAACTTTATACTAATTTAGATGTCAAAACCTCTGCAGTCTAATGCAGCAAACCCAGCCCAGTACAAACTGATGTCCTTGTTACCATTGATTGCAATGTGTGGGCCCCAAGCCTGGGCCACTTCTTTAAGGCTACTCATGTTAAAATCAGGCTTAAAATCCCAGAATGGGTTGGGTTGGGAGGGATCTTAAAGCTCATCCATTCCACCCCCTGCCATGGGCAGGGCCACCCTCCACTAGAGCACTTTGGTCCAAACCCCGTCCAGCCTGGCCTTGGACACTTCAATCTGCCATCAAATGGTGTTTGAATTCCAGCGTTTCTGGATGCAGAAACTGAATATTTAACACCCGATCCAAAGGTCTTGCCTGGTGTTGCATACCAAAGTTCAGACTGTAATCGGTGTAAAAGCTCATGCAGGTTTTTATCCCACCCTAGAAATGGAACAGGAGGTTTTGGGAAGCTTTTCCCTTTCTGTTTCCTGTTATTGTCACTTTATGTGCCAGGGGAGGCTGTCACCAGGCAGGAAGCACCCAAGAGCCTTCACCCAGGTGCACCCTGCCCCTTTGCCTTGCAGCAATCCTGCCTTTTATGCCAAAACCCCCCCTTTAATTTAACAAACAAACCTGGGAAGCTGCAACCAGAGCGCAGAGCTCTTGGGATCTCTTGGATGGCTTCAGGAAGGAGAAGAGCTCCTCAGCTGGGCTGCTACTGCCATGTGGCCCTCGGCCACCCCTCCAGAGCAGTGTCTCCAGTAATCTGATTAAATTCCCAGTGTCCAGAGCTTGTGGCCTGGGAATGTCACCGGGATCGTCGGTGGCAACACATCCAAAACCACACAGCATGGGAATTGCCCCTGTTTGGGGGTTTCTGATATGTTGAGGACATAATTAACGGGACTAACTCGGCGGTTTCGGTCCTGAAAGGAGGGTTTCTAACTCAATGATATGTCAGGACCGTGCTGGATGAGTCTGACCAGAATTTTTATCTCCCGCTCATTAAATTACCACCGTGTTTGACTTTATAAGCACTGAAAGTCAAGGAAAATCGTTGCTGACTGACAATTCGGGATTGCTGGAGAGTGCAGGTTACCAACAGCTGTCTCCAGTTGAATCAGACTGACAAAATTAGTCCTCCTGCTCCCTGGACAAGCCTGTAATAAAATTACCCTGCGACGTGTGGGTGTCTCCTGCCCCGGGGGACGGTGGCACCCGCAGGAAGACAAAAATAGCCATTTATCCACGGAGGGGAAAGACTGAAGTTTCTAAAGTCTTCAGCTGGAACGGCGGCACGTTGCCCTGTGCAGTTACACACACGCAGTGAGACAGCTAAACCCCATTTGTCTCCAAAAGCCCCTCTGATTGGTTTCAATTTATGAATGAGCTGCGGAGAGCGCAGGAAGCGCCCAAGGAATGCAAATGAGGCGGCCGTGGAAAAGGCCCCCAGACATCGGATGGAGGGAATTTTCCGTGAGGAAACCCAGTCGCTGGCATTTCGTAAATCCTAAAAATACCCAAAGACAAATAGTCTAACTCACTACTGCTGAAATTTCATTTACTTCCCAACCACACTAATGAGGCACTGCAGAGGGACTTCTAATTAGATCCACTTTATTCCTGTCACTGAAATTAATTTATTTCCTTCAGCTTCGAGAGCTAGTTTGATATTTTCCTGATTTTTTAAGCCAGGCAGCACAAAGGGTAGGAAAAGCTGGGACTGGCTCTGATATTTCTATGCACCCTCTGGGTGGAAGTGGGAGGTTCCGTGCAGGATTTGGCCAAAGCCAGAAGCTCTTTATGGGCGGCTTTGGAGCTGTGCTGACCACGGGGACAGGGGCTGGTGTGTCCCCAGAGCCCCCGAGAGGGCTCCAAGTAAGCACTAAAGCAGCAATATTGTGCCACTTGGCGATTTCCTGCCTCATGCATATTCAAAGAGGGAAGAGGCTGGATGCATAATTCATTAGCCATTACAATTGCATTAGACTATTTATACTATTACTTCGGTAGCTGGTTAAATTAAGGGTTACAAATAGCTCATTTGTTTTCTGCTGCTCTGGCAAGAGGGTTCAGCTCCTCAAAGCCGGGCCGGGGCACAGCCCAGGGAGGGTTTTGGCCAGGGCGAGGGGTGCAGGGGGGTCCCTGGTCAGGGCACCCATCGAAGCTGGCAGACTTTGTGTCCTGCTGCTTTTCTGAACATCCTCTGTCCCCCGTGCAATGGATGGAGCCCCCAGTTCTGGGCTGGAGGTTCCATGGTCCGGGAGGAGCTCATTGGGTCACTGGCAATGCCAAATAAATCACAGTCGTGTCAGTGATGTGGCTTGAAATCCCCCTCTTCACACCCTAATAAAATCCAGAGAAACATGGGAAATCCTCAACTGGCAACTAATTGTCAACTAACTCCTAAAGCCCAGCTCCTGGTGCACATATTATGAGTCTTGGTGCTTTTCCAAACATTATTTTATTAATATGAATAATAGATTAACCATTGAACAGTCTGGACTTCATCCAAACCACTCTGTTGTAAGTGCTTTGCTGAGACTTACCAAGGATATTTACTTCTCTAAACAACAGGCAACATTTGTATCGGTTTTGGTTTTATTATTGTTTTACTAAATAGTTGTGAGAGCACCAAGAGAGGGATCTGAAGATTTCCAAAACGATTTGAAAGATAGTCCATAAAGTGCTTTACATCTTCGGGGGTTTAAAAGGTGAATTACTGTTCTTTAATAATTTAAAGAAACCCCTCCAGAATGCATTTTTAAATGTATTTCCAGCTAAACACAGGTTCCTGTTCTCTGTTCTCATCACCAGGGGATCACGTCAGGATGAATCACAGCGAGGGAGCCGCAGTCAGGGCTGTGTAATCTGAAGCAAAGCTGCCGAGGGAAGATCTGCTCCCCAGGGAGGGCCGGCAGATACCGACGGATGATCTCTGCTCATTACCATGTGCCCAGGTCACAGCCCACTGATGGATCTGATTTAGATAAGACTCCAAATTCAATTTCTCAAAGTTTACTTAAAACCACTGAGACTCGCTGATGCTTTTCTGGAGGGCTGTGGCATTAAAACTGAAAGAGGGTTAGATTCGATGTTAGATTAGAGCTCCTTTGTAGAGGAAGGTCCTGACGAGAGCTTGGTGACCTGGAGCTGGACCCGATGATCCTTGTGGGTCCCTTCCAGCTCAGGGTGCTCTGGGATTCCAGAAAGAGGAAGAAATTCTGCACCTGGGAGGGTGCCCAGGGAAGCTGGGGCTGCCCCTGGATCCCTGGGAGTGTCCCAGGCCAGGTTGGAGCACCCTGGGCTGGTGGGAGGTGTCCCTGCCCATGGCAGGGGTGGCACTGGGTGGGCTTTGAGGTCCCTCCCAACCCAAACTGTTCTGGGATTCCGTGATTCCATGAATAAACGAGGGACTCTTTTGATTGGGTTTTGGTTTTTTGGTGACATTATTTTGATTGCTGATGATTTAGGCATTTTTTTAACCAGAAATCCCTTTAAAGACCACGTGTAGCTGTTGTCCAGGTTTAGCAAAATCAGGGTAAAAATGAGGTGGGAGTATTTACCTTCAGGCTGCCTTCCTGGGGAGGTGGGGACAGGGAGAATCAGTCCCCACTGAGAGATGGGACAGCTTTGTAGCTCTCAGCTGGGGCTGGGGGGTGGTGCTTCACATCAATGTGCCCGCATCCCCTCCTCTTCAGTGCAGGAGCAATTTTTGCTGTCCAGCTTGTTCAGATTTCGCTGACCACCGTCCAAACTCCCCCTGACATGAGTGTGGCCAGTCCTGAGCATCCACTGGGACGGCAGCGCTGTCTCTGCTCCCTGCACTCCTCCAAACTCAGCACGTCCATCGATGTCTCAGCCCACGGATACGGGAAGAGTTTAACCCTCCCCGGGCTACACAGGCAGAAGAGATACCGGCAGACAACTCTCATTTATAAACCCTCAAATTCATGTCAGGCTCCTCTAAATGTGTTTCTTGCCCAACAGACCCCTCATGAGGCAGCATTTCACCTTTGAGCTTTCTCAGTTCCTATTTCTGCCCCACCGTTCAACCCTCCTACATCCACCAGCTTTGGCTGGGTGGGGACGGTCCCCCCACGCCGGGGTTAACCCAGTGCAGCCGGAGGAGCTCCCTGCTCGGGTCTGAGGATGCTCTTCCAGACAGCCCATCATCTGCTAATGGGACTTAAGACAGTTGCTGCCTCATCGGCAGGAGCGTAATGATCGCAGGGCAGCACGAGGCCCATTATCCATCATCCATCCTCCTCCTCTGGCTGATGATAATGATTTCTTAGCCCAACGGGAGAGCACAGGGACCTCTGTGCTTTGTGCACCGCTGGAGTTTGATATCCTGAGCAAGGCAAGCCCAGCTCGTGTCCAGGCTGCAGGGCAAGGGCACCCAGCGCTGGGCAGGACAAAGCCAGCGGGGAGTTCCCTTGGAGACTTGGAGGATGGGGAAGGTCCCAAGAAAAGCTGGGAAGGGGCTGTGTTTCATGCAGCAGGGACAGGGTCGCCCCCCACCCTGCCCAGAGCACAACTCAGCGTCTTCTGTGGTTCTTTGAGATGAGGATTTGCATGGAAAGAATCAGATCAGGAGGGGAGGAGAAGAAAATAACTAAAAGCTCTTCAAAATGCATTTCTGCTTCCTATTTCATTTTTTTTCCAACTATCATTCTCCAAACCATTCTGTGATTCTGTGATTATTGATTGAATAGCAGCATTTCAATAATTACAATTAACGGATTTAAACTGAAAGGGTGTACATTTAAATTTGGAATAGGAAGAAACCCTTCCCTGGGAGGGTGGGCAGGCCCTGGCACAGGGTGCCCAGAGAAGCTGGGGCTGCCCCTGGACCCCTGGAAGTGTCCAAGGGCAGGTTGGATGGGGCTTGGAGCACCCTGGAGCAACCTGGTGGGAGGTGTCCCTGCCCATGGCAGGGGGTGGCACTGGTTGAGCTTTAAATTCCCCTTCCAACCCAACCCACATCAGTGTCCACGTAACCAGTGCCACAGGGATGCTGAGACATCAAGGATGTGCTTCCCTGTCCCTGTTCCCAGCTGGAGGAGCTGCACTCTCCACTGGCAGGGAGAGGGTGAAGGCACCTGGCTGACACTATCAGGAACTTCAAGTCCAATAAGCGATGCTCAGAAGAAATACAATAGTGAGAGCAGAGCCGCCGCTGGAAATTAAATCTGAAAGACAAGTATTTATTCTTCTCGGACCTCCTCGAGGAACACGAGCACAGCAGCAGCATGTTAAACAGGGCAGAGGTGCAGGGAGACAAATGTCCAGGCAGCTTCTCTGCAATATCCATTTGAAAGAAGCTTAGTGCCACGAGGCTTTCATCTCAATATTCCTGAGGCCGGATTTGAAAGTGCTTAAGGTTAAATATTACTCACTCTTGGAAAGAACATCTCCATCTGTCTCATAAAAAAAGCTTTCAGTCTTGGAGGTACTCAGGGAAACTTACCCATAAACAGGGTCATTAGAGACTTCAGAGGGGAAAAAAAATCCAAGAAGAAATTAGCCTTTCAAATTCAGCACTGGTTAATCCCACAAAGCCTTATAACAAAATCCAATCCCTGTTTTTGTGGGGCTGAGCTGGCCAGTGGGTGTGACCCTGCCTGAGGGGGCACTGCACAGCTGGGTCCTGCTCGCTCACATCTGGGCAGCCCGAAGTGTGGGGCGAGGAGAGATGTTCCAGCAAGCCCCTCTCGCCCTGAAGGGTCCCAGAAGGACCCCCCGATGTGGTCCCTGGCCTGGAGATGAAGCCAACGGGTGCTCCTGGCTGGAGAACTGCAGCAGCATCTCAGAGATGCCAAGAGACTCTTGGGCTGCTAAATGCCCAATTTGCTTCTGAAAACTGGATTTAAGCAGCCGGTTTTGAACATTAGTGGTAAAAGAGAGACCCGAAATAGCACTGTGTGATTTGGGTGAAATGCCCGAGGCCTGGCGATAATCACTGCAGCGCTCTTTAGAAGGAGAAATGACATTATTTTCCGGGCAGTGAAAGCAGCTGACGATGGCCCGGGGGACCTGCCAGAGCTTTGGAGAGGAGAAATCCTTGTCTTTGCAGAGGCTGGGAAATGACAGCGCTCGGCAGCCCAGGACGTGTGTCCTGGATCAAACACAGCGGGACGTGACGGTGCCCTCGTGACCACCTGTGGTGGCACCAGCCATGAGAAACCCACCCAAGAGCTGGAAACACCATCCAGTTCCCATGGAGGGATGGCCCAGGTGGGGAGCTCTGCTTTGGGAATCACTCCTTGTTCACCCTCGTGGAAGGAGATGAGGTGGGTCCTGCTGACTCGGTGAGAAACATGGTTTGTGCTGCTCTCAGGAGTAAACCATCCTAAGGTGTCCCAAGGCCACGAGGTGGGGTCTGAAGCATCCCAGTCCTTTTTGCTGTTTGGTCTGTTAGAATAAAACTGATCTCAAGACTAAGATGTGTTTAAACTGCTCCCCATTCTGTAAAAAGCACGTTATTCTGCAGGATCTCCTTCAGCCTGAGACCTCTCCCCATGCCACCATCCTCATCCCTGCTGTATTTTCCCATTGTGCTCAGCCCTGCAAGGCCCCAACAAGACATGGAGTGCCTTCTTCAACCCCCCAAAACTGCAGCTGGATGAGATTGAGTCTGAAGATGCTGCTGCCCTGATCACTACATGTTGGCCTGGTGGCTGCCCAGGGAGGCTGCTGAGGAAATCTGGGGTTTCATGTATTGATTGCTGCTATTTGATTACACCGGGAAAAAGGTTGGAGAGGAAATGCCAATAACTGTGCAGAACCTGCAAGCAAATGGATGCTTTTCCTTCCTCACAGACCTGCCTCCCACCCGTGCAGGAGACCAAGAGGAGGCAGAACATCACTCAGAGATGTTGGGGTGATGTCTTCTCCTTCCTGCTCCTCGTGAAGCAGGGAAAGATGTGCTGTTGTTACTAGCATGGACTTGCCTTGCCTAAATACTCACAATCTGTCCCTGGTCTGATGTGCCCAGAGGTGACACCACTGCAGTGTGGGTGCTGGGACAGCCCGTGGGGCTCCTCGGGCACACACAGGTGATGTCAGGAACCCACAGCCAGGACACACTTCCAGTGCACCAGGGACAGGTCAGGAACAACAGCTCTGCTACTCTGGGTTTAAGGGAATCAGGAACAGGAACAACAGCTCTGCTACTCTGGGTTTAAGGGAATCAGGAAGCTGAGGAAATGAAATGCTATAAAAGCCAGGGGCACGTACACTGTGGATGTTCTTTGCAGGAGGATTGTCATGGAGATCTGGAGGTTCTTCTGGAGCCAGCTGTCCACCAATGCTCACCAGAACGGGCTCTGGCTTGGGTGGGAATAAACACAGAGAGGAGACCAATAAGAGATCTCGTAGAAACATACAAAAGGGAGCCAATCAATACCAATAAACTGCTTCAGATAGTGATTAATTAATAGCAATTAATTTTGAAAAGAAGAGCATATTGACCTAAATTGACAGAGGGGCTAACCTTTGAGCAATTCACAGAAAACGTCTTTAAAACAGTGATTAAGTTGTAGAAAGTAATAAAAGGGCTCCAGTGCCTCCAGGACGAGCTGAACCAGGCCTGGGAGTGGTGTCAGGAGAGCTCTAATTAGGCACTGGAGCTTGATCAGGTACATTGATGAGCTTGGCTCTGCCAGACGGGAATCAAGCAGTCGTCGGGGTTTGGAATGTGTCTGTGGTGTCCGGAGAGCCAAAATTCCTGCAGGTCAGTAAAAAGTGCTAAAAGCTTTGCAATCCTGAGGTGCTACAGCAAGGAGGGCTCCACAGTGTCCCTGCCCATGGCAGGGGGTTGGACCTAGGTGGTCTTTGAGGTCCCTTCCAACCCCAACCATTCCATGACTCTATGGTATCCCACCTCCTCAGAGTTCACGACCATTCCAAAACCTCCTCATTCATCAGAGAACAAAAGTACCCAAATTGTACCCTCTCATCCAGGCCCTATCCCTGCTGCTGGGATAGGGACTGATGCTTTGCTGAAAGCCATTCCTGCAGGTTTCCTTTCCCTGAGGAACCTTGGAACGTCTCTCCTTCTGACCCATGGGTTGTCTCCAGGTCAGTGATGCTCCAGAGCCAGCCAGCACCAGAGGAAAGCCGGGGTGAGGATGCCAGTGAATTGAATTAATTGTGGACTGGCATTGCAGGCAAAAGGACTAAACCCCACTCTGATTAACTGCTGATAATTAATTAGGAGCAGTTGGTCAGTGCAGGGCTGTGCGTGGTGATGGTGAGTGGACACAGCCCTTGTTTACAGATCATGTGAGTCAACCTTGGTCTTTCCACTTCTCGTTTCCATGAGAATGTAAATTAATCAAACACTTCTGAAAATGAAAGAGCAGCATCTGGTGTGGTGGGATCAGGAGACACAACATCTCAGCAGGCCAAGATTGTGTTCTGAAGGTCTTCATTCCTTCCCCCCTTTCTTCCTTGACATTCTGAAGTCCTGGCAGATCGTTTGAAGTCCTAACCAGAATCAAACAAAACGAATTTCCCAATCTTCATAAAACACATCCCACAGAATGACCCCCCATCACAACAGGATGCTCGGAAATTCCTGAAAGCTCCTCCTGCTGAGAGCTCCCCCCGGCCATGGATTTTCCAAGGAAAAGGCTATTTCTTTTTTCAGTTGCTTTGCTCTACCTTTACTCTAAAGAGAAACCACGATTCAGGACTTGGAGGAAATGGTTCATCACGGCCACGTTGCCCGGGATGCAGCACGTGGGCTTGGGCATGATCTGATCGCTCTGTGGTTTTGGAAAAATACTCTTGTTTCCCAAAATGTGCTGTTTGCAGCTGGTTTTTACAGGTCTGGTGAGCACAGAGCCTCCAGAGCAGGCACCTCTGTTTACCAACCATCACTTCCAAACAGATAATTAAAGCCTGATTTAGATAAAACGTTCAAAATAAAGGAATCCTAGAGGCGTTTTGAAACCGCCCCGTTAAATGTCAGCGGATGAAAATATCATCGAGCACCAGGGAGCTGGGCCCGCCCCGAGGAACAAACAGCGGTGATTGGAGTCAGCTGTGCAACAATGGCAATGCTGGAAAACCCCAGGCAGGGCAGAGCAGGACCCTCCCCACCGGCTCCCACGCCACGGGCAGCAGGCAGGGCCAGGAGGTGCCAGGGCCGTGTGGGGCCACCCCTTGTCACCCTTGCTGTGGGCACAGGGAGGACATCTCTGCTGGCAGGGCTTGGGAGGGATCCCACGGCACGGTCGGGTTCCTCCCTCCGAGCTGAGAGGCTGAAGACAGCTCTGTCTGCAACGGAGCAAATTATTACTGAGACCCAAGACCTGAAATGACCTTGTAGAAAGACAAACTTGTTGTGGGAAGGGATGAAACCCACCCCAAGAGGGTCTATTGTTAATGGCTGGCACCGTCATAAAGTTCACAATTGGTGACTTATTTAAAGATTAGTTTCCCTCGGATTTTTTTTTTTTGCCTTGTGAGAATCCAACTTGGAAGGAATGCCATTCTTTCAGACCTCTACTTGTGTTTGCAGCCATGGGCAGCCCCTCAACTTGCATTTCAGCACTAAGGACAATTGCAGAAGCGGCTCCAGACTCTGATAGGACTTTTTAAACACAAATAAACATCCCCCAGTGGGATTTACAGCCCGTGGCTGCAGGACCAGGCTGATGAGTGGGAGCTGGAGAAGCTCATTTCTCGGGGCACAGGATGAACCAAACCAGTTCTTGGCTGTTCAAACAAAGAAAGAAAAGAAAACCAAAGGCAGGGCTCCGAAAATTAGATGGGGTTTCTAGATTTCTTTGGGATTATTGATCCACAATGCTGCCTTTTAGCACTGGTGACCAACATTTTAATAGCATTTAACCTGGCACTGCTCCTGACGGCTCAGCAGCTGGCTCAGGGTGGCCTTGGTGTGGTGTTTTCGACACATTAACGGGTCAGGACACGCTGGAACCAGCCAGGAGGTTCCTTCTTGCTGGCAAAACACAGGGAGACCTCGGCCCCAGGTCAGGATCCAGCACCAGACCCCCAGCAAGCAATCTCCAGTGTGGTGGAGCCTTGATCCATGGGAAATAAAGGAAAAAAAAAAGAAAGAAATCAAGAAATAAGAAGAAAATTGCGAGAACAGAACATTGGACTCGTTTAAATGTCAGTTTATCTCTGTTTTGAATATCAGTCTAATTCAATTTGAAATGTCAAGGCCTGATTCTGCTCCAGCTCCCAGTGAGACGGTGTCAGCCCTCCCTCCCTGCCAGGCTGCAGAGCCCGGGGTGCTCAGCCTCCCCCTGCCAGGGGGTTGAGGGGTCCACGGCCTCCCACAGCCACCCAGGACCCTCTGGATTGCCCACACTGGGAGCAAAAGCAATTGTGTGGGTGTCTGGTGCAAAGTGATGGAGCCCATTGATGGGATCCCCCACTGACACCAGCTGAGAACGTGGCCAGGAGGGACAGAATTGCTCCTGCCCTGGCCCTGTGAACTCTGGTGACTCCCAGGGACCCTCAGGAGCATGTGTTTGATAGCAAACTCTGCATTTTTTGGTCAGGTTTTGCAGCAAGGGGACTTTTCTAATAATATTTTACTAGCTGTAGTATGCCTGTTATTACACGGTAAGGAACAAGATAGGAACCACATGTGTAGATATTATTTGCTGCAGAAGTTAAATTCCAGCAGTGACCACAGAAATATTTACATTTTTAGCTTGTAATGAAAAACTGAGTTATAATTATGGGTTTGCAGAGGTGGGAGCAGAATGTCATCACAGCATTTGCTAAAAAAATGCTAATTCCCAACGCTGAAGCCACGAGTCAGAGTGAATTTTGGGAACGCAGGGACACCTCACTTCATAAAGCTGCTACAACGGGACCAGAATCCCTCCTTTTTATGACCTAACTCATGCACAGAGTTTAATAAAATTGTATTTACTTTTCCAAAGGCATGTGAGTGCAAACATGTGGAAGGATATACGGAGAACGTCTTGGAAAGGGGAAAGATGTTAAACCCCATCATGGAGAGGAGTGAGATGGGAACCCAAAGCCAAGCAAAGTCTGCAGCAATAAGTCCTTGGGCCAGAGACATCAACAGAGATCAAGGCAGTCTTTTGACTCCTTGGAAGATGAGTTTTTCACATTTTATCTCCAAAAGCTCCAACAGAGCCAAATTTTGCTTCTGCAAACTCTCCTCCAAAGCCATCCAAGTCAGGAGTTCAGAAAGTGCCTCCTCTGGCTCCGTCTGCCTCACAAGGAGCTCTTGTTTTACAGGACAATATTCACCCTTTAAAACAACATTTAAACACTCTCAGGGGCAGAGATGTTTAGAGGTGGTTCTCCATCACTTTGGCCCTTCCTCCAGTGCAGAACCCTTCTGGGGTTCCCCAGGGGTTGGGGTGTTCCCCAAGCCTCTCTCAGCACCAGCTGTTGCCTCCCAAGCCATTTCAGGAGAACCCAAGTGCCTGGTGTGGCTTCTTCTGAGAGCACCCGTGGGGCCACACTGCCCAGCCCTGCTGAGCAAGTGAGGGTGCCCAAACCCTGCCTCTGAAGGCCCACATGCTGTTGGATATTTTATTTCCAAAGATAGTTTAAATAAAGATATTATTATTATATTCTTATATAAATATTGAAATGAACGTTTTTCAGTGCTCAGCCAAAGGATATGGCAGCAAAACTAAGAACAGCCAAAGTAACCTCTAGCAAAGAGCAAATACCTGGGTATGGATGTGTCCAGCACAGGGGTGGGTGATGGCTCTTCACTGAATGGGTGCAAAGGGTTCCTCTCTAATTGTGGGGACTACTGATGCTCTAAAAATATTAAAGGCAACTGGCATCTGGAGCGACATGGCAGGTTGTTAAACAAGGCCTTTAGCACTGGGGGCCACGATTTCCCTTTTGATCCATCACAGCAATTTGGTTGGAAGGACTGATGGAGCACATTTTGGTTTTCACCCCATTTTGCTGTGGTTGGGTGGCAGGGGAGCCCCAGCCCACCTTGGCTGCTCTTGGGTTACAAGGAGCTGCATTTCCAGTGTCCCAGCTGCCTCCCAGAGCCGTGTTATCCTCCCTGCATTAGGGAAGAGCATTTTAATAATGAAAACCTTACAAATTATAGATATGTGGAGGTCACATAAGCTGTCCCACCTTCAATGAAGATAACAGATTTGTACAAGCACCTAAAATATTCCTGCAGACTTCGGAATTTAAGCTTATGGCATAATAGCATTTGCACAATAATTCAATCTAATTGTGGAGCCAAGCTGTAAAACTGCTCCATCTCTGATGCTTTACTGTGCAGGGGGGGAAAAAGGATGCTGTTCCACCTTTTTCGCTGACATCTAATGTTTCAGGTTTTTAAAAATATTGTATAAAGAGTGAGATTTATTTCCTAAGATGTTTCATTAATGGTTGTGGCAGGCAGCTGGCCTGAGGTTTGACACACAATAAAATCCATGTCAAGAATATTAAAGATAGTGCAAAAGATAACTATGAATTTACATTCAAACAGGCTTTTGACAAAGCCATTGCAACAGGCTCCTAATCAGGTCTTGAGACCCAGCCTGCCCTCTCTTTAAACCCGTGATCTTGAAAAGGAGCTTTAAATTGGAAATTATTACACATTAAAACCTCAACATGGGCCGGATCGAAGCGGATCGATATCTTGCCGAGCACAATAAATCAGCCTCCTGCTCTGCGGTTACTGTTTGCTGAACATATTTAAATTTTCTTGTAACAAATTAATTCCAACATTTTCCCTTGATTGAATTAGGGCAAGTGTTGGAGCTGTCACAAGTATTTCACTGCTTCAGGGAGACAAATTGCTCGTCTGGACACGGGTAACAAGCCAAAGTGTTGAGTCCCTGATAATCTTCCCACTAATTCTCCATTACAGCAAAATGAAGCCATAAATCACGGTGACAGCTGATCGATGCAAACATTGTTTCCGCCGTGATTGCCAGCGCTCCCCGCGGACTCACTGTCCGCTCGCAGCCGCCCAAATTACTCCCCGGGCAGGTCCCCGGGAGCGCCAGCCTCGCTGCCGCACAAGTAACCATCTCATTGCCCACCCCAAAGAGCAGAGATTCATCCAAGCGCCCTCTTTAGCCACCAGCCAGGCTTCCATCGCTCCTTGGGCGCTCAGAATTGGGATTTCACCCATCCTAGCATCCCAAAAACACTGCTGGGCTCACAGCACCATCAGGCTCCAGCCCTGTCGCCTTCCCTTAACTAACTAGTGGCAACTTGGATGAAATTACTTGACCCTTTATCGAGTTCTGCTAATGTCTTCCAAAGAAGAAATTAAAGCCCTCTCGGCGTGCCCTGCGGCGGCTCCGCGCACATTTAATTCCAGGGAAGATGGATTAAGTGGTTCTGTGGGGGACTAATTCACACACCCCGGTGGCTCCGTGGCCTTCCCGGCTCTGACCGGCACCCACCCGGCCAAGGAGGTTCCTGGGAGGGGGTGACGGAGCCTGGAGAACTGGCTGTGTGGGTTGTCAGCCCCGATCCAGACAGGGAATTCCGAAGGGAAATGGGGCTCGTGTGGTGCTCGAGGGAGGAGGGTTGGTGGGGTGAGGTTTCACCACCACATGGGGATGTGGCAGGAGGAAAAATCATGGAATCAGAGAATGTGCTGAGCTGGGAGGGACCCCCAAGGACCATCCAGTCCAACCCTCAGCCCTGCACAGCCCCATCCCCAGGAGTCACCCCCTGTGCCCCAGAGCATCATCCAAACCCTCCTGGAGCTCTGGCAGCCTTGGGGCTGTG
>JAWWMO010000011.1:1447151-1460835 GCA_035047845.1 Dendrocincla fuliginosa
TCCAAGGCCAGGTTGGAGCACCCTGGGCTGGTGGGAGGTGTCCCTGCCCATGGCAGGGGTGGCACTGGGTGGGCTTTCAAGTCCCTTCCCACCCAAAGCAGTCTGTGGGTCTACAATTTAAAATGCATCAAAGCCAGGGAACTCATCAACCTGATCTTTTTGGATTGGTTCAGGACTCTGAGCTGCACCCCAGCACAATTCCTGCTGCACCCAACAAAGTCCCTGCAAACATCCACGAATTTCCTGCTCAGGGACAGCGGGAACATTTCCATGTGGTTCCCATTGTCCTGCATTTAACCTCTCCTGGATATTTTGGGGGAATTCTTTATTTACATTTTCTTTAACAAAGAACATGTTTACCTTCTGCCTAAGGATTACCACATGGCCGAACACTTCCAAACCTAAATATTTCATGAAAGAGAATCTGCATAATAATTAATGTATACACATTAAGTGGAGGAATGGTGGAAAAAAAGACATTCTGAGTGTTTGCAGGGATTTTGTAACGGGATATGGGCACTATCCTAATTTTTAGCAGATTAGCAATTGGGGCAAGTGCAAGCCAAGTTTCCACTGCTTAAATATTTACTCAAAGGACAATAAGAGGTTGGTAAGTGTGTTGTTGTTAATGCTAACAGTTTGAACACTGCTGTCTTTGCCTGTGCAGAGTCAAAGGGCTGAACCCCCCCGTGTGATCCCCCAGCAACTGCTTGGGGCCAGCTCTCCCCAGAAGGACTATTTCACTTCTAAACCAGTTCTAAATTAAAATGATCTCCAAGAAAAGTTGTTGTGTCTCTTTCTGGTTGCATCCAAAATTCAGGTGGTTGTTCTAAGAGCATGTAGGGATGGCATAATAGGGAATGGCTTCCTACTGCCTGAGGGCAGGGATAGATGGGATACTGGGAAGGGATTCCTGGCTGGGAGGGTGGGCAGGCCCTGGCACAGGTGCCCAGAGAAGCTGGGGCTGCCCCTGGATCCCTGGGAGTGTCCAAGGCCAGGTTGGATGGGGCTTGGAGCACCCTGGGTTGGTGGGAGGTGTCCCTGCCCATGGCAGGGGGTGGAACTGGGTGATCTTTAAGGATCCTTCCAACCCAAACCATCCTGAGATTCTCTGATCCCATAATTCTAATAACACACAGCCAATTCTTGCTTTCCAAACACCCTCTGTGGTCTGAGCTGCTCAAATGTGGGTTGACTCCACCTTCTTGTACAAGCTGCAAGTGGTGCTCCCATCCCGGTGGGTGACTGGTGGGTCGTGTTCTCCTGAAAGGGGAAGAGAGGAGTGGGTTTAAACTGTTGTTAGGGAAGCAGGAATGGTGGCAGGGCTTGCCTAAGGAGGGAGTGATGAAATGTTTCCCCGTTCCAGAGTGTGTGGAGCACGTCAGGGTCTGCCTGGAGCTCCAGGGCAGGGGAGGAGCCGCTCAAAGGCAGGGACTGGGGACTACAATAGTTGGGTTTCACAGGGGGCAGGAGCCGTGGGGCTGATGTGGCCCCAGGGCCACTCAGTTCTGAGCAAACTTACCATTCCCCAGTGTCATGAGATCACTCTGTGCCAACCCAGTTTGCCAAAAGCTGCGTGATGACACGGGGCACACTGACCTGGGCATCCCAAGCAGCAGCAGTTGGATGGGACCAGCTGCTGACCAGCTTTTCGACGGGGCAGAAGCGACTGTCGACGCTCCCTGCCTCTTCCAGGAGATGCAGAATCCAGAGCGACACTTTTAAAGAGCAGAAGAACCATGCTGGCAGAGAGAGGAGGATGTGCAGGCACCTGCTGGTGCATCCTGCAGCCACCTGGCTGCACAGACCCCCCCAGACCTGGGGATGCCCCCCCAGGATCCTGCTGCGGCCCCAGGGGACCCTGCCCAGCGTGGATATCAGCCTCTCACACGTGGAGTGCCAGCCTGAGGGGCTGTGCAGCTGCATTTCCCTCAGGCCTGATTAAAAGTGGTGTCTTGCTGCTGGGAATCAGCTGGAGAAGATGTTCAGCAAAGATCCCACTGTGCTGGTGCTGTTTTACCAGGCACAGGTTTATGGCCTCGCTGCTCTCAGGGTGGCTGCAGCTGCTGAGAAAATCAAACTGCCCCTCATTCCTTTGGGGCATTTTGTGCCTCCCCATTTTGGAATTCTCTCCCCGAATTGTCCCCTGGGTGATTTTTACCTGTGTAAAGGAGACAGTTGGTGGCACGTTGGTGTTTAAGGAGCAGAGTGTCTGATGTGCAAAGGCCATAAACCCCTTGTTAGGAAGGAAAGCATTCCCAAACATCCTTCACAGCTGCCCTATAAAAGAAGTTTCAGAGAGAAAAGCCCTCTCTAGGAGAAGTTTAGGCTCTTGTGAGCACAAAGCAATGCAGCTGGAGGAGAAGCTGCCTCTGCAGCACAGCCCAGGAGCCGTGTGTGGGCACAGCATCGGAGCGTGCTGGTGATGCCACACACGGATGATTCGGCAGATTCCCACAGCTCCTGCAGGCAGGAGCGCCTGGCACCCCCAGCCTTTCCCACTGAAGTCAAAAATCACCCTCAAACTGGGGAGGGATTAGGTTTGTGCTGCACTTTTCTGTCCAAAGAAATCACAGTGTTCCCAAACCACCGAGAAAGACGATGGGAATTGATGGCTCTGCTGGTTCTGCCATTAGAAGCTGAGCTCTTGGCCAGTCCCTAAAATTAGTAACAACTGGCCAAAGAGCACAAATGCATCCCGAAACCTGCAATCTGCCACTGGACTGGGGAGATTCGTGGTGGAGAAAATTCTGAGCATTCCCTTCATTCACACCAACTTAATTGCCTGAAGAACACCTGGAGAGAAGGCTGGGCGCTGGTGTAAAGTGTGAGTAGTGACAGCTCACATTTCTGAGAACACTTAGGAGATCCCCCAGCAGAACCAGGGCAGTGGCTGCTCAGCCATAGGGAAGGTTAAAAATGAGGGCAGTTTTTCCAGTTCCTTTCCGAACTTTGCTGCCCACCTCAAAAACACAGACGTGACCTGCCGCTTTATTCCTTAAATTTCCGTCATAAATGGCCTTTAAGGTGCACTGTTACCTGCTGGTCCTTCACCGGAAGGCTGAGAAATAGCGAGAAACTGAAGATTCAAGGGCAAACGAAATGGAAGAGCCCCAGAACTGGACAAGTGTCAATATTTACTGGGCAGGGAGCAGCACAGTGTGTCGTGTTATGAAGAAACCATGATTTATTTCGTGGGTATCCAGCCACAGCTCCCTGCGAGGACTGGAAGGCTCGAGTGCTCTTGCAGCGCTGCTCCTGGGAAAGGCAGGCTGCGAACCTGCAGCACGGCTGAGCTGGGAGGGAGCAGCAGCACTCGGCAGCCTTTGGGGCACTTCTGTGCGCTGGGCAGGCACAGGGTCCTCTTGCCTTCTCCCTGCCAGGGTTTTTTGGGATCCGAGAGCGTGGGGGTGTCGAGCTGCATGTCGGGCAGCCTGCCCTGCTCACCTCGTGTTGTGCCGCTGCAGAGAGCGAACACCCTGCGGGAGCTGCTGCCCCAGCCCGGGGAGCCCGAGCCACGTCCTGCTGCCAACACGGGCTCTGCGAGGACAAGAAAGAGGCGTTTACTCCTTCCGACGGGATTCACTCGGTCTCTTCCCTCAGTGCCCTTCCCAGGCTGGCACATCTCCGTGTAAATGCCACGCGAGATATTTACCTCCAGGAAGCACAGACCGTGGGAGCGCTGCCTGGCTCAGGAAATAGCCATAATTTACATTTCAGGGAACGTGCGGGGTTTTAGATAGGTTCAGACTCTCTAAGAAATAAAATAGAAACAGGAGAGTCCCGGCCAAGTTCTGTCAGCCTATAGACTTATTAGGTATCCCAGTCCGAGGGAAGTGGGAATGTAAGTATTCCTGTCCAAAAATATCCCATTAAGACTATTTTATTTTAATCACAGCTGCGCTAAAAAATACACAGTTCTCTTACACCATCCAACCGTCTTTCCTGGTAGGATGAAAGCGCATTTCTCATGTCTTTTTATTGCGATCATCTTGAAGACAGACGTGCCGACAGCTGAGTCAAGGTTTGAGGTTCCCCTTGTGCAGATCCCCCACGCTCAGTTACATCAATACCCTGCCCAAGGTTGTTGGACAGCTCTGCTTGGACTGCTCGGGTTTGAAACAGAGCAGGTACGGCGTGCCAGGTTTGTCTGGAGGTGGGTGAGGATCCCCGGGGCTGAGCCTGGGCTCGGCACATGTTAATGAACTGCTTTATTCGGGGATCAATCGACACCACCGTTACTTTTATTGACTTTATAATTAGCAGTATCTTACTTTTGCTTGAATAAAGCTCTTTTCCCTAACATAAAATCCATCATTTTCTGCCCGTTATTTGCATAGAAACGTCCGAGCCGGTTTGGCTCTCGCTGTTTGCGGGCTTCGCCGGGAGGGCTCCGGACACTGTCCCTGTCGCTGTCGCTGTCCCTGTCGCTGTCCCTGTCCCTGCCCATCCCGCTGGGACACCTCGGGCTCTCTCCCGGCGCCGCCGCTTCTCCCCGGTGCCGCGGCCGGGCTCGGGGGGACCTTTCCCGGGGCTCACCGGAGGTCTCCGCTTCCCCAGCGAGGAGCCCAGCGGGGGCTCAGGGGCTGCGCCTCCCCAGCCCGGAGCCCCCCGTCCATCCCCGTCTCTCCCAGTCCATCTCAGTCCATCCCCGTCTCTCCCAGTCCATCCCAGTCTCTCCCAGTCCATCCCAGACCATCCCCGTCCATCCCCGTGTCTCCCAGTCCATCCCCATCCACCCCCGTCTCTTCCAGTCCATCCCCGTGTCTCCCAGTCCATCCCCGTCTCTCCCAGTCCATCCCCGTCCATCCCCATCCATCCCAGTCCATCCCCATCCATCCCCGTCCATCCCCACCGTGCCCAGCCGCGCTGCCCGCCCGGAGCCCTTTCCTCCCGTCGGGATTCCTGACTTTCCCAGCGCTCCGTGAGCGGCGGGCGAGGAGCCCGTGGTGGGGGGAAAGAGCCCACCCCGGTGCCCCCCGCGACAGAGCCCGGGTGAGGTTCCGATCCACCCCCCTCCACCCCTGATCCCTCCCTGGAAAACATTCCGAGCCGTTCCACTTTCCTCGATTTTATTACCTGAGGGAACCTGACAGAACTTGTAAAGACACAATTGCTATAGAGCTTCCACCGGCCGGTTTGGCTGCAACACAAAAGCCACCGCGAACGCCTCGCCCCGGGTCGTGCAGCCGAAACTCGGGGAAAAAACTCAGAGAAAGTGGTGCAAAAAAAAAAGAGAGAAAAAAAATTACAATATGCGCTTCCTCGTCGTGCTGAGCGCTATCGGCGTGTCGCGATATCTACGGAGCAGAAAGAAACGTGCGAGCTCTACAGGAGGTGTAAACACAGAAAAGAAAGAACATCACCGATGGCTGGACATCGACAGTACCAGGAGTGAGGTGGAACCGTCCCCCAAACCGTCCCCCCGTCAGTCAATAGGTCGCAAAGTGTCTTAAATTCATTACTTGGCACTTATTGAAATTCGTGACGTCGAAAATGGATTAAAAAAGGTGAAGCAAACCTGAGTGAAACAAAATATATTGTACTGACAACAAATGCAATGAGATAACAGCATCTTGCTTTCTTTTTTTTTTTTTTCCTTTTCTTTTTTAAATAACTTAAAATACACTAGAAAAAATATGGTCAATATAAATAATTTTGTTTTCATGGAGAACAAATAGATACAAAGCCCGTCCATACCAAAGTTCACGTAGAAGAGCTTTCCCTCTGTCTTGGCAATAAGCTTGAGGGTCTGATGTCAAAATCTGGGATAACAATCACCGACTGCAGGGTACCCCAGGTTAAATAGCTATACGTCTCTCAAATAATAATAATAATAACCAAAAAAATCACAAGGTTACGTGAATAGATACACCTTTATGAGATAAAATGTAAATGTTTGACAGTCAACTATCAATTCACAAGTTATAGCCAAAATAAACTTTGTTCGTGTGTATCAACATATTTTACATGTATCCAGTACCTCTTATCGGAATTTGCCGTGGTGTCAAGTGGTGGTTGGGAATTAAATACTCTCTTTTTTTTTTCTTTTTCTTTCTTTTTTTTTTTCATTTGTGTTTGCCCTCAGGACAGGAGAGACCCGGCAAAGGGAGGCACACTCCGCTCTCCTGATGCTTTCCGCTCCCTTTTATTTCAGAGCTGGGACAGCAAAGGACCAACAAAGATTTAAGAGTGGAAAAGGTAGTGCTTGATCTCCCTCTCTCTGCCTGCTTCCCTCCAAGATTAAAGGAGAAAGAACCCAGCCACGTTTGTTTGTTTGGTTTGTGGTTGTCTTGGTTTTTTTTCTACTAAAGATGAGGGTGAAGTGCAAGTGAATCAAAGGACTCCATCAATGAAATACAAATACATGCAACCCGGAATGCTGCTGGAGGAAGTATCCCGGACAGTTTCCCATTAGAAATTCGCAGAGAAATCATTGTCTTTTTCTTTTTTTTCCCCTTTTTTCCCCTCTTCATCGTCTCTCTTCTTTTTTTTTTTTCTTTTTCTTTTTTTTTTGTCGCTATTCCAGACGTGGTTGTTAAACTCAAGTATCTGTTGCAACGTGAAAGGAGGCCCGCCTCTCTTATCAAATTTCTCGTATTAAAGTGAACTTCGCAGAAAAAGGTCAGTTTCAAAACCTGTGAACTTCCCAGCTGCGCGTCGAGTTCCTCTAATTCCTTAAATAAGTATATATCTCCCGTCCGTTTCTCCTCTTTTTTTTTTTCTCCTCTTTTTTTTTTTTTCCTTTTTTTTTTTTCTCCCCTTTTTTTCTTCTTTCTCCCCTCCTTTATAAAAGCAGCGCGGGGCGGTCACAGCCCCAGGGCAGCGGCGTGTTTCTTGGCCTTCAGGCGGAGGTCTGCGATGCTGGAGTTCTTGCTGGTGGTCTTGGCGGCGGCGGCTGCGGCCACCACGGAGGCGGCGGAGGCGGACTCGGCCAGCGTGGCGAGCGGGAGCCCGAAGGGGGGCGCGGGGAACATCATGTAGGGGGCGTGGGCCAGGTGCGGGTGCAGGTGGTGATGCGCGTGGGCCACGGCGCTGTCCAGCTGCAGCTGCGCCTGAACCTGCGGGGGGACACGCGTGTGTGCGGGGGTGTCCCGAGTGGCCGTGTCACCCCTCTCCTCCCCGCCCCGTTCCCCCACGCACCCACCCACCCACCCAGCCGTGACTTGCCTGCTGGAAGGGCATCCTCAGCGCACCCACGTTCACGTAGGGGGCCACCCGGCAGGCTTCGAACTGCGTGGCGGCACCGATGAGCACCCCTGGGGGGGAGGCACGGCGGGGTCAGCCCCGGAGAGAGCCCCCCCGACCCGCAGCGCCCCACGCGTGTCGCCCCGCGTGGCATCGCCACCCCCCCCCCCCACCCCGAGCATCCCCGGTACCTTTGTGGAGTTGGTTTTCTTGCTTTCGGCATTTGGCCCTGCGGTTCTGGAACCAGACCTGCGGGGAGGGGGCACACGGGGGTCACGGCCGCGCTGCCTCGGAGCGCCACGCCGCCAATAAACCCGCCGAGAATTAAAATAATCAGAATAATAATTATAATAACGACAATAACAAGAAGACCCCGAACGGCACAGCCTTGCCAACAAAGACACGCGGGTGGGTGGGCTCCCCCCCTCCCGGGCAGCCCCCGAACTCCGAAAGGCAAAGCGTCCAAATGCCCTGGAAAGGGCCACGCGTGGAGTGTGCGCTCCAGGGAAAGCATTTCCCAAGCCCCGGGTTTCTCTTTCCAAACCAAGGTCCCCAAAGACCGAAATTGCCCCCGATATATAATACTAACGGACGATAATGGGCCTGAGAAGCTGGCGCTCATTAATAAATAAATTAATTAGCTTTATCTCCCAGCAAAACTCTACACCGAAGAGTTTAATGACTTTCTTTTTTTTCCCTTTTTCTTTTTTCTTTATTTTTTTTTTTGGGGGGGGGGGGTGGGTTAATTATGGCCCTAAAAGCTTCACTACAAAGAAGTTTCGAATTTCTCTGTTCAGTGAAGTGCAGCACAGAAGCGGAATAATTATCTCATTATCATGATAATCTAATTTGCACAGAAAACGCAGTCCCTTATACAAGGAGATACTTTTAATATTGGAAAAGAAATCGTTAAAATAAATTTCCAGACTAAAGTTCTGCTCGCTTAGAGAAAGGAGGGAGGGAAGGGGGGAGAGAAGAGCGCGCCTTAAAACATCGCTGTTTTAACCCCGAGCTCTGCACCGCATCCCGGCAGCCACACAGACCGAGGAATCCTTTCCCCACGGCCAGGAAAAAAAAGGATAAAAATGGCATTTTTTGAGGTCTTACTCGAAGAGACGGATATAAACGGGAATTTCCCCCGCCCTGTCATTTACTTCAGCCAAGGAAAATCTGCCCAAGAGCCACGATCGCCCTCAGCCTCCCGTGGAAACGGGAAACATTCCCTAATTTACAAATTAGCGCACACACGAGGCAAAATATTATCGCAAAGCGCTTTTTTTTCCGGCAGGATTTCTCGGGAATGGGTTTAATCTATGTAAATCTCCAAAAGTTATTATGCACCCTGCGATTTGGCATCATGGGAGCGCGGATTATGCGCCGCCGCCGCCTCCTTTGTCGAGCACCTCCCTGCTCCATTTACCACAGCCAGCAACTTTTTGCTTTGGTTTTGTTAAGATTTGGTGGACGGAAATAAAAAAATAAATTTAAAAACCACAAACAAACAAACACCAACCAACTAAAAAACCAAAAAGAATAAAGGGGGGGGAAGGGAGGAGAAGGAAAATGAAGAGTTTTAATTTTTATTTTTATTTTTTTTGCGGTTCAGGCTCTGACAAAAGCTGCTCATTTTGAGTTTTCGGTTCCCCGTGCCGGCTCTGCCTCTGTCCTTACAATCTTACACGATGCAGGGAAACCCCCCAAGGATCGAGCGCATAGTTGGGTGCAGATGGTGCCTGCGAGCACAAAGATTGAGGGGGAGTATCTGTTTCAGAGATACTTTCTACCAGCTGCAGATGTTCGGGGCCTAAAACTGCTCCATGTGTTCCAACAAATAATGACCATCATTTTCTCTTCTTTTATTATCAGAACGGAAATACACCGTAGCAGCTACATTTGTTCTCATTTGAGGAATCACCTTCTTCCCCACTCTTCAGCTCATCCCGACAAAACTCGCAGAAACCAGCCCGGGAACCCATTTGGAAAAACTTTGGGAGGGTGAAAAGCGCAGGTTAAATCCAAGGAAGCTGCAGCTTCTCGGGGAGGGAGAAAGCTTTGAATATCCGGGGTTTATCCCCGACTTTTAGCCTTTCATAAAACCCAACAAAGCACCTCGCTCAATTTTTGTGCCGCTTCCCTTAAAATTTAAGAACCATGTGGAGAAACAGACTGGGAAAAAAAATAAAATATATTTTCTTTTCCTAAGGGTTTCTAATTCAGTTTATGGTCGCGACATCCATGAAGGGACTCGGTGTGACTGTGGACGAGCCCTGAGCAGGGCAGGAGAGGGACCACAGCCCTGGCCAGCACAGAGCCACCGAGCTGCTGCCGAGGCAGCGACGGAATAAACGCGGAGCTGCGAGAAACCGCGGCAGAACGAAAGCATGGGGACACGCCAGGCGACAAATCCCGGCGAGGCAAAACCCTGGCAGGGCGCTTTACAGATTTGCTGGGTGAAACCGGGCGCCGGGAGCTGCCTCCTCTCCCCGGCACAAGGACGGGGCTCTCCCCCAGCATCTCCCCGGCTCTTCCCGAGCCGGCCCTTTCCCCCGAGCACACGCACCCACGCGGGAGGGCACCCCCGCAGCCCCGGCTACCTGCACCCTGGCCTCGGAGAGCCCCAGCCGCTGGCTCAGCTCCTCCCGCATGAACGCGTCCGGGTAGTGGGTCTCGTCGAAAAGCCTTTCCAGCTCGTTCAGCTGCTCCAGGGTGAAATTCGTCCGGCTCCTCCTCTGCTTGATTTTCGTCTGCCCTTCGTCTTCCATCGCTTTCGCATCCTCCTTGCGCTCCTTCAGCTCTGGGGACACTGGGCACGACACAGCGGTCAGACCGGCGGGGCTGCGGGACGGGCAGCGCAGGGTGCGGGAGCTGACGGAGCACAACGAGCGGCTGCGGGCAGAGGTGGAGCGGCTGAGCGAGGAGGTGCGGCGGGCACGGGCACAGCTCATCGAGCGCATCGTCAGCCTCGGCCGCGCCTAGGGCGGGGCAGGCTCACCTGTTCACCTGCGCCACGTGTGGGGACCGGGACAGGGCTCACCTGTTCACCTGCGCCACGTGTGGGGACAGGGACACTGGGACAGGGACTCACCTGTTCACCTGCGCCAGGTGTGGGGACAGGGACACTGGGACAGGGACTCACCTGCGCCACGTGTGGGGACCGGGACAGGGCTCACCTGTTCACCTGCGCCACGTGTGGGGACCGGGACTGATTTGTGCCAGGTGTGGGGACAGGGACTGACCTGCGCCAGGTGTGGGGACAGGGACACTGGGACAGGGACTCACCTGCGCCAGGTGTGGGGACAGGGACACTGGGACAGGGACTCACCTGCGCCAGGTGTGGGGACTGGGACACTGGGACAGGGACTGATCTGTGCCAGGTGTGGAGACTGGGACAGGGACTCACCTGTGCCAGGTGTGGGGACTGGGACACTGGGACAGGGACTCACCTGCGCCACGTGTGGGGACAGGGACACTGGGACAGGGACTGACCTGCGCCATGTGTGGGGACTGGGACACTGGGACAGGGACTCACCTGCACCAGGTGTGGGGACTGGGACTCACCTGCGCCAGGTGTGGGGACTGGGACACTGGGACAGGGACTGACCTGTGCCAGGTGTAGGGACTGGGACTCACCTGCCCCAGGTGTGGGGACTGGGACTCACCTGCGCCACGTGTGGGGTCTGGGACACTGGGACAGGGACTCACCTGCGCCAGGTGTGGGGACTGGGACTCACCTGCCCCAGGTGTGGGGACAGGGACAGGGACTGACCTGTGCCAGGTGTAGGGACTGGGACTCACCTGCGCCAGGTGTGGCGGCCGGGACAGGGACTGATGGCAGCATTAACTTACCCCAGGTGTGTGGGCTGGAACAGACACTGACCTGTTCACCTGCCCCAGGTGTGCCAGCTGGGATATGGACTCACCACATCATTAACCTGCCCCAGGTGAGGGGGCTGAGACATGGACTCATCATTAACCTGCCCCAGGTGTGCCAGCTGGGACAGACACTGAGCTGTTCACCTGCCCCAGGTGTGCAGGCTGAGATACGGATTCACCACAGCATTAACCTGCCCCAGGTGTGGGGGCCAACACAGGGACTGAGGACTGACCTGTTCACCTGCCCCAGGTGTGCCAGCTGGGATATGGACTCACCACAGCATTAACCTGCCCCAGGTGTGGGGGCTGAGATATGGACTCATCATTAACCTGCCCCAGGTGTGGGGGCTGAGATATGGACTCATCATTAACCTGCCCCAGGTGTGGGGCCCAGCACAGGGACTGACCTGTTCACCTGCCCCAGGTGTGCGGGCTGAGATATGGACTCACCACAGCATTAACCTGCCCCAGGTGTGCCGGCTGGGACAGGGACTGAGGACTGACCTGTTCACCTGCCCCAGGTGTGGGGACTGGCACAGGGACTGATGGCACCATTAACCTGCACCAGGTGTGCAGGCTGAGATATGGACTCATCATTAACCTGCCCCAGGTGTGGGGCCTGGACACCGCCACCCTCACGGACTGCACTGTCCCCCTGCCCCAGGTGTGGGGGCTGAGATATGGACTCATCATTTACCTGCCCCAGGTGTGGGGCTGCCCCAGGTGAAGGTGCCAGCACCGTCCCACAGCAGGGGGACAAGGACTCTGCCACCCCACGGAGTGGGGGCTGCCCTGGACAGGTGGGCACAGCCCCACGGACAGGTGGGCACAGCCCCATGGACAGGAGGGCACAGATGGGCAGGTGGGCACAGATGGGGCAGGTGGGCACAGCCCCACGGACAGGTGGGCACAGATGGGCAGGTGGGCACAGCCCCACGGACAGGTGGGCACAGATGGACAGGTGGGCACAGCCCCACACACCTTTGTACAGCTCTTGTACTTTATTACACTCCTGTAAGCACCCCCAGTATGGCCCAGTGTGGTTCCTGGGGGCACTGGGGCTACTTCTTCCTCTTGCCCTTGGGCCCCTCGGTGCTCTGGCCCTGCGCCAGCGCCAGCTGCTGCTTCAGCTCCAGCAGTTTGGCCACCTGGGCGGCCACCTGGGCCTTCTCCACCTGGGCCGCCTTCAGCTGCCGCACCAGCTCGCCCTGCACGGAGGGGAGGGTTTGGGGGGCGATGGGGACTGGGGGGGGTGGAGGGCAGGGCAGAGCCCTCGTGCCATCCCCCGTGTCCCCTCACCTGCTTGGTCACCTGCTCTGTCAGCTCCTGGATCACCTGGGGGTCACCTGGGGCTGGGCAGGTGGCGGGGGCTGAGCTCGGGGGGGGCTCTTTGGCCTGGGGGGGCAGAGATGGGGGTGAGCCCCCCACCCAGGGCAGGTGCAGCTTCACCTGGGGCTCTACAGCAGCACCCTGGGCTGGGGGGGGGGCACGAGGGGGGGCTGCAGGTGCCCCTGGTGGGTGGGCTGGGGGGGCACCTGGGGCCCCACTCACCTGCCCGCCCCCGAAGCGCTGGCGCAGGGCCTCCACCTGCTCGGGCTCCAGCTTCTGGAACAGGGGGCTCACCTGGGGGGCACAGGGGGGTCACACCTGGGGGGGCAGCACATCCCACCCACGGAGGGGCTGGGGGGCACAGCCCACCCCCTGCCCCTCACCTGGGGGGCACAGCCCACCCTCTGCCCCTCACCTGGGGGCACAGCCCACCCTCTCCCCATCACCTGAGGGCAGAGGTGGCCCCACCCCATCACCCGGGGGGCACAACCTGTCCATCCCCTGGGGGTCCCACCCTGCCCATCCCCTGGGGGTCCCATCCTGCCCATCCCCTGTGGATCCCCCCCTGCCCCCCCACCCGGGGGTGGCACTCACGGTGCCCACGCGGTGCCCGGCGGGCAGGGTGCAGGTGAGGGCGGTGCCGAGCCCGCGGCGCTCGGGGGGGATGCAGAGCTGCTCGTGGATGGCGGCGCTGACCCCGGGCACGAAGGGCTGCAGCAGCGCGGCCAGCGCGGCCGCCACGTTCACGGCCACGCCGGTCACCGTGCCCGCGCGCTGCCTGGGGGGACACAGCACAGTGACAACCTGGGACCCCCCACCATGACACCCTGAGACCCCCTGGGACCCCCCTTACCTGCGCTGCCTGGGGGGACATGGCACAGTGACACCCGGGGACCCCCTGGGACCCCTCACTGCCTGGGGGGACACGGCTCAGTGACACCCTGAGACCCCCTGGGACCCCCTGGGACCCCTCACTGCCTGGGGGGACACGGCTCAGTGACACCCCGGGGATCCCCTGGGACCCCCCTCACCCTCACTGCCTGGGGGGACACGGCTCAGTGACACCCGGGGACCCCCTGGGACCCCCTGGGACCCCTCACTGCCTGGGGGCACACGGCTCAGTGACACCCTGAGACCCTCCTGTGACCCTCCTCACCCTCAGTGCCACCCCCGTGTCCCCCCAGCCCTGCCCATCCAGTGTCCCCTCTCTCAGTGCCACCCCTGTGTCCCCTCCCTCAGTTCCACCCCCGCATCCCCCCCCAGTGCCATCCATGTCCCCCCCCTCAGTGCCACC
>JAWWMO010000011.1:1460935-1507632 GCA_035047845.1 Dendrocincla fuliginosa
TCAGCCCCGCGTCCCGCATCCCGCACCCCGCATCCCGCACCCCGCGGGCACGGCCGGCCCCGGCCCCGCGGGAGCCGCCAAAGTTCCTCCGTGGGCGCCCGAATCCCCGAAACGAGCGGGTGGGTGGATGGTTGGCGGTGGCAAACGCGGCCGCGCACCGAGCCATCGGGGTCGGGCCGGTTCCGCTATTTATCGCTAATATCGTTTTCCCTTTGTTTTTCGAATCCCACCGCGGAGCACTTTTGTTGGCGGAACTCGCCTCTCCTGCACCTTGGCTAAATTCGAATAAATTATTCAGAATTGTTTAACTCTTGCCTGCGTATCGATTTTTCATTGACCTTCGGGGCGATGACTTCACAGAACGGAGCGTTTATTTACCGGGGCCGGTTGGGGGTCGGGGCTGCGATCGGTGTGTGCCCAGCCCCGCTTACACCGCGGCACGCAGCGATTCCCGACCCCTGCCCTCCCGGTTCCCGGGAACCGCTTCCTCGTGGCACGGCGGGTCCCGGGGGAATCGGGCCCCGGGGTCCCGGGGGGAGCGGCCCCGCCGCGGCTGCCACGGGCGGGGGACCCTCCGCGGCCCCTCCGGCCCGAGCTTTCGTTGATGCCCACGCAGCACTCCGCGCTCGCCGTGGCGGGAGCAGCGCTCGGGAGCTCGCGTTAAACTGCCCGAATTCGGGGAAAGCCACGATTAAGAGAAGCGATGGAATCGTTTGTGGCGTTTCTCGCCGCTGCCCGGCCGAGGCTGAGCTCGGGCCGAGCCCACGCGTGTCCGGGGCGCTCCGTGCCGCGGGCACAGCCGCGGTGCCCACGGGGGTGTGAAACACGGGCCCTGTCCGTGCTGGGAAACACCGGCCCTTCCTTCATCTCCTCGAGGCGGAACGAAAACCTCTCCGTGCCGCTCTGCCCACCCCTCGCCCGTCACCCACGGAGCGACACGGGGCACGGCGTGACACCAGCGCACCCGTGGGTGCCCGCGGTGGTTTCAGCGCCGTGCCCGGCGCAGACAGCGCTCCGTGGGCTCTGCATCCCCCCGTGGGCAGCAGGGCCCCGACCGCGGGATCGGGACCCCCACCCGGGATCGCCCACGCTCCCCTCCTCCCTGCAGTGCGCCCTTAGGCTGTGGCGGTGGCGCCCACGCTGTGCCCGCCGCAGACAGCACTGCCTGTGCTCTGCCCCCCGTGGGCCGTCCAGCCCCCCCCCGTCTGTCCATCCCTGTCCGTCTGTCCATCCCTGTCCGTCTGTCCATCCCCCCGCCCGTCTGTCCATCTCCCTGTCTGTCCATCCCTGTCCGTTTGTTCGTCCCCCCCGTCCGTGTGTCCATCCCCCTGTCCATCTGTCCATCTCCCTGTCTGTCCATCCCTGTCCGTTTGTCCGTCCCCCCCGTCCGTGTGTCCGTCCTCCCCTGTCCGTGTGTCCATCCCCCTGTCCGTGTGTCCATCCCCCTGTCCATCTGTCCAACCCCCGTCTGTCCATCCCTGTCCGTCTGTCCGTCCCCCCCGTCGGTCTGTCCATCCCCCTGTCTGTCCATCCCCCTGTCCGTCTGTTTATCCCCCGGTCGGTCTGTCCATCCCCCTGTCTATCCATCCCCCTGTCTGTCCATCCCCCTGTCCATCTGTCCCCCCCTGTCCGTCTGTCCATCCCCCCCCTCCCGTCCCGCGTGGGCGTTCGCCGGGGCCGCGCATCGATGGCTCGGCGCTCGCTGTCGCGCCCTGCGCGCGCTCGGCGGTGGATTGGCGCTGTCTGCCCGCGGCCCCGGAAGGCGCTGCGCTCGAACCGGGGCCGGGGCGGCTCCGCGGGAGGTACCGGGAATAGCGGGGGATAATGGGGGATAACCGGGAATAACGGGGATAACGGGGGATAATGGGGGGACACGGCTCCGCAGGGGCACGAACGGCCCTCCTGCAGGGGCTGGGGGGGCCCCTGCGGCGGCTCCCGCGGCCGCGCGGCCTCCGGTGCGGGGTCACGGCGGGGCCGTCCCGAGACCCGCGGGGATCTTGGGATTCACAGGGATCCCCCAGAACCTACAGGGATCTTGGGATCCACAGAGGTGCCCCAGAACCCACAGGGACCCTAGGATCCACATGCGGTGCCCCGAACCCCACAGGGCTGTCCCAGGCCCCACGGGGATCCCCCAAAATCCACAGGGATCCCCCAAAATTCACAGGGAAACCCCGAGCCCCACAGGGATCCCCCAAAGTCCACAGGGAAACCCCGAGCCCCACAGGGATCTCCCGAAATCCACAGGGAAACCCCAGGACCCACAGGGATCCCCCCGGACCCACAGAGATCCCCGGCCCCACATGGGATCCTGAGATCCTCAGGGATCCCCCAGGACCCACAGGGATCCCACAGCTCCACAGGGATCCTGGGCCCCACATGGATCCCCTGGGCTCTGCAGGGATCTCCCAGCCCCACAGGGATCCCCCAAAATCCACAGGGATATCCGAGACCCCACAGGGTTGTCCCGGGCCCCACATGGATCCCCCCAGGCCCCACAGGGATCCCCTGGGACCCACATGGAGCCCCCAGGCCCCACAGGGATCTTTGGCCTCCAGGGGTAACTGGTTGTGGCACCTCTCCTGGTGGATGGGACTCAGGTTTGCCCCCTTCAGTGAACTTTTAACTTGGCAAAGGCAAAGAGGCAACCTTGGATGAGGATAAATAAAATAAATGTGCCTTCAGTGCCCCTTGTTTCCTGACTGGAGCTCCAGCAGTCTCAGCCCAGCCTGGTTCTCTGCCGTGCAGGGAGTGGCACAGCTCAGCAGGAAAGGAGGGGATGCTGAACGATTGCAGTTTGTTTTCTTCAACTTTCCATCAATACCCTTCTAATGAGTTCTAATTTCTCAAAGGACCTCGTTTGTAGAGCTGCCACGTAAACAGTGTGGGTGGTCAGTGATTATTGGGGTTAGAGCTCATGTTTGATCATCATATGAGGAGATTATTGCTGTAAATACAGCAATAGTTTGAGGCACTTGTTGGAAAATATGTGTTGCACTCGAAATAATCCTGACCTCTCTGAAACAAGGTTGGACAAGGTCAGATTAATGAATTAATGAGTGCAAACTTCTTGCTACTCTCTTGGAACAGATTTTTCTGGGGAAGTCTGGCTGTTTCCCGTGTCTTCTACACTTCCTTTAGATGGGATATTGGGAAGGAATTCTTCCCTGTGAGGGTGGTGAGTGAATTGCCCAGAGAAGCTGGGGCTGCCCCTGGATCCCTGGAAGTGTCCAAGGCCAGGCTGGACGGGGCTTGGAGCACCCTGGGATAGTTTATGGAAGTGTCTGTGCAGGACAATGTGTGTCCTGTCCTGAAGGGATGCTCTGAAGACTCTGCTCCAAGAGTTTCATGTGCTGCTTAATCCAGTTGTGTGTCCCAAGGGGGAGGAAAGCTGATGGCAAAATATAAGGTGTTAAAAAAATAGACAATCTATATATTGAAACGTGATGATGTGGCTCATAAAGATCCATATCAGAAATGTATTTTATACTCTTTGTTTCTCAGGTGTCTTTTAGTAATCTTGTTGTGATCTGTGAGCTTTTAACTCAAAAGCTCTGTATTGTAGTTTCATTTTCCAAGCAGTTCTGCCTGTTTTAAGTTTCAGGTTCATGTTCATTTGCAGGTTGTTCTATCAGTATATACTTGAAGAGCTTTATTTTACTGTTCAATAACTGCTAGTGCCTTGGAGCTCTGGAAACCTTTTGCTACAAGGGATAAAAATTGACTTCACAAGGTGGTGTGTTGATACAAATTGACATTCCTCAGTGGGATTGGCAATTAAAGTAAGAGTTCCTTAAATGACATAAAACAGCCTCCAAAGTCCTGCCTCTCTTTGCCAAAATCTGTGTGGAACAACTTGAGTAAGATGGTCAAAAGAACTTAATTTAAGAAAGTAATTCTCTTGCACAGCAGTTTAGGAGGATTCCTAGAATTGTGCTGGTTCAGGTGGATGGAGATTTGCTGGTTTAACCTGAATATTTAAAAACTTTTGTTCAAATGGTTGGCTGAAGGCCCGAGTTTGAAAGGGCTGGAAACAGAATCTGTTGAGAAGTGAAGTGAATAAAGGGAGGGATTTGGTGCAGCAAAGCAAACAAAAAAGGAGAAAGGGGACAAGTTCAGCCTGTCTGTGCTGGAAAAGGGAGGACCAGAGAGGGGAATGGAGCTGAGAACCAACATCTACCTAATTCTAGTTTGAATTAATTTAAAAATAACTTCCTAGAATTATTCTCTCAACTTGTTTTGGTGATGATAAGTAGGCCAAACATTAGATTATTTCAGTAACCTCTAAGCACAGCAAGTCACATCAGTGGCTGAAGTCAGCAGGCCGAGTTCTGCTGATTGTGTAAATACTCTAGAACTTCATTTGTAACTGTAAATTAAACAATAAAGACACTGGACTAGTGATTTTGCAGCATCTTAAAGAGAAGGATCAGATATTAAAATCATACATTTCTGAAATTCTGGAAGGATTAACATCTAAGGCAAAAATATATAAAGAAGCCAAAAGGAAGATATGTTCTGGTGTGGAAATGGTTTCACCGCCAAGTTTATCTTTAAATGGTTGGGAAATCTTTGTGAAATTTACCCCAAACGGTTGCCAAAATAAATTCCTTCAAGTTCACTGTGAGCCCAAATCTCCAGGCACTTGGCAACGGGAATTTGTCGAGGTTTCCTGCTAAAATACTGATTTTCATTTGCTGCCGAACCAAACCAGTTCAAATTTGCCGAGAGCGTAAATTCCCGGGCGCTTTTTAGCACAGATTTGTGGATGTTCTCTGCTGAAATATTGGCTTTTATTTTCCCTTGTGAATGAAATTAGCATTGCCAGGAGGCCTTTAGAAGTGGCGCAGTGGCATTTTTAGGCAGGGACACCCCCTGCG
Source organism: Dendrocincla fuliginosa (assembly GCA_035047845.1). NCBI lineage: Eukaryota > Metazoa > Chordata > Aves > Passeriformes > Dendrocolaptidae > Dendrocincla > Dendrocincla fuliginosa. The sequence goes on from JAWWMO010000011.1 coordinate 1,465,816, forward strand.
TGGCGTGCGTGGGTGTGGATAGGGGTATGTGTGAGAAGCAGCGTGCTGTGCCACCCCTGGTGTGTCCGTGCCCGCAGGGGGAGGATGGGCCGCCGCTCCTCGGACACGGAGGAGGAGAGCAGGAGCAGGAGGAAGAAGAAGCACCGCCGGCGCTCGTCCTCCAGCAGCTCCTCGGGCAGCAGGACCTACAGCCGCAAGAAGGGGGCCAGGAAATCCAGGTCCAGGTCGCGCTCCCGGGAGCTCCAGTCCTGGTCACACTACGAGAAAAGGTGAGTCGGGGGGGGGGAGTTACTGGTGCTGCTTTTTGCTCGTTCATGGCGTGGCAGGGAGCTGGGAGTGTTTGAATCAAGTGTGCTCTGGTTTGGGGTGAAATGCTTTCCCTCTGAGCAAAGGGAGAAAGCAAACCCGCCACCAGGACCAGAAAAACCCAGCACACCTGACACCTGCAGCTCTGCTAAAGCAGGGGATGTGGAGATCCCAAGGGAACTTCTTCATTCAAACAGGTAAAACCCAGCCAACTAAAATAACTTCCTTTCTTATTCCAGCAGGAACACCTCCCACAAGCCCAGGTTGCTCCAAGCCCTGTCCAGCCTGGCCTTGGACACTTCCAGGGATCCAGAAAAGCTGTGCCAGGGCTCCCCCACCCTCACAGACAGGAATCCCTTCCCAATACCCCATCTAAGCCTGCCCTCTGGCAGTGGGAAGCCATTCCCTGTGTCCTGTCCCTCCATGCCTTGCCCCAAGTCCCTCTCCGGCTCTCCTGGAGCCCCTTCAGGCACTGGAATTGGCTCTCAGATGTCCCTGGAGCCTTCTCTTCTCCCAGTGAACCCTCCCAGCTCTCCCAGCCTGGCTTCAGCCCTGGGAGCATCTCCATGGCCCCATCCTGGGTGTCTCAGCCTGACTCGTGGGGATCAATTTACCAGGAAGTGGAGCTGGAAAGCACTCCTTGTGTCCAGCTGCCCTGTGAATGTATTGGGAACTGCTCCTGACAACCCTGCCTGGAGCTGGTAGGAGAGGGATGAGTTGGCAGCTCGGGGGGTCTCTCAGTTGTTTATCTGCACCCCCTTTCCTGTGCTCCTGCTCAGGCTCTCCATCCCTGAGGGCACACACTGGGATGCCATGGGCTGCCATCCCAGCCCTGGGCAGCTGCCAGGCAGCTCTCAATCCTGTTAGTCCAGCACAGGCATGGCCATCTCCCAGATAAACCAGAGCTCCCAGGGGCATTAGGGGCTGGACAGGGACCAGGGGACTGGAACTGGAGCCAGGAAAGACCAAAGGGTCTGGTTTTTGGATCTGGCTGGAACCTTGGCTGTGCCCTTGGTTTAGGAGTTTGCTCCTGGCAGTTTTACATGCTGGGGTCCTGCTGGATTTATCCCTGACTCTCAGGAATGAAAAGCAGCAGCTTCTAAGGTTCCTGCTCCTCATCCAGCAGGAACATTACATCCTTCCTCAGGTGAAGACCTGTTCCTTAGCAGGTAACCTGTATCTCCTGCAGTTTGCCAGCTCCTGCAGCCCCTTTCCCTTGTGCTGGATAATCACATATCACTCTGAGCACATCCTGAATTACAGACGTGTTTCTGGGGTGGTGTATTTTAATATTAATCAAACATAAAGGCCAAAAATATCGAGGTTCTCATTAGGATTGTAACTATTAGGGAGATGGAGGGGAAATGTTAAGGTTAAGTCTTGGAAGATATCCTCATTCCCAGTTTTGGGATTAATTGCTGTAATTTATGGATTTAGGACCTATTCTTTCACTTTTCTCCTTTGTGGATAAGATTTTATTCTTTGACTAAATGAAACTGGGTGGGAGGGGCAAAGGAAGATCCCCTCGTGCCTCCTGATTGAACCCAGGAGGACACTCCCCAGCTCACATGGCATAAATTAACACTGATTACTTAATTACTAAGAGCAGTGGAAGGAAGGCAGCCTAAGGTGTGCTGTGCCCTGGGCTGTGTGTTTGAGAGCACGAGCCCTTGGAGGCAGCACTGCCCCTGGGAATGGAGTCACTGGTTCCCCTGGACCAGGGCCATTTGAGGCCTCTGGGACACAGTACAACCCCCTGGGCCTGCACACCCTTTTGGGGTGGTTGGGGGGGGTTTGTGCCTGTCCTGTGGGGTTTTAGGGGCAGTGCCCCACTCACAGCCTGGCTCTCCTGCAGGCGCAGACACAGGTCCAGCAGCAGCTCTTCCTATGGCTCCAGGAGGAAGCGCAGCCGGAGCCGCTCCAGGGGCAGAGGCAAATCCTACAGGTCCCAAAGATCCAGGTCAAAGAGTAGAACCAGAAGGTAAGGAAAAAAAACTTCCACTGTAACAGCATTAATTTAAAATCTTCTTCCTGAGCTTGGAATGTACCAGAAATAATGGTTCCAAGGGATCACCTGAACGCCATGGGCCTGGAAGCTCTTCCTGGTGTGAAATCCCTCTGGAGTGCTTTTCATACACTAAAATCTTTTGGTTACACTGGTGAAACAATTTTGGAGAGAAGTTATTTATTTTGCATCTGACCAAGTGCAAAGAACATAAATGAGGTCATTGATTTCCTTGAATCATCTGAAAGGTCCTTGTGGATTTTTTTTTGGTTAGTGGTTTCCATAATTCCCAGCTTTGGCTCCCTGAAGTTCAGAATCAACTTGGTTTCTCATTTCCATTGGAAAGAGATGAGTATTTAGTCATGCAATTTTTTATTGGTATTTAAAGATACCTGCAGTCCTGAAATTTTTCATAAATTTCTTTGTGACAAATGAATATTTTCAATAATAAATGTGATTTATCCCTTTAACTCTGGCTTAGAAGTTGCACATTGTGCTATGAAATCTGCTTTACTTTTTTAATTAGGAGCAGCTCATTTTGTGTGAGCATTTTTCAATTAGGAAGTTTAACTAAAGTTTACCCCTGGATACCAGAACTGCCATTAGCATTTTCTATTGGTTTTGAATTAATCACTGAGTGTGTCAGGCAGCTCAAAGTTGTTTTGGTGTGTATTTACAAGTCTTCAGCCAGGTAATTTTGTGTCCCTGCACTAAGAATTTATTGAACCTGCTCTTTATATGTATTTACCTACCAAACCAGTAGAATTTTTGCCTCTAAATGTTGAAGAATTGTTGTTGAAAGATGGGAATGTTCCACTTAGTCTTATTTGTATTCTGCCCTGCCTCCTGCCCAGCTGGTCATTACAGTAGTTGCCTGGACACTTCTGGCTGCAGCGCCTTTGTAGTAGGAATTTGGTTCTTCCAGCTGCCTGCTCTGTCTGAGTCTCCTCAGCATTGGAGCTGGGCACTCCTGATAAGCTGCTGTGCTGCCTCTGGAAATATTCCTGGGAATAGCCACCTTCTTTGGCTGAGAAAATCACTTTTAACCCACTGAAGAGTGCAAAGAATGAGGTGAAAATGCAGGGGTTTCAGCCCGTCACGTACTCAGCGGTGGGAAATGGGATGAGCTGATTTACAAAGGGGTTTATTGCAATAATCTAAATTGCAGCTCTCATTAGCCGTGGTCTGATGGCCGTCTCTTCCAAGGGGTTTGCTGATTTTGATCATCATTGCAATATGTGGAAATGAGGCATCTAAAAACATGACAACTGCCAGGAAATATTGAGGGTAAAATACTTTATGTATGAAGTCTATTATCTTCTCAGGACTGTAGCTCTGCAAGCAGAGCTGCATGTTGCTTTCAATGCATTTCCTATTTACAGACATGATTCTTCAGGGAAAATATTTATAAATAACATCCTAAATGATACCAGCAGAGTCTAAAAGCTTAAAACTAAACCCACCAGGACACATTAAGTCCTTTATTGTCTTTTTTTTTTCCCAAGCCTGCTGCAATGTTACACTGAGAAGCCGTGGATTAATCTGATTTTTGGAGCAGTTAAATCCTTGCAGAAGCTGCTACTCCAGGCCTGTGTTTGCCTGGTTGGGGTGTTGAGGCGTTTGCAGTGATGCCAAATAATCCCTTTTCTGCTTCAAAATCACTCAATCCAAGGGCTGACCAGCTTTCCACATAGGACTGAGGACCTCAGGGTTCTTCAGGCTGGAAAAGGGATTGTGGGGGGAACAAGGGAATACGATGGAGGGGTATAAAAATTAAAGATAAAACTAAAAATGGTGGGAAAAGCTGATTAAAGATTGAGGGTTTCCCAGCTCCTCCCATGTCTGACCTGGGGCAGGTGTGGAGTGAGGGAAGTCAGGTGGTGGCAGGACCTGGGAAATAAAAGGAGGTGGATCTTATGGATAAAGGAATTCTCCTGGGGAGGTTGTGGATACCACAAGTGGAAATGAATTAAAAAGGAGTCAGACAAGGAAAATCCACTCCAACCTGTTAAATGCAGAGACAATTTGTCTTAGGAAATGTAGGTATTTGTAGTGCTGAAAAGGAGTTTTCATAAATTCCAGCTGTAATTCCTTATTTTCTTTGCATGGGGTGGGACAACTTCTTTTCATATGACTTTTAAAGGTGAGTACTGAAGAAACTACTTATAAATAACTACTCAGAGTAAGTCAGGCAGCACCCTGAGTTCCTGCAGTGAGCAGTGTGGTACCCACTGGAACATTCCCATTGTCCCCCAACTTCTGCAGTGCCAGGGGAGGGAGGACAAACTCCTGCCCCATGGGACAGCAGCAGTTTGGGCTCCAGGAGGGCAGGGGGGATGAGCTCTGTGCCCCCTGGATGTGGGGCATTCCTGCTGTGCCTTCCCAGTGTTATCACCTTTAGGACCTGAGCAGCTGTCAGGTTAAATTGACTTTTATTTATTTTATTTGTCTTGTTTGTTATGGGTCTGAGAGTAGAAAACAAGGTTCCTGTTGGAAGTTAAGATCCATCACATGGTGCCTTTAAATCCCTGGTATTGTTTTGGGTATAAATCATCCAGATGGCACACATTCTGTATCCTGCAACATCTTTTCCCTCACAGTCCCCTGTTAAATTAGGATTCAAATTGGTTTTTCAAGGTGGTGTGGCTGCAATGTATTTTTAACAACTTCATTATCCAAGTTGGTTTTAACTTTATAGGTGTTTTATTTGAAGGAATGCTCTACAGATCTCCAACAATGTAAAACACTGCATTATCCTATTTTAATTGGAAAACCTGGATTTTTATAATGACATATTCAAAAAGATTTTAAGTAGGTCTTATTTGTAACCTAAACCAGGGTTTTTTTTCGTGCTTTATATGAGAAGAGAAGGCAACTTGTGCATATTATAACTATTTTATTTGACATGCAGTCTTTAGATTCAGGAAAGTGGGGCTTCCTAGTAATGCTTGTGCTTTACTGAGAAGAGAACTCGTGCATTTAGAAGTGTTTTATTTGAGATGTGTTTTCTGAGTCAGAAAAGTTGGGCTTCCTGGTAATGTTTGTGCTTTCTTTGAGAAGAGAAGAAAACTTGTGCATTATAAGTATTCTGATTTAGAGGCAGTTTTTGGAGTGAAGAAAGTGGGGCTTGCTGGTAATGCCATAAATTCCAAGCTGTCCTACAGCAAGGCACTACAATGCAAATACGACTTAATAAGATCACAAACTGAATTTCAGCGAAACAACCGAGATTTACATTAAATTAGGAATTTTAAAACCGATTTAGTTTGTTTTACTGAGCATTTGCTTAATAACATTTCGCCTCCTCGCAATCTTTTTAAAGCCAATAATTCGCCCGTGAAACGCAGGCACAGCCCGGGCAGAGAAATTGGAAGCAACAGCTCCCTCTCTGCATCCACACAGTGATAGGAAGGAATATTTCAGCTCCACGGAATTTAATAAATCATCCCATTTCCTAATTCGATCATATTAGATGCTGATGTGGAAGGAGCATTTCGAATCCCAGCTCCTCATTAATATACATCAGGCTGGGGAAGAGCAGGAGCGCTCGTGGAGGGATGTCACAGTTCCCCTTCCTGACTTTCCTAAGTGGAACAGGTTGATGTGATCCCGGGTGTGATTTGTCACTGTCTTGCTAAAATGGTTTGGGTCGAGTTATGGAGTCCAGAAAGCTGGTGGCTGATAAATCAAACGGGGATTGAGTGGACAGGAGGCAGTGATTGATACTGTGACAGGATATGAGGAAAGGAGGCTCGATCCGAGCATGCACGATATTGAATATGAGGAGGAAAATGGCCCTGGAGTATGGATATTATTCAAGGAAATGAGAATAATAATATCAGCTGGAAATTATTGCTGGCTGAAGATTAGGAGGGTTCTTATTAGAATATTGTGCTTCTCTGGGCTGGAGGAGCTCAGCCCTCATGCAATTCCCAGGTGGATGGAGCCGTGTTAATATTTTTAGAGTTTTCACTGTGATTGTTCTGCAAGTTAATCATATATATATATACACACACTAATCATATACAAAATACTGTGCAGCAGAACTCACATCTTCTAATTCACAGAGCTTTACATAGAATTAACCCCTAAATGTTACCCTTTATTCCTTGGTTTCCTACAATCCTGTGATTACAGAGTATTCCACTGTAATTGCCTTTAAATATGCACGTTTGCTTTATTGTCTGCCAGGGCTTTCTGGCTTTTCCCTGTGTTTTGAACTCCAGGCTGCTGCTTTGGAACATCTTACCAAGTGCCCCAGCCCTTGGGCAGAGCAGGTTTGGTGGGTGCTGCTGAGGGAGGTGTCTGAGCACTGGCTGTGCAGGGGCTTTTCCCCCAGTGTGTGTGTGTGGGATGCACTTTACATCTTATTTCCTTGCCATCCTTCCAGCCCAGTTACTCTGCTCTTGAAGTGTGTGCAGGTACTGCAGACCAGGGGCAGAGCACCCCCTTTCCAGGGGGGCTTTGGGCCAGGCTTGGTTTGCTGGGTGAAGCTGCCACTGCCCCACTGCCCCAGCAGTGCCAGCCAGAACTAACCTGAGGTCCAGCCCTCACAGCTTGGCACAATTCTTTAGGTTTGAGCAGCTGTAATTTGTAATATTTAACAACAGGGGCCTCAAGTGCAATGGGAGAGGGGACATTAAATAAATTACAGTAAAACCCCACTGATTTATCTTTTGGTCTTTAGGAATTTAATTTTTTAATGTTTTCTTATCTATTGCTATGATATTATATATTTTAGTGAAGGGTCAATATTGCACAGACTTTTTAAAGGTGTTATCAATGAGTGCTTCTGTATTTGTGGTACTTGGGATGGGTCTGTCTTCAGTTAATCTTTTTTCCATACATCATATTATTTTAGTGTGATATTAATGTGCCAGAGTCTTTCCAAATTAAAACCTGGCTTTTATCAGCTGATAAAAACTGTTGGAGCAAGACATAATCTGTACTAAGTTGTACTCAAAATACAAGTTTTACTCACAGGCTGTGTCTGCCTGTCCTGCTTCACACACACTAAAGGAGAGCTTCTGATAGATCAGGGGTTTAATTGTGCCCACCTTCAGGAAGAATTTCCTCTAACAGCATCAGCCTAAAAAAAGAAAATAAACGTTTTGAGGAGAGAGGAAGATGAAAGGGATGGACAGTTTGGGTGGACATTGATGTCAGCAGATAAAGAGCAAAGTCATGGTGGGCCTGGCAAATTTGATTGACTTTGGGGAGGAACAGGAGGAGGTGAAGGGGAGATTAATTAGAAAAAAAACAAAAAGGAAAAAATGAAATGGTTCAATGTAGTTGTGTGGACTTAGAAAACTGATTTTAATAATGTTGTGAAGAAAGATTAAATTTCAGCATGATGCAGATGTTTGGATTAAAGCTGGTGGTGTTCCAGGTGAGAGTACAGGGCTGGCTGTGGGACTGTGTTCCCACAGGTGATGTTCCAGGGAAAAGGGGCAGCTTAGGGAGCAGAGGGAAGGTTTTCTGGGCTGACCATCCCACAGCCACCAGGCAGTGGGAGTTTATTGTCTCATGGGGAGGAGGTGGGAGGGAAATTGCAGGAACAGCAGCAGAACTGACTGGGAGCAATGGGGTTGGGAGAGGGACAAACGTGGCCCTTTATGGCCTGGAGGAAACAAGAAAATAACCAACTGCAAAGAACAAGGTTGGGCATGTGTAGAGAAGCTCTTAATCTATAAAAATACTTTGAAAATACCTCCTGTGGAAATGGATCCAAGAGTTTTCCAAGGAGAAGCAGACAGGAGTCCTGTCAGAAATGAAGCAATGCTCTTTAATCAGCATATTGCTTTGGAAATTCCAACCCAAGCTGTTCCATGCCCCTGTGATTGCTTATTTTTTGCCTGGTTGTAGTTACTGGAGTTACTCTTCCTTTAAAGTATTGATCTCTCCTTAGGATGTTTTTCCTCCTGTCCTTGCTGCACAAATGAACACACTCATGTGCAATGAGCTGTACAGACCCCTGTGATTGTGCAAGGACTCTGTAAATATTACATTATTGTCTCTTACTGGTGGGAAAGTTTGAAGCCTTTGGTCCATTAGAATGCATATGTCATAGCTATTAATATGTGTTCAATTATTATAGCATTTCTTTCCTGAGACTTAAGATAAAGTGAAACTCAGATTCCTGAGTTTGCTGGTGTGATCTTCAGTCTTTCTGTGGTTGGTCACATCAAATCATGTTTATTTTTCCCCCAGTAAATCCAAACCTGCAGTTTTATTTGGGCTCTTCTTGTGTTCCAGGTTGTTTCCCCAATAGTCTCTAAAAATCCAGTGCTTAGTTCCAGTAATTGACTTTTTCCAGGAGTGACTGAGCAGTTTGTGTCCATGGCTGTCCTGGAAAGCCACGGAGGTGAAGCAGAAGCTCTGGAGATGTCCTGGAGCACCAGCTCTCCCACGAGACATTCCCAGCCCTAATTGACCACTTTGGGAAATTCAACTTCCCAAGGCAACGCCAAGGGCCCTCCAGTTACCAGTGAGGGCACAGAGCTGCCAGGGACAGGGCCTTTGATGCCTTTCATGGAGATAAAACAAAAATCCAGCCTTAAAAAGGCTCTGAATGCATAAGTGCTCTTCATTTTGAGCTCAGCATCGAGCCTAATGCCACGTGAGCTTGGTTTCCAGGCAGTGCAGGTGTTGTGGACACAGGTGTTTGGGGTAGAGCTGCTCATTTCTGTAAACCCTTTTATCTGTCCCTTTGGGAAAGGTGTCTTTGCAGGTTGGTTGATTGCTATGCTTCAATTTGCTGCTTGGAAAAGGTGCTCAAGAATATGATCCCTTAGTGGAGAATTGGTTTTGATTTCAACATCTCTACGTTCTAAACCAGTTTGTATTTTAACTTCCTTTTCAGTCCTCTGTTTTGTGCTGCCAAAGCTCTGGCCAGGGAGCAGCAGCTGTTCTTCCTTGCTGCAGCTCCTGGTCTGGAGGCAGCTCTGCACAGGGCACATGCCCTGCAATTCTTTGCTCCCCTTTGCCCAGGATTTCAGGCCCTGCTCTGGAGCAGGACAGGCACTGCTGCACTCAGGGTTTTGGTACCTTTCAAACAAATTTTATCCCATGAAAATCAAATGTCCTTCAAGATCCCACTGGGCAGTTTTTGTTGGTATTGTCACCAAAGTGCTTTGGGAGTGAGTTCATGCCAGACTAAGCTGATTAAACTGGGGACACTGTGACCCTTCCCTGACTGTCCCTTCCTCCCTTGGTGTTGGTTCTCCTTCCACACTTGTTCTTTGAGACACTTGGAGTTCTCCAGTTTCCAGGGAGAGGCACTGAGTCTCCCAAAACTCCCAAGAGCCAGAGCATGTAGAGCTGATAACTCTTCATCTGGTCCTAATCCAGGTTTATTGGCATCAGGCTTTGGTCCTGTCTGAGTCATGGCAAAGCTGCACTTGACTTCAGTGGTTCCAGATTTTACTGAGGTGTGATGGCAGAGGAAGAAAAGGTTATGAAAAAAAGGTGATAATTTCAGGCATGTGTAGAATTTTTGCCCTGTTACTGTTAAAATAGGGTTTGAGGGACTATCTGAGCAAAAAATGTGGTGTTAAATATGTGATCACATTAGGAAAATTGTGGGAACTTGTCTTTTTCTCTTTGTATATCTGGAGATTTATTTAAATATAATATATATTTAAAACAAAATATAGGAAAAGATAGGAATTTAACATCTATACCACAATTTTACCCATAACTAAAATATTTTGATGGCATTCTTGTAGATCTTTTTATTACTGAATTTTTAAGTGTTCTGCCAATATTTATGTGCCAAGCTCCAACACCCTGTGACACACAGGCTTTCAGTATGGACTTGATCAGCCCTGAATGTTCCTTTAAGGTACTCTCCAGTTGTGGCTTTCATTGGATCAGCTCATCTCCTCCTAATGCAAAGTGAAAATCTCTCAACGAATTGAAAGGTTTAGATGATGCTCAGCTCAAATCAGGATGGAGATTTTTGTTGGAATTCTGTACCTCTGATTTATATCCTGGAAGGGAAGGCAAAGGCAGGAGTATGGTTTTATTATTTTACATTATTCATATACTCTTAGGTATCTATTTTTCATACTCTGATATCTATTTTTCTTCTCTAGTTGTTGGATCTCCTCCATGGAAACATGCAGGGATGAGCTGAATTGTGATAGAATTTCAATTAATCTGTGGCAGAGCACTGAAAATCTGTTCCTAGTCCATATCAAAAAGATCTGCTAAAAGTTTGCCTGTTAAAGCTCTGAGCTTCTTGATTGGAGAATGGGGAAAAAAATAAGAAACCCCTTTTCCTATTTTTCTCCTATCTAGTCTTCTTGAAGTTCTTCCAAATTAGATTTTAAATGCCAATTAGGAGGTTGAATATACTAAAATAAAAGCAAATACAACCAAAATGGCCTCACCTTATGGCTAGTTAGGCTTTCTCTCTCAAAAGCAGAACCTTTGCTCTGAGCGTGGCTTTGAGAGAGAGATTCAGCCTAATGAACACATTAATTAGAACCATAACTATTTATAAGATAATTAGAAACGAAGCACGGTAAACTGGGCTTTTCCTGCAATTAATGGAGGATTAATTACTGGAGGTAATGAAGTGGATTTTTCAATGCATTAAGGTGAAGTACAGAGATGTGCAAGGCTTTGTGAGAGTTGCATAATTATGCGGGGCGTTTGAGCGGGGCTCGGCTCCGAGCGCTAATCAGCAGCATTGCATCATTATGGATGCACTTAAAAAGCCTCCCCACCAAAATCACTGCCTAATTATTTCTAATTGGCAGGACTCTGTGTAGTCATTGAGCTGTTTGTAGCCATTTTAAGGTTCATTTAACTATCCTCGGGGCCATGTGATAGATGGAAAAAAAGCTGCTGCTCCGCGCTGGCCTTGGCTGGCGCCGTTAATCAATTTTGGTGGGCTTGGGTTTGAAATGCATTTGCTCATGCAGAGGTCAAAACCTGAAGTAGTCCAAGCAAAGTTTGGCTTTTTGAAGCCACTTGACTGCATTCATTAGCAATTAGTAAAATAATTGTGTCTGTCGCTATATTTGGATTTCCATCCGACTCGGGGCTCTTTCATCCCCGGCCCTTCTTGTGGCATATTAGCTTCCCTGGAAAGCAAATATTCTTCCCACAGACCCTTTTAGCAACTTCAGTGCCGTGGCATATGTTCAGAGACACTCCTTTCTTTGCTCATTTGTTCCCTTCCACAGCGCCCGGCATTTCAACGTGAGCGGCGCGTTTGCTCCCGACTCGGTGCCCGGGGAAAGGCTCTACCCAAGGGCAGCATTTGGGGGCTTTTTGGGGTGTTTCAGAGGGATCAGGCATGAAGGCAGCATTCAAGTCCGTGATGCTTCCCAGAGGTTGGTAGAGAAGGGCATCTAATCCCGAGGTGTTGGCAGCTCTGGGTCTCCGAGGAAGCTGCGTAAGAACCCCGATTGTCTCAAAGCTCCTCCTTGGGTTGGTGCCCCACCACCATCAGTAACTACCCCAAAATTGAGACCATCACTTCAACGTGCCCCTTTGCAAGATGTTCTCATTAGGCTGGAGTGGCTTTATGTGCCAATGTCAGATTTCACGTGGCATCCCATTAGGGAGGTGTCTGGGAAGGGTCTCTGGGAGGGGGGTAATGAGGACCATGTGGGGGGTGCTGTCAGCCTACCCAGGACACTCTGCAGCTCCACGGGGCACTGCTGAGCAAATTGGGGGCCAGGAATAAAGGGCAGCCTGGCCATTTCTGCCACAAAAAATGTGGTTCTAGTAATTTAATATTAATACCTAATCTGGACAATTAATCTTTAAAGTTATGGCGAAAGTTTGAGGTTGATTGAAAGCAGTTATTAATGAAAAACCCAATAAAATGTCATTTATTTGTGAAATATTGTATCACAAAGCAGGTATTACTTCAAGTAAGAGGTATTAGCTCAAATAACAGCCAGATATCTGGTTTGGGAGGTTCTTTTAGGCTTTAAACAAAATGCAAAGCTTGGAAGAAAATTCCAGGGGAATCTTTGTTAAACAAAGGCACAGCTATGTAAAAGTCACAGTCATTGATTTTATTACCCATTTAAGTTGGGGCTACCACCAAATAGTTTGTGCTCCTCCATTGATCACAGCAGTCATGACACATTTTAAAGAATGATAATAGTTTCAATTTTAGTTGTAAACAATCCAAGTTATGTTGTTTTTCTTATGTTTTATTTTTCAGTGTTTTATGTAACAATTCCAGGTTCTATAATGAAAATACTTTTTTTTTTTGAATACTAAGTGAAATGTTCAGAATTTCTTCCTTGGAGTTTTTAATTAGAGTTGGGGTTTGGGAAAGACACCCCAGGGTTAGAGGTGATAAGTGCCAGCAGAGCAGATTTTGGGGCTGATAAACCTGGCAGCTCCACACTCCTCCTCAGCCTCCAGGAGTGGAGCTGTTCCATATTCATCCAGCAGAATATTAAAACCAGACCAGGCTTCCCTCTATCTGCCTTGTGTTTGGAAAATACAAAGTATTACAGCAAGATGCATCTAACTTGCATGTAAATTAGAAAATTATTGTTGCATTTATAGATTGTGGCCTGGAAAGTAGGAATAAAATACCCAAACTGTTTATGTTCTGTCTTCAAAGCATTTTGAGTGTATGGTATGATAGTTTTGCTTTCTTTGTGTGTGTTTCAAAAGCCCTTTTATGACTTCATTTTCAGAGCCTTGAGCCTATAGTCAAGTTACTGGAATTTTCATTAAAAATTCTAAGTTTTTCTTTTTTAGTTTGGGAAAACAAGGTGAGGTTCTAAAAGTCTTCCTTGTATTCTTCATAAACATGTTGTGGTAAAAATCCTAAGTGGAATACCCCAAACTCTTCACATCTCATGAAATGTAAACCTAACTTTTGGCTATCACTGAATTAAAGGGTAAAAAATTGCCATTTTGCTTAACTGTGAGCCCAGAGGATGGTTTGGTTTGAGCCAGGTAAAAACAGCCAACCAGCTTTTCATTGCAGTGCCATCTGTGGGGCACTGTGGGTGGAGGCAGTGCCAGTGCTCCCAGCCTTCTGAATCAGGTGTTTATCTCAAAGGACAAGCACATAAACCAGGGATTTATTTCTGAGGCCAAGCAAATGCCTTAGTCTCAGCTGTAAGCAGGTTTCTCTGCTCTTTGGGTGGTGCTCTGACTTGTTGCATTGCTGAAGAGTGAGAAATACTCAGATTGTCCCCTGTTGTTTCAGTTTTGGGCCCATGCTGGTGGCTCTTCCCTGTTTGAGTGGCTCATGTAGACAGTGATGGTGCTGTCGTGCTCTAGGGTGGGTTTTTGGGTCTTGTTTTCATTTCTCAAACATTTTAAACATCTGTTTCAGCCTCCTCTCCGTTTGTGGGTACAAGGATACACAGGTATCACAGAGTCCTTAAACTGACACCACCACTCAGTCTTGGAGTTTTCCAAGCCCCAAAACTCCTACTCCTGTCCAGGACAGATGGAGCAGTGTTTGCTTGGCACTGACCTCACTGGGGCACAAGGGAGTGGGGCTTTTCAGCCCTGAAATCTCTCCTTTTCTCCTTAACATTTCACCATCCTGTCAGAGGTGTTGTCAAACTTACAACAAATAAATACCTGGGTGGTGGTTCCATCTCTGAAAGGGATCTGACCCTTTTCCATGGCTCCGAGGTACACCCAGGTCCTCCTGTCGTGGCAGGTGCAGAGTCACTGGCAAGGAATGTTTGGTGTGCTTATTCAGAGTCCTCAAAGTCAGCTGGACCTTTGTTTTTTAAAAACAGCTTCCAGCTCTGTGAAGAATGGAATAACTATGTGTGTGTATAAATTCATCACCAGGGCTGATGGGTTCCTTGGGCAAGGAGTTCTGCCTGAACTCCATGAGGAGCAAATCTCCAAGCAAGGAACTGACCCGAAAGCTCAATTTAACTCTACTTTATATATTTCTGGAAAGTTCTGGCAATTCTTTTCCACTAGTTGCTGATCTCCTGTAGGCTTTCCAGCTCTTTGCTGTTGTGTTGTCAGCTCTGGCTGCAGAGTCTTTCCAAAGGTCCTTTGTAGGATAGTCCAGGCACTGTGGAGAGGAGGCACTGGCACCATCCTTGGCACTCTGGTGGGGCAGACCAGAAGGTTCCAGCCTGGAGAGCTCCATGGGTGCCAACCCAGCTGCTGGACAACAAGCAGAGGTTCCAGCAGTGCCCCCTGGGTCCTGCTCTCAGTGCTCTTCGTGTCACCTTTGAGGTAACTTCTGGTTCCAGGGGCAGCTTCACAGGGTTTTCTCCCCCAGGGTGGGGTTGTGTCCTGGGCAGGCTCTGCAAACAGGGCTCTTGGTTGTCCCAGGTGTTGGTTTGGTTTCATCCTGCTTTGCCCTCGCTTTGGGGATGTTTTTTTCAATCTTAAATATCCCCTTGTTCTGAGCTATGTTTTCCCCCTTACCAGCTGGCAGAGCTGCTGGATTGAAACAGCTTCTTTTTCTCATAGCACTGGTCTCATTTCAGCTTCAACTCTGACTCTGCTGCTGCCCCGTTTTGTTTTCACTCACCTAATATTTAACAATAAATAAACCCCCCATATCATCTATATTTAACTCCCTCAACTACATGCATTTTAAAATTGCAGACTAATGATGACCTGACATGTTTTATGGATGTACCATTTTCACATTAAATATATATATAATATTAATAATTTATCTACTCTGAACTACTGCAATTGATACTTGAAATGATTTTACCTTTCCAATAACTTGTACATGACTTTTTTTTCCTGGTGGTGACGTTGAGTTAAACAAGAAACTTTCTCTTAATGTGCTCTGAAAGAGAACATGGCATTTTGCTGCAGGTCCTTGTGCCTTTGCACTCTCTTTATTACCAGTGTGAATACCCAGGTTTGATGCAGAGCAGTTGTCTCCTTGTTCTGGCCCAGACTTTGGATTTATGGCTGAAGCATTAAAGAGCCCTGAATTTGTTGGGTTTGTTTGTGCCTATTGAGCCAATAATAATCTAATTAGAGCTGTGGCAGGTGAGAGACACTTAGAGAAAATCCAGGGGAGGACTTGACATGTCAGGAACGTTCCTTGGAATGGGGGTTGGTGTTTGCCAGCAAAGTAGATGATTTTTTTTTCACAAACTGACCTTCAGTGGGAGAGCTCAAAGAGAAGAAAACAAGCACTGTCGTGTTTTTGGGCTCTGACTCCTCTTTCCATTTCAGAAAGCCTCTCAGTGGCTCTTTCCCAGTTGTGGGTTTTGCACAGATTGGGTTGGCCCTCTCAGATACAGTTCAGAGCTTTAGTGCTCCGTAATTGGGGAAATACTAAACGCCACTGACCTCATTTCCTTTAGAACAATGAGAATTAATAGTTCCACGTTTTATTAGGCTGATATTCCAGATGTAGTGTACATTTAATTAAGTGTAGTTTCCTCTTGCTTATGGTATGTGTCTCTGCTTTTTGTCGCAAATTCTTTCTAGTTTTACAGTTTTCCACATGTTTTCTTTCACCGTTTATGATTTTTTTCAAAGCGGCGCTCGGCGGATTTAAATCACTTTAGCATGCAGCAAAACAGTTCCCATTCAAACAATAAACGCCATTTTAGAAAGCCTTTAGATCTTCTGGCACTTCATAAATATAAATGTATAAAAACATTATGCAGTTGTAGTGCCCACCTGCTAATTAAATGCAGATTTCCTCAAACTTGTTTTAAAATCCGCTTATTTGTTTCAACTCGGGCTCTGCTCAGAATACATATGGCCCTTGTGAAACTAATTATGCTTATGGAGCAGCTGGGAAATTTAGTGCAACTAATTTTATCCAATATTTTACATTTTAATTGATTACCTGTGAAGAAATTAGCAAATTAACACTTATTGTGCAGTAACTGAATGGGCTTTTATGGAGACTTTGGGATTTTACAGGCGGCCCGAGCGCTGACGGAGCGGAGCCCTCTCCGAGGGCTGAGGTGGGCAAGGTCTTGGTGAGCCTTCATTGTCTGGGGTGAGAATTTGGGGATGCTGAGGGATGCCAAGCATCTGTGTGTTCTGCAACGTGGACATGAAAAGCAGATTGGAAAGTAATGGCTTTTCACAGAATTTTGGGAACATATGGGCTTATCTGGATCTAAGAACTCTTTGAAGATCTTTGAACTTGACTAAATGACTTAACCTTTGGCTTGGTGGGTGGGTGCTGGTGGGTGTCACTCGGGGGAAAGGGGGGCCCTGCTGCAAATTTGCTCTCCAGCCTCATTTTTTTTTCTTTTTCTCCAGTAGTCCTATAATTTGAACATTTTGGGATTTGCTGTAATAGGACTAATGATGATTCTTGTTATTTTTCAACAGTAATAAAATAGGAGATCTTTCTTCTCTGCCAGATCTGTGGTTTCTGTTCTTGTTTAGTGATGAATTAGTGACACAGAGGACTCTTTGTAGCTCCATTTGATCGAGTTTTATCTCTATTTCCTGTTCTGTAGATCTTGCAAGATACTTTAATAGGAATTGAAGGGGGCTTAGGGAAGGGTGGAGAGGGATTTCACAAGGGCATGGAGGGATAGCACGAGGGGGAACGGCCTGGAGCTGAAGGAGGGGAGCTTTAGGTGGGACATTGGGAAGGAATCCTCCCCTGGGAGGGTGGGCAGGCCCTGGCACAGGGTGCTCAGAGAAGCTGGGGCTGCCCCTGGATCCCTGGGAGTGTCCAAGGCCAGGTTGGGTTGGAAAGGAACTCAAAGCCCATTGAGTCCCATCCCTGCCATGGGCAGGGACACCTTCCCCTAGCCCAGGTGGCTCCGAGCCCCATCCAGCCTGGCCTTGGACACTCCCAGGGATCCAGGGGCAAGGAACTCTGTACAATGATGGAAAATCCAGGGAAGCTCCTCTTTGGAGGAGTCTGTGCAGCAGAACTTCCCATTGCTGTGGAGGTCCTCACTGGTGTCCCAGTGAGAGTCACCTGCCTTCCTCACCTGTGTGACAGGGACAGGGAACACACACTGCATCAGGCTTTCCCATTGCTGTCAATCCCAAAGGATAAGCCACAGTTTGGATCTGGGATTAGGAATTTTACAGTGGGGAGGATTGCAAATGAAACCACAGTGGCAGCTTCTGGGAAGGTTATTTATCAGTTTGTCAGTGCTCTCCTAAGGCCATTGTCACAAATTTGATGCAATAACTCGACTTTGAGGTTTTAAAAGCTGTTTTCTGGTATGAATAATGCCTGCCACTAGTTCTGCTTAGTCTTGGGAATGAACAGAAATCTGGGATTGGAGCATCCAGCTGGTCTGGGCTCGATTTGTTGTTGTTTGCACCTGCAAAAGGTAGATGTGAATTCAAGAACAGATCTGAGCTGAGAAAATTGTTTTCTAACAATAATACTTGGGATCCCTCAGTTATTCCTGTTTCAGGGACTGCACCCTTAAGTGAGGAGAGGCCTCACATCAATTAAAGGTGATTTGTGTTCCCACAGATCTCCTTTTTTAGGGTTGTTTGTTTGTTTTGGGGTTTTTTTTGCCATTTTGGACTTTGCATCTCACCTGCAGAGTTCTGAGGAATCAGAGTGACCTGGGAATGGTGAATTTAATGGTGAATTTAAATCTGTGCTGCCTCAACATGATGTTTGTAAAACCACTATCTTTGTGCCAACCCAAAATTAGGCTTAATATCAAGAATACTCTCTTGGGTCAAAAATTCCTCTACCTGAGGACCAAGAACGGGTGGATAAATTTGTGATGACATCCCAAACCCCCATTTTGGGCCAGAAAACGTTCAGTGGTTAATAACACACCCCCTCAGGGGTAATTTGATCTGCTGGAGGAGTGTTAGTAGTGGCACCAGTGCCTGGAGACCTGGGGCTGCAGGGTGGCAGCTGCCAAGGAAACCTGTCCCTGCTGTGACCTCTGGGCAGGAGCAGGGACATTAACCCCCATGTGCTGGACAACTTCCAGGCTCACAACAGCCCTCTGCCCCCGTGTAATTTATGGCCTCATCTGGGTGGAGGGTTTGCTTTTGCTCAGCCTGTTGTGGGGTTTTATTAACCAGTTGTTGCTTTTGAACCAGAGTGATTTTTTTGTGTGTGATTTGGGTTTTAAAGGCCTTGGGAGTTTTGTGCTCCAGGAGGTGCTAAAGAGATTTTTTATTTTGTTTTAAAAATTCTTTCCCCCAGTCCTCTCATTTTTCCACCAGAACTTTATTATAGAGTCGTGGAATCTCAGACTGGTTTGGGTTGGAAGGACCTTAAAGCCCATCCAGTTCCAGCCCTGCCATGGGCAGGGACACCTTGCATAGCCCAGGCTGTCCAGGTGGTCACTGGAATAAAAACTAACACAAACCTGACTTGCTGTTTTCCTGAATATTCCCTGTCTACTCATGGTGTAATAAATAAATAAAACAAATAAAATTGAATGTCTTCCAAAAGAAATTCAGGAACAGTGAAAAGGGGTTTTTGGATACATCTAGAAACATCGGAAATACTTCTTGATCTCTTTTTCAACCAAGTTTATCAGGAACAACACAAACTTATCCCAGAGGAATGGACAGCTGATTGAGAATGGAGTGTCCTGTGTCCATGTAGGAAGTCACCTCAGGAAGCAGAGTTACAAGGAGGAGTAACCAAAGCCCAGGCAGGTGCCCTGAGTGCAGTTGGTGCTGTGGTGGTGCTTCCAGAGCTGGAATGTTTGTACCTTCTGAGCTGAGCAAGCCCAGCCACTGAGACCTGCCTTTGGGCAAGGCCCTTCTGGTGTTCCTGGGATTTCTGAGCATCATTATCAGTGCTGATGGATTTAACATGTGAAGACACACTTAGCAGCTGTCAAGGCCTTGATTATTTGCCAGCTGAATTGATCAGAACACAATTCTAAGTTGAATGTTCAAGCTGAAATTTCCATCCTTTCCTTCCTGAATGACTCCAAGATTAATTTGGTAACGGATGAATCCTGTGTAGCGTGGTTTGTTATTTTATATATATGTCTTAATAACTTGTTATGTATATTTTATATTCTTCAGAGTAGATGTGATCTTTTCTCTTTCACTTCTTTAGATAAATGTGTGGTTTTGAAGTCTGAAGTGACTGTGTATGCTGCATTACCCACGTGCTGTATTTCTGCAGTGCTGTTCCATGGCCCAGCACGGGGTGTGCCTGGTGGGCAGGGCGGGTGCTGAGCTGTCCCCTGTGCCCACTGCAGGTCCCGCTCCCGCGCCCGGCACAGATCCCACAGCCACAGCAGCGAGAGATCCCGCGACAGGGAGCGCCGCAGGGCCAAGGACAGGGCCAAGGACAAGGCCAAGGGCAAGGACAAGGAGCCCGCTGGCCCCAAGGCTGGGTAAGTGGAGTGACACCCCATTGAGTGTCCTTTTGCTCCGGGAACAATTTTTATTTGCGTGGTGTTCTTTATGGGCTGAGTGGGAATTCTTCCGAGTGTTTGGATGGTGGGATTGTGAGGAACATTGCACGGTTCCTTCCCCTCTTGATTTCAGGTGTGCTAAAGAGCTGTCTTCAGTTGGTTGGTATGAATATTTTCCCCATGTATAATAGCCATGATTTAGGGGAATAATGAGGGATATTGGGAAGTGTGAGGCCTGTTTCCTGTGGGCAGGTGGATGTCAGTGTTCACACACATACACTCCTCCCAGTGGCACAAGTTCCTCCTGGGCTTTGTTGAAGGCTCCAAATCCAGTTTCAGCAGAAGAACTTACCCTTCAGAACCTGCTCCAGCCTCACTGGGAAGAGGAACCCTTTGTGCCCTCAGTGCATTCCCTCTGAGCTCAGGGGCTGACTGTGGACAAGGATTGCTGACTTGGAGCCTGACCAGGCTGCAGAGTGAGCTGGTGGTGATACAATCTGTGTTCCATAAGCTTTTCTGAGGGGGCACAAGATGTTTTCCAGTTTAATCAGAGCCATCCAAGAATATGGGTCAGAGCAGCTTTTCCCCTTACAGGTATTTGTCATTTGGAAGATTGAGGCTTTCTCAGCATCACTGTAGTGTTTGGGAGAGGCTTTGCAGAGCCACAGGTTTGAGTACAGAGGGGACAAATCCCTTTGGAGTTATTTGCAACTGCTGCACAAGTATTTGGCTATGGAATATTCTGGTATTGACCCCAGGGAGAGTGAATTAGGAGCTTGTGGCTTTCCTTGCCTGTGGGAACAGGGAGAGTCTGCCTTTGCCTCATTTGTGCTCCAGGAAAATGAGGCCAGGTAAGATGTTTTCCAGTTGTGTTTCTGGCAGAGGCTTCCTCAGGCCTTCCAAGCCCTCCCTGTTCTTCCTCTGCATTATTTATTCAGGTACTTATTTTCTTTTGGGGGGAAAGCTGTGGGAAAGGAGATATCCTTGGCCAGGTGAACTCCCCCATCCTTGGGCTCTGGATGCATAGGAAGGAGGGTGGGGGAACACAATTGGAGGCAACTCTCTGCTGTGTAAGTCTCTTGGCTTCTGGAATTTTCCCCTTGTCCCCTGCAGCAGCAGGGAGATTCCAGGGGTAAATTGGATCAGTTTGGACAGGAAAAACCAAGCATTTTATTTTTCCTCCTGGCCTCTTCTGCTTTAACCAACACGAGGATGGTGCTGCTTTTCCAGCTGCTCATTCACACCTTTTTTCCACTCTGAAGTGTGAGGAAGAAAGTCTAAAGACAATTCCTGCCTGGTGGAGGTTTGGATGTGGACTATTGAGAGGAATCTGTTGTAGGTGACTGTCCAAGTGAATGAATTCCTAGATCTAGTGTTTAAGTCAGCACTGAAAGTATCACTGTCCTGCAGAGCCTTTCCAGAGCCTCCAGCTCTGGGATCTGTGGAGGAAACAATCCTCTGACCTCTGCTTGGAGTAGATCCTTCCTCAAAGGCACAGCAAGGACCAGGTCTCGTTTTCAGTTTAAATTCATGGCTGTTTGGAATGTATTTATTCAAAATAGCCACTTTAAAGCTATAATGAAGATCATCCTGAAGCCAGATTGTGAGAAGATGGAACATAAATCCTCAGGTGCTGCTTGACTTTATAGTTTAACTTTGCATAAAAGGAGGTATTTCAGTTTGGCAGCACTGCAGGCTGTCTGAGGGTTGTATATCTGGGACTTTACTGTTCCTCTAAAGTGGAGAATCAAAATGCACTTTTTTAATTAAGGGCAAAATGGTTTTGTTTGTGGCTCGTATAAACTAATGGTTGTCTTTTCTGTGCTTGGCTTGTGTGTTTGTGGATGTGAGGGGGGAAGGCTTGTGTTGGGGTTTAATTCAGGGGGAATTCAGGTCCTTTTAGGGTAGACCTTGTCTAGAAAACCTCTTGAGAGAGATTGGGAGAGTAAAAAATAAAAATTACTGATCTGGTCCTTTGATGTTCTGCATTTCAGTGGTGATTCTTTAATGGTGAGCACTGAACTTCATGGCTGGTGGAGATGTTTGAGCAGCTCTGTGGAGAGAGGCTGTGCTGCTCTTCCCTTCCTCCAGTCTGGAATGGTGTAAGGGATGTGCTGGTAGTCCAGCCCTTATGGAGGGAGGTGCTTGGGAAGCTCCTTGACAGCACCTGACAGGATTTGGGCAACAGACCTGGTTGGGCTGAGTTTCCAATGGCTTATCCAGAAGGGAACTGCAATTCTCACATTAGACATTTGCTATGGGGTTTTGATTGATTATGGGAAAAGCAGTGATAGACCTCCTGGACTCTTTATGTACCTGGTTCTATCAATCTGACTTAAAAACCCCACTAAAACTTGTTATTGGTTGGTAAATCAGAATGTGCTGGTTGCATGAGCTGTTGAGTTTTCATGTCCAAAGGCTCGATTAGCTTAAAAAAAGGCAAGTTCTGGCATTCTGAGACGTGTTTTTCATAAGGCTCCTTGTTCATTGTTGGCTTGGGGGAAAAGCTACTGAAAGCCTGGTGGGTTTAAATAACTTGTACTGGATTTATGGGTTTCATCATCTCTTTGGTAGCAGCAGAATTTTGGATTACTTTTTCAAGTGATTTTGACAATTTTTAATGGAATAAATTAAGAGCAGCTTCTGAGTTGTTACAAGAACAGAAGTGGTGACCCATTAATCAAACCCGACCACCGGTTTAATTTGTGATACTTGGTGAGGTTATTGATACATTTGGGCATTAACTGGTTCCCAGCTTCTTAAAGGCCCTGGCAGATCACAGGATCCCTGAAGGCTTTGGATGGAATGGAATTTAAAGGTTATCCAGTGCCACCCCTGCCATGGGCAGGGGCACCTCCCTCTGTCCCAGGTTGCTCCAAGCCCTGTCCAGCCTGGCCTTGGACACTCCCAGGGATCCAGGGGCAGCCCCAGCTTCTCTGGGCACCCTGTGCCAGGGCCTGCCCACCCTCCCAGCCAGGAATCCCTTCCCAATATCCCATCTCTTCCTGCCCTCTGGCAGTGGGAAGCCATCCCCATTCATTGCTTGTTTGGCTGGGGAAGGGTCTGGTGTCACATGGAGCTGGGAAGGGTTTGCCTTCAAAGGACCAGGGGAAACATCTCCAAACAGGTTATTGTGAGGGACTGCTTTGACAGGTAACATTGGTGTTCATTTTGTTTCCATTCTTCTGGGGTTTAACAACAGTTGAGATTAGTTAGAGGTTAATATTTGTAAATTCAATGAATTTAACACACTGAATTCCTTAGTAGTTCCATGAATGTAAACTGCTGTATTTAAGACTATTTGCTGAGCAAATTAGGAATTATTATTAGAATATATAAATATATAAAGTTGTCTTTGCAGTATAAACCACAGATACTATGAGGAATTGGTACCATGCTGCTTGGAGTCAGGCATGACTGATTATTCATAATTAGGGGAAGGTGGCCCTGCCCATGGCAGGGGGTGGAACTAGATGAGCTATGAGGTCCTTCCCACCCCAAACCATTCCAGGGTTCCATGATATTGGTGGTTGCTGTTCCACCTGCCCTGTGTGTTGCTGCTTTTGGAGACTAACATACTTATTTTGGAAGTTTTGATCCAAAATCTAATAAATAAGGATTGCATCTGGGCTGGAACTTGCGTGCCACGTTTCAGCCTGATCAGATTCCTCTTGTTGAGTTGCAAGCACCCTAGGGAGGTGTCTCCCCTGAAATGCTGGCAGTGGGATGGGCAGTGTCACTGGGGAATGTTGTGGAGTCTGTGGCCAAATGTCCACCTCAAACATGGGAATTCATAGAAAAGTGGTAGAAGTTAAAAATCTGTTTAAAATTAACAACTGCATTTTAAATGGTGAAAGCAAACTACTTCAGTCCTGTGTTGGAAAACCCTCTGAACACTTACAGTTGAGTTTTCTTTCTGTTGTCAGGGGGAAAAAGTCTTTCCTTAGTGCCAGTGGGTTTATTCTCAGTGTCTGGACTAAGTACAGGGACTTTACAAGAGCTGCAGCCTCACTGTTGGAAGGTGGTTCTAGGAAGGTCTTCAGATGCCTGGTAGGACTTACTATTTCCAGTAACTTATTTTGGGAGCTTCTTGAAGAGCAGTAGATAAGCTTCTAAAACTTTATGACAAGTTGAGTCCCTTTGTCCAGCCTGGGGACTCGTTGACTTCCAGCCACATGGAGGCTCCTTGAGGTGTATTGTCATGGCAGGAGAGTTACTTTTCCAGAATAAAAGCAAAATGCCTCTTCTGTCTATTTATTCATTCATTCTTACTGCTTTTACCTTCCTCAGTCTCTAACCTGCATATCCAAATGAGGATAACTAAAGATAACTAAAGGAGTCACCTGGAACTTGTGGTGGGTCTTTGAGGTGAGGTCTATGCAGACAGATTGGATAACTTTGCCTTTTGAAATTCTTATTTTCTGGTGGCAAAGGAGCTGAGTAGTTTGGGCTGTTCCCATGCAGGTGCTCTGAGGAAGGTTCCTGGCAGCACCCAGGACTGAGGGCACTGGTGGGCACTCTGGGGGTGACACAAGAGGAGTGGGTGAGCTTTGCTGGCGGAGAAGAGGAGGTGCTGGAGGCCAGGAGGAGGCAGCTGAGGGGCCAAAGGAGGGCACTCCTCTCCAGTGAGTCAGCCAAAGGCTAATGGGAAGCAGAGTCAGGGTTTTCCCTGGAAGGACTGAGACCTCCACATGCCCAGAGCAGCTCGAGGGTCGCTTGCCTTTGCCTGAGATTTGTTGCTATTGTTGTCTGGGCTGTGTTGGCCTTGTTTTTCTTTTTGTTTGCTAAAAATCCCCTTTTACAACTCAAAAGCCTGGCCAGTTATTTAATGGGCTGCGAGGCAGCAGCATATGGGATGATTTCCTTTCATATCAGACAGCTGGAAAACCCGTGTGGATGGTACATGTGTGTAAAGTGGCCAGGAGGTGTCAGAGAACCCCTGAGCCTGGAAAAGAGATGGATTTTAGCCCCCAGTAACCATTTCCTTTTCATTCAGCAAGTACTTTCTGTGCTAATACAAGGATCTAAGTTTTGTGTTCCAATTCCCTGGCTCAGGCTGCCAGTTAGTGCTGGTTGTTGGATGAGCCTCCCTGCTAAATTCATGTACTATGTGGAGGGAATTACATTGCTCCATCTCTCCAGAAATAGGTTTTGGAATGCATGTGAAGGCAGTATCTTCAAAGACACACATTCTTTATAAGCTGTTTAAAATTTTCCAAACTCTGCGCTCCTTAAAACTGCCAGCCACCATGATTGGCCTTTTATAAGGATATAATTTGCATTAGCTTGGGTTTTTAATGGAAAGATTCCTTAAACATGGAGTATTCCTGCTGGAAGAGCGTGTTGGTTGCCCACATGTACAAACCCACTCTGGCTCTGAATGTAAACCTGGAGTTTTGGGGGGTTCTGGGGGGTTTTTCCCCCTGCACTGTGAGAGCAGCTGACTATTGTTTTAATGGCCTCTCTTAATCTGTGCATGAGGAATCCAAAGGGAATGATCCGGAGCTGTGCAAATCCAGTTAGTGGGAGCTGTAATCTCTTTACTGGGTTTAGGGAGTTGGAGTGACACTGAGACACCCTGCAGATACTGAGCAGCAGAGATACAGTAATCACCTCACCCTGGGCACGGGCTCTTCCCATCCTGCACCTCAGCACAGGAGTCCCAGCAAAAAGCCAGGAGTGCCCAGGAAAAACCAGCCCCACCCCAACAGAACTGTCTCCTCAGAGCAAGCCACTGGGACTCAAGTCATAAAAACCATCCAAAATAAAAACCATGCTATTCCAAGGTAAAGTTTAATTTCCCATTAAAATATTAAACTCTTGGTTTTTTGGGTGAGGAATGCTCTCTCTGGAATGGGACTCACCTGCTCTGGGCATTAGAAAGCAGCTGCTTTGATCAGGAAGAGAAGGAGGAGCATCTTGGAAGAAAATATTTCTAATGCTGGTCTGATTTTGGACCTTTCTGTTACTTGGAATTAGAAAATAATATGAAAAGGTTAAATAAGGTTTTCTAAATTGTTGACTAGTGACAGGACAAGAGGGAATGGTTTTAAATGAGGGAGGAGAGGTTTAGATTAGATATTGGGGAGAAACCCTTCCCTGGGAGGGTGGGCAGGCCCTGGCACAGGGTGCCCAGAGAAGCTGTGGCTGCCCCTGGATCCCTGGACGTGTCCAAGGCCAGGCTGGACAGGGCTTGGAGCAACCTAGGACAGTGGAAAGTGTCCCTGCCCATGGTAGGGGGCAGGACTGGATGGGCTTTGAGGTCCCTTCAAACCCAAACCAGTCTGAGATTCTGTGATTTACTTCCAGGCTCTGGTTTCATCCTGGGCGTCTCCTGGTAGGAATGGGAAGCTCCAGAGGAAGCATTTTAGCTGTGCTGGGGATTCTCCTGGATCCTGACTCACTCATCTGCTCCAGCAGCTGAAGTTCTTGTCAGACAAGGCCCATTTAATGGTGAATTATGTTGGGAATGATTTTTTCCTGGGCTGAAATGGAAAGAGCGAGATCAGTCCATTCTCTCCGGATGGATTAAGGAATTGATCAGCAAGGTCTGCCTTGGCTGCCCAGATCAGAACCTTCTGGGGCTGCTTAATGGGATCATGCTGTGTCAGAGAGGGAGCAGGGGGTTTGCCATTGATTCTTTCAGGTGGACACTGCTCTGTGCCTTGACAAATATTAAGGAAATACAGACAATGGATTTATGGGAGAGGGTTTAGCAGAGTGATGGGAAATGTGGGAGATGTCTGTCTCTGCCATTCCCTTTTCCTGTTTTATTTCCTCCTTTTTTTCACCTTGGGGAAGTAAACCACTTTATTTCCTGGCCACATGAAACAGAGTTTAAAAAAACCTGGATGAAATCTTGGTTAACGTTGGCATGTGAGTTTCTGCTGGGAGTTAATTTATGGCAGGTCCTCTCAGAGTCAGGAGCATGAGGATGGAAGAGAAGGAAGGGCTTTATGTGTAGTGGGAGCCATTAAATCTTATTTCAAAGGTCACAATGTGTTTTGCATTGGGGAGGACAAAAGATTAAAATCCACCAATAATTTGTTTAAAACCCCAGCTTTAGCCCCAGAGCTTGCTGGAAGCTTTTTCCATGAGCTTCAGAGGGTAGGAAATAGATCTCTGCTCTCGAGAAAAATCTGTCCTGACATTAATTGGTAACATTGGAGGTTTCACTTGCTTATTTTTAATAAGGTACAGATTAAAACACAACTTAGAAATGAAAAATAACCACAGGAGCACAGTGTTGAATGTTCCATATTGCACCATGGTCACTTAAAAATGTTTTCCTGCTCCCTCTGACCCTTCTCTGTTGTTTTCCATCATGTACAGGGGTGTAATATATAATTATAAAATACTAGCATATTTTAGCTCTCGTTGCTGCATTTGAGTTCTGGCTTCTGGCAGCTTTTCCTGGCACTGCAGTTGAGCTCTCAGTCCTTCTCAGTGGTGGGAGGAAAGCAGAGAATGGAGGTACCAGGGAACTCTGTGCCCCCCTGCTTCCCTCCTCGGGGGTCCATAAGTAACTACTTGCTTTTTCTGTTTTAATAAATGTGCTACTTTGGTGTTTTGGGTTTTTTTAAGCATTTTTAAGGGCTCACCTGAGGGGCAGAGGGGCAGGATCCCCCCTTCCTGCTGCCCCTGCTGTGGGCTGAGCTCAGGGCACGGGGGCTCCAAGTTGTAAGTGATGAGAAATGGAACTCCGTGACTCAGCTGTGACTTGTGTGTCCAGCAGGGAAGGTGTTGGGAACTGGGGCCACGAGGATAGACAGTGTTTTCAAAAATATATTCCCCTTCACAGCTCTGCCCAAATGCCTTGGAAGCAATTCTGAAAATTTGCCTTGCCTTAGCTGAATGATGCTCCCAGTAAGCCCCTGCTATAGGGGAGCACTTCCCTCTTCCTTCCACAACACCTTCCCACGTGGATTTGCAGGGAAATGCTCCTTTTGGTCGGTGTGGGAAGAGACATTCTGGGAACACAGGGCCTAATTGGAGCGTGGCAGTTCTGCCCCTGATCCCAGTGATATTTCCTGGTGCCAGGAGAAATGAGGAGCTGAGCTTTCCATGCAGCCTCATCCTGCCTTTTCCTGGTGTGCCTTTAATCCCTCGCTGTGTTTCTGTAATGCAATAGAAATGTTGCTAACATGATTAGACTTTTCTATCTTATTAGCTCCAATACTGAGCACAATAAAATGGAAAACTGTTTAAATGTTATGTTTAAGTGCTTGAGATAAGAGTTGTTGTAAATGAAATGTGATTACATTTCTGTAATAGATCTTCTCTGTCTGCTCGGACTTTGTTGAGCGATGTAATTCTTTGGGGATTGCTGGATCTAAGTTTGATTTTGCTCTTTTCTCACAAGTGTTCCACAGCACACAACGAGCAGAAAGCTGTTGCAAACCCAGGGTTTTCCTGTCAGAGACAGCAAACCATTGCTCCCGAGTTTTCTTTGTGATAACCAATTTGAATTAAACATAATTCCCCAACATCACCTTGAATTTCCATCTGTGTAACCCTGATGTTCTTAAGCGTTTTGCATTTACCTAATGCTCTGGGCTATTTTCCCTGAGCATGTATGGAAAACTGGGACTATCCTCCAACTGGAGATGATATGAATAACAATTGTTTGCTGATCTTCTCCTGTATCTCCCCGCATAACCTGCAGCCTGCAAAGGCTGAGGAAGTGGCAGATAGCTTTTGTCATCCCTTATCCGGGCTGTACACTTGTAAGGAAGAGCAGGGATAATCGCCTAAATCTAATTAGGGGTTAAAAGAGGCCATGACTGTGATGTGGCAGTGAGACACCTTACTGTAGCAATCCTGTTTGCATTAGAAAAATAAGGTTGTCATATTGATTATTCAAATGAGCTTATGTTGGCCATGGCTCAGCGGCTGCGCCGCAGCTGAAGCTCTGGAAGGTCCCAGCTTGTGAGGGGAGACCCACGCTCCAAGCATATCTTATGTGCTGTCCTGTTTGCTAATTCAGGGCCTCTCCAACTGGGGCTCAGGCACTTGCATCCTGAGAAGGAAGGGTTTAAGTTGGGCTTCCCTGGGCCGTGGGGGCGACTGCTCAAAGCTGGTAAACGAGGGCCAATAAATTGGCTTCACATCTTTTATGGAGAAATCAGTGTTGGAGAGAACAGATCTTGTTTGGGCATTAATTGATGCTTAGTTCAAAGTCAAACAGAGCTAAAAAGAGTGAAGTAATTGCATTCAGATCAATTCCACATGCAAGAGCTGGAGAATTCCCCTGGCTCTGACTTTGGGGTCTATATTTTAATTGTTAAAAAAACACATCTACCTGGTGCTGGGCTGTTGTAGTTTCTCAAGTATTTCTCAGCCCTTGGCTTTTTGTCCTTCAGCAGTCCCACCTGCTGAGAATCCTGCAGGTGGATGGGATGCTCCAGGCACTGCTAATTCCAGCCTTCCTCACTGCTGGAGTCACGAGGGGTGATGTGAGTGCCATGCGTGGAATGGGCAGAAGGAAAGCCTTTAAAATGACTAACTTTTCATTTTCTTGGTGCTTTTGTATTGCACCAAGAAACATGTGCTGGGCTGTGTCAGATGTACCAAGACTGGGCATTTTAGTGATGTCTTTTCCTTGCTTTGTGCATCCCAGACATCAGGCAGAGGTGGCAGACTTTTCTCCAGGGTTGAAATGATTTCCCCATGTTTGAACATTGCTCATCCCAGCTGTTGGCTGGACTCTATTTTTTTCTGCTACTGGGCAGAAAAAAGTACATGAAGAGGTAACTAAATTCTTCTCCCTCTGTTGCACCCAAGTACAAGGTTTTAACTTCATTTTTGGTGTGTTTGAGTTGATTCTTGCAGTTCCTTCCATCCTCTGGTGCTGGTGTAACAGTCACCCATCCCAACACCTGGTTGAGTGGAAGCCCCGATGACCAGAGGAAGGGTATATGTATCTCTATTGATGTTCTATATAATTTCCTTGCATTGTTGGAACATCCTGCCCTGTTTTAAAGGCCTGCTCATTGGTTATGCGCAACCGCTCCGGGAACTTCCCAGTATCTTGCTGGAACAGAAAGTTAAGCAGTGGCTTATCCTGTCATGCCTTTGTGTGAGAGGCCACTCGGTCCTGGGCATTGTGGGGACCCTGGATGTGCCTGATTTCCTGGAATGGTTCCAGTTGCTGCCACTCCTTTGCGAGGCACCATCATTTTGCATGTTGAAATTGTAACTTTCAGGCACAACTGAAAACCTGGGAAAAGCCAATATCTGAGGCTTTTCCCCCAGCAATATCAATGTGCTGTTTCTGTAGATCAGTCCCTGATTTTGCACAGTCATTCTGCATTATGAATTGATTCTATTATTTTTGGTTAAGCCTGACTCTAATCTGTTTCAGAGCACGGGCACTCAGTGTTCTGCAGCACCTTCTAATCATAGTTAGCAAACGATTAATCTTGTTGTGATTAACATCAGCGAGGCTGTCGGGGATGCATTTCTTCAGAAGAGGGGAAGAAGAGAAATCTGAGCAGTGTGGTGGTAAAATAGGGAAAAATCCTTAATTCTGGGAGCACCACAGAGAGGTGAAAGGGTCTCTTGGTGCAGGGGGTGCTGCTGCTCTTGGAGAAATTGTACAAGCCTGAGTCACACAGAACTGGGACAGGCTCTGGGAGATTCCTGAGGAAATGAAGTGTCAGGAACATGACAGGCTCCAAGGAAACTTGGATCTTCAGCACTTGGGAACTTGAGGATTAAACCAGCACCTCCTGTTGTACCTGCAAATCTCAGAGGTGAAGTGAAACTTTCTGCAAAAATCCCCTGAACAAATGAGTGGCCAAATCCTTCCTCAGCAGCGACTTCTGAGGATTCACAGGCCAGGCAGGAGGCCCTGGGAACGTGGGTGATGCAGAAAAGAATTCCTGCTCTGCAAAAGTCCCAGCAAATATCCAAGCACCACCTGGAGTTACAAACCAGGCCACCAAACTGTGCCCCTTGAAGTGTGCTGTGAGTCCTCAGCAGCACTTGAGACTGCAAAGGAAGGGCTGGGTTCATCCTCACCCTCCCAAGTGCTGAAGATCCAGGTTTCCTTGGAGCCTGCCACGTTCCTGGGACTTCATTTCTTCAGGAATCTCTTGGCTTTATATTAAAAAAATAACCCTGGAGGGACAATCTTGGCTGTAGAACGAGACATGTTCTATATTTTTGTCTTTTTTTAAATCTAATTTTGCTCCAATTGGTGGTAAACCAGTAATGTGCAATACTAATTAGTTTGACTTCATTGAAGAAATGCCAGAATCCAAAATACTTTGCAAGATTCTGGTGGAAGGTGTCCCTGCCTGTGGTGGGGGTTGCAAGGAGCTGGTCTTTAAGGTCCCTTCCAACCCAAACCGTGGTGGGATTCTGTGATTTCTGGTCTAGACATTGACTGGCTGCTCTTCCAAAGCCAGGTCTGAGCTCTGGTTTCACCAGACACTTCCTCTGGGAAGTGCTGGGAATGAGAAGTGCCAAATAAAATAGATGATGTTGGGTTTCCGTGGTAGTAAAAGCTTGAAAGAATGTTATTCAAAGCAAGAGAGTGAGATGAGTAAGACCAATGGGATGTGGTAAGGATGTAAGGATTAAAGACACGTGGAGCCTACAGGAGGTTTTGGTGCAACTCAAGGAACACAAAGAGTTCAGAGTTTGATGGTTTGGGGTGTTTTTGAGGCTGTAACATTTTCTACAAGAAGTAGAAATTGTGATTTAGTGCCACTTGCAGATCTTTCCTTGTTCCCCTCTCACCACGATGTGCTGGACACCAAATTCTGGTGTTTTCAGCCCAGGCACAGCCAAGTCCTGAGTTCCTCTCTTGCCCCTGAAGGTTCTCCTGCAGAAGATGTGTCACAAACACAGGACCAAGGGCAATTTTAGCACTGATTGATCAATTGCTCTTGAATTACAACAGACTTGTCTTTTGTGTAGTCAGAGGCCATTAGAAGTGCTGCAGAAGGAAAGAACCAGTAAACAAGGGTTGGTGCTGGTTGTTTCGAGCTGCTGTGCCATTAGTGGAGAGTGAATTGTTCTTGGAATCCAGAGAACTCAGGGCCTTGGGAGATCATTTCAGGTATGAGCCTCTTCCTGCAGTGTCCATGTGGCTGGTTTAGGGCCAAATCCACTGGGATTTTAGTCCAAGTGGGGCAGATTTTTTTGGCAGACCTGAGGGTCCTTGCTGTTGAATATTGAAATGTTGTGATGGAGTTGCACCTCAGCTTCTGGTCCTGGATGTCCTGGGTGTTCCCAGGTGCTTTCCCAGCCTTTGGTGTTTGGTGCCCACGTGTGACCAGCCTTGCTTTGGGCTGAGGGCTGGAAACACAAAGGTGCAGCTGCTGGGCCTGGGACCCCTCCAGTGATCCCTGCAGGTCTCCTCTCCCTCAGCTCCAGTTTGCTGGAATTTGTTGGATTTGGGGGTTTTCCTCACATTTTCACTACTTTCTTAGCACTTTCAGGTGATTTTTGTCCCTGTCTGTTAGGCTTGGGTTTGGTCAGATAAGTTTGAGACTCGCAATGAATTTTTATTTTTATTTAATCTTGATGAAATGATATTTGTTTCCCTTTATTTGTAGCCAAGGAAGTGATTTCCTCTTGAGCCCAAACAACTTGAGCTCCAGCTTTGGAGATTTTATAGATTTCTTCTGCAACAGAGCCCAAGGTGGAAGTTCTTAGGAGGAGACACAACTTCCTTCCTTACTGCAGGTTAGCCTGGACTTCTTGGAATGAGTGTTTTACAGAAACCAAGACACTTCCAGAGGTTTTCCTTAGAGCTCCATTGAGTTGTGATGCAAAATAAGAGTTTAATTGTGAAATAGAGCCTGAAACTCAAATCTCTTATGACCAGAAATTCTGTGAACTCTGTTACTGGGGTAGTTGAGGAGACAGAAACTACCTGACTGAAAACCTGACTGAGATTTCAACATCTTTTAAGCATTTAGGTTCTCTTCCAAGTGTCCCTCAGGGAGAGGAATTCAGGCCACTTGAGGAATGGGACCAAAGTGACCAATCCAACTGCAGGGAGGAACACAGAGGGGCAGTGGAGAAGCATCTGGAGGTCCTTCAAGGACCTTCCAAGGTCTTTCCAGGTCCTTCCAAAGTGTGTGAAGTTGGAATCAGTTTTTATTTTATGTTCTTTGTTTTCAGGCAGCAGGGACAGTGGGGCAGCAAAGACAACTGTGTTTCAGTGCTACGTAGGTAAAGGCAGAGCAGGTTTGGGTTTGTTACTGTGGGGGTTTTTAATTATAAGAACATCTCTGTGTTTAGAACCTTTGAAGAAACTTGTGAAGTGCAAAGAACAAAACCAAAGCTGATAAATTCTCATGTTTAGATTTCCCATAAAAGAAATCCTTAATTTAAAGGAGCGTTTGCCTGAGGGGCAGATGGAAGGAGTTTGTCAGACTTGTGGGGATGGGTTGTAAAGACAGCCCAAGAGCTCAGTTATGCAAATAGAAGGGCTGGGTGAGGTGGGACCCTGAGCTCCAGCAAGGGGGGTTTGGCTGATTCCAAAAATGAATTAAGAGGATGTAGAGCTGGATTTGCCTCTGGTCGTGGGTAACAGAGCCTGGACTAGCTGAGCTCAGTTCAGTGTGAAATACAGATATTAGCTTTGCTCTGGGACCCGAGCTCTGCGGGGGTGAAAGAAGGAAAGAAATTAAAAAGATCCAGTGGTTTGTTTCCAAAGTTAATACAGAAGCTTTCAATTGCCACTGTAGAATCATTAAGGTTGGAAAAGACCTCCAAGATCATCAGGTCCAACCTCTAAATATGAATATTCAAAAACAGAATGAGCATCTGTACAATGGAACCAAAGGTTGTGTCTCCCAGTAGGAATTCCGAGCAATGAGCCAGAGCAGGAAGGGGTTTGTTCTCAGAGATTAGCAGAAAGTTGGGTGCCAGCAGATACATTTTAAATAAAATTTAATCAAGTTCTCTAAGATTTTTCTCCTTTTGGGAAGAATTCACAGCACAGGGCCTTAAAAAGGAATTACAGGTAATCAGATCAACTGGAGATTGCCTTATTTCCAAGATAGAGTGCCTTTAATTGATAACTTTATGGAATATTTAATGAGGAACTGGTTGATGTTTCCCTAAGAACAGTTTTCTTGAGCATTTCTATTTTTTGACCAGTTTCTAATGAATTTGGCCAGAGATGGAGCGGCTCAAACGCGGGCTCGTCTCAGTGTGGCAGAAAGGATTTACCAAAGATTGTTCCAGAACTTGGTTAATGTGCACAGATCGTTCAAAAAAACCCCAAACTAAACAGGCTTGAGGTTTCCTTGTGGGATTTTTTTTTTTTATCACCAGACTGAGGGCCTGAAGGAAGAGGGGAAGTGAATGGCCACCAATGTATCCAAATATCTCATTTTGCCTCCGAGCAAGTGCCGGCAGATAAATGCCCATAAAGGGATTTCTTCCTTAAGCCCCATGGATTTTTTTTTTTCTTTTTTTGCAACTTTTTGTGTGAGTTAGAAATGAAAACCATTCATCCAGTGCCCCAAAGAAGGGCCTTATTGAATGGAATAACAGTGTAATGTACCATTGAAGGCAGGATTGAAAGTGATTATCTTGTTAACTCTTGACAGTTCCCGCCAGCTTGAAATAGAACTGGCAGGCTTGATTTGCAAATGAATTAGAGCTTTTTCATTTGCTGCCAGGATCATCTTTTTATATTCTGATATGACAGATGCTATGTTCCAGCCTTTTGTTTCTCCTCACTTTCCTACTTGCAAACCAAAAACAAAAGATTACGATAGTCATTTTATTTGCATCTTTTCTCTGGGAGTTTATTCTTTGTGTGGAAGTTTTTAAGCTCAGATTTTTTTCTCCTGAAGAATAGTATTGTTCCCGCAGAATAACATTTCATTAGGTTAAGTACAGTAGTAATTGGGTGAATGAGGGGGATTTAGAAGCTTTCAGAAAATGGAAAATTGATTGTAGTCAAATTGTTTTAGTGCTTAGAACGTTTGAATTTCCTGCCTGCCTTCCACTTGCAGGGAATATTCCTCGGCACCGCGAGCGGGGCGAACTCTCCCGGCTCCAATATTTATCCTCCCGTATGCAAATGGCAATCCATGTGTAATTAGTGGCAGGCTCAGTGCTGTGTTTGTATTCCAGAGCCATCCAAACCCAGATGGGAAGGTGCTGCCTATGATAATGACTGTGCACTCTCTCTGTGTTCCTCATTAACCTGGAACACTCGCTACTAGTCCGGGGAGTTTTTCCTGTAGTTGTGCTTCCCACCATTCAAACTTGCTGGGCTTTGTTTAATATTCAGCCCAGCGTTCTGGGCATTTACAAAGCTGGGCTTTTTGCTACTTTTCTAATCTGTGTTGTACTTTGAGGCTAATTAGCAACGCTTCCGACCACTGCTCACGGCCCTCATGGAAATGTTTTCCTCCACTTTCACCTACAGGAGGTGTTTTCATTGAATATCTACCAAATAATATTACAGAAAAGGCAAACCAGGCCAAAGTCATCTAATTTATTTAGGGCTGGTTAACAGAGTCGGTGACATTCCAAAGCCTGGGCTCAATTAGTTGTGTTTGCTGGGAATGCAAACGGGGAGAACCAGGTTTAGCTCCTTGGGAAGGGAACCCTGAGCAGGGAACAGGAGGGCAAACCCCACCCAACCAAAACCCAGGGGAAAGACCAACCCAGCCCCTCTCTGTGTCTGAGAATTCCAAGGACTTGCATGTTCCGAGGCCCTTGGAATTGCCAGGGTTAGTGAGGAGTGGCCTGAACTGGTGAGCAGGACAGAGAAATCTGCTTTGGTCATTGCTGGGATTTCCATGCCTGGCCTGAAATCTCAATAAAAGAAAATGGGGAGATTTGGAGTCATTATTCTGGCTCTTTTTTTATCTGAGAAATGAGAAATACAGGGTGTGTTTGGAAATCCTGGTTCTGTCAATGCTGTATTTTGGTCTCTCTCTGTTTAGTTTCAGTATTTATTTCAGTTGCATAAAATCTTGGATTTCACTCTGTCAACCAGGGTTATATATAAATATATATTTCCCCCTCTTGAATATTTGATAAGGTCTCTTGGGCAGTGATTTTCCTTCTCTCTGGGATAACATATTATGGAAATTGTTTCACCTTGTGTCCTGTTTGAAGTCCCTGGTTTTAGCATGATTCAATTTACCTTTTATTCTATTCCACTGAGTTCCTCGGCACTTCCAAGTTATTCCAGTGTGTTTGTGCATGGGGTGACTTCTGCTGTCCTTCCTGCTTTTTCTTAGTGACCTTCAGGTGATCTCCTGGAGTCTTTATAGCATTTAAATTTATTAGTAACTGGCCAATTCTCTTACTGTTTTCTCCTGAGCAAAACTCCCTGAGTGGGGGGAGGGATCCCCTGAGCCCAGCTGGGGAGTTTGTCCAGGATCAGTTCCTGGCATGGAATAAGAGCAGAACATTCCACTGTCTTCTGGAAGTGGTGGATGCTGCCCCTGGCAGGGTGTGGGTTTGCCCAACCATTCGCTCCTGAAGAGATTCAGCTGTTTGTGTTGAGGTTGTTTATCTAGAAGAGTAGATAAACATCTAAATAATTGATCTAAAGGAGCAGATAAACGTAGGGATCGATAACGTGCCAAAGGAAAATAGGAGGTGTGAGGGCTGCTCAGGGGAAGGTCTGTTGGGAGGGCTGAAGGTTGAGGTGAGGATAAAGACCAGAACATGAGGTTGGTCCAAGAACATCTGCTGTGAGGCTCTTCATCCAAGAGGAACAGTGGGACCAAAAGGGGTTGTTTCAAATGATGCTTGCCTGGTTATTGACAGGACTCTGATGTGCTGGTTGGGTGATCCAGCAACGCTTCAAGAGTGAGAGGGCTCTGTGGGGATTGTCTGTGTCCCCCTGGGGTGGCCCTGCCTGGTCACTTCTCTCACACATGGGCACTGGGAGCAGTGGTGTGACCTGGCCCTGCTGGAGGGGTTGGTCTCCTGGCCCCAAAGCAGTGGGACCCTTCTCCTTGCAGCTCCCCATTCCTGGGGTGGACCTGCAGGGTCCTGCCAAAGGCCTGGCTAATGATGGGGGACTTCACTGGCCCCATTGGCTCCTGAGGGGCTGGATCAGACCCTGGGGGGTGTTCAGGGTTGGGCTGAGGCCACCAGAATGGGCAGGGGCTGGAGTAGGTCCCTGGGAGGGACCTGAGGGACTGGGGGTTCAGCCTAGAAGAGAAGAGGCTTTGAGGACACCCCATGGCTACCACCAGCCTGATGGGGAGGGTTTGGGCTCCTTGGAGTGGTTTGTGGTGGGAGGGGAGATGCAGAAGAACAAGTATATGGAGCACAGGGAAGGAGAGATGCCCCAGTGAGGAGCCTGGATGAGCAGGACACGTTCCCATGGACTGGGCTTCCAAACCCAGTCTGGATAATGCTCAGCACCCTCCAGAGGCCCTTCAACCCTAATTATCCTGTAATATCCACAGGTACAGATAATCCCTAGAATTATTCTGTGGCTTATGGATCCTAACCCAAAATCTATGCCAAAGAAAATGTGTATTAGTTCTGCAGTTCCTGTGTGAAACTGCTATGAATTTGTTAAAAGGTAAATTACATGTGATATCTTAAGCTGTTAATAGTGCCTAAAGTGGGATATTTTGAAGATACCTGTTTTTCAGCTCTCTTGATTAATGGGTACTTTGATCTGGGGACTATTTTTAGGAACATGAATAAATTCCAGATTAAAATGATTTCCAGCAAGTGCTAGTGAATATTTTGAGTTTGCTTTATTGGCAGAGGACCCAGAACCTCTAAGTTAACACCACCTCCATTAGTTACCTGCAGTGAGTTTAAGTAATCCCAGCCCTGGCTAAACTTAGAGAATCCCAGAAAGCTTTGGGTTGGATCATCCAGTTCCCCCCTGCCGTGGAACTTGCTTAATTGACTTCCTGGCTTCTTGTTACAAGTCCCTCATGGCCATGATTCAAAGGGAGCTGGATGTTTTTTTCCCCTGGCATTGCAGAAACGTTTGGATTAGCCTGAGTGTTGTGTTTGCTGGTTTCACGTATGGTTTTAAATACTCATCAACTGGTATTTTACAGGAAAAGCCTTGGCAGTGGTGGGGAAACACAATTCCAGAGGTTTTTGATGGCAGAAAGGGGAACTCCAGAGTCAAATCAAACTTGTACTGCCTAATGAACCAAAAGAGAAATGGGGGGCACTGGGGATGGTGTGAAGGGCAAATATGGGCATTGTTGGGAACTGGAGGAAACAGTAAAATGGGGTGAAACATCATGGCCTGGTAGAGATATCAGAGCAGTAAACCTTTGTGGGGTTCCTTTATCTGACTTTTGGGGTGTTGGATGTGCATAAAGCTGCTCCTGCCTCTTCTTTGGGTGATTTATGGTGTAGGGTGTTTTGCAGATGTGAAAGGTGGGATGGAGCTGTCGCTGTAGGTCTGATTGTGCCTGAGAGAGCACATGGAACAGGGTGTGGATGGGAGGCTCCCCTGTACAATATGATATAAATACCATAATCGTGTAATAGATAATCTCATTGTTTGAGATGTTGTAATAGGATCTATTGCTTAACTAAAAGCTCAGGTTCTGCCCTGGCTTTGCTAGTGGCTCAGTGACCCCGGCAGGCTCAGGCTGGGAAGGGTTTTCATTGGAAGTGACAGGTGCCCCAAGGTTTATTTAGGGCGAGCTCAGCCTTGTCCTGCTTCGTTTGATAATGCTGTCCTTATGGATGTTCAACCAGTGCATTTCCTGTGTTAGGGCCTTGTGTTACACCAATATTCCTGTCTGTGCTGCCTCAACTACAAATTGGATGAACAGCCAGTGACACTTTTTCAATATTATTACATTAAACCAAGTGGATTTTGATTGATAACCTAATATTCAACTAATGCAAAACATCAATCATGGCAAGTATATTAATTATTTAATATTGCAGTCTAATTCAGAAATCGATGTGCTGCAGGAGGGAAGGGAAACTCGCTGTTCCCACAAGACTTCAGACAGGGGATGATTAAAAAGACCCCCCAAACCTGCTGTACTTGTGTGTGGTGGTTCGATACAAATCTTTATTCATTTGCCAATAATCCCGTCGCATTTTCCACTTCAGGACCTTTGTTATCAGTTTTGAGGCCTCTAATTGAATTGAGTCTGTTTTCAGCACAGGGCAGGGGGAGCTGCACACAAACTGATGGTGGGGCTGGCACAGGATGGGTCCAGGGAGCTCCTCCCAGCCCTGTCCTGCCCCCTGCTCCCCAGTAACCCAGCCCTGTCCTCCCAAATTATCCAGCCCTTAAAGGCCTTTTAGCACCTGAAAAAGATATTGTGGAGTTCCAGGGTGGTTTGAGTTGGAAGGGACCTTAAAGCTCATCCAGTGCCACCCTCTCCACCCTCCCAGGGAAGGATTCCTTCCCCAAATCCCATGCAAATCTTCCCTTCTTTATCTTAAAGCCATTCCCTCGTCCTGCCCCTCCATCCCTTATCCAAAGGCCCTCTCCAGGGCTCCTGGAACCCCTTTTGTCTCTGGAAAGGTCTCCCTGGAGCTTCTCCCACATTCTCCCAGCCTGGAGAAGAGACTATTTCTGTTTCCATATTCTATGGCTGAGAATAATAGATTCTTCTTCCAAAATTCAAACTAACAGTGCAAGGAAAGTGCACCTTTTTCCTCTCCCTTCATTGACGATGTTTAAATAGCCAAAAGCTGCACAGCACTTTCTTGGAAAGCTCTGTGAAATCACAGGTAAAATCTTGCAGTAAATAGTCTCAGATACAGCCCAGCAAGGTGGGGAGTGTGTAATTGTGTGAAATTAATACTCTAAATATACTTTGCACTATATAGTTCAGTAACTGGGTCCCTGGAGTCCCCCTGGGTGGTTTTTCCATCTTCCCATGGCTTTGGAAGTCCGTGGACCCTGGAGCTGATGGAAAGGGGAACCAGTCCTTGGTCAGTGGTTTGAGATTTGCAGACTGTGAATTTGTTTTCCCCCACAGCAGGATGTGTTAAGGATGAATTTGCCCTCTGAATTGTTGCTTTTCAGTGGTTTTCCTTTGCTGTTTGGTCCATTCTTTTGGCAGGTGCCTTTATGCAACATTCCTGCTCATTTTCTACCTGTACATTTGGGTTTTTTCCAGCTGCCAGGAATCAAATGTGACCTTCCAGAATTGCTGCCACAACCCCAGAGTTAATCCCCAATTCCTTCCCTCCCTCACCTTGTAAATGGGCCCAGAATTTGGTTCTTCCAGCAGTGGCAAAGCAGAACCAGGAGCCCCCAAATGTGGGCTTGGGAAACAGCTTCAGGGCCTGTCCTGGGGGATTATTTCCACGGTAAATAGTGGGATAATGATATTAAAAATGTGGATTTTAAATGGGTGTCCTGCTGCAGTTTGTAGCAATTTTAGGGCTGGCAGTGTTGGAGTGTTTAAATACTTCAGATAATCGATATTTTTTAGGCATTACAAGTAAATATATATATATTTTGGAAGTAAAAATGTTGCACAGTGGAGTAATTGCACAGCTTCACCATTCCCCAGTTAAACATAAATCGTTGCAGACAAGGGTTTAGCAACTATTTAGAACTTTTGTTCTTCTGTTACAGGGACTCTGGAAACATCAAAGCTGGATTAGAACATCTGGTAAGTTTTAATTTTCTCTTGAACATTTGCATCATCTTTGATATCTGCATTCCAAATGAACACTTTTGAATGAGCTTTGAATACCTTGAATTGAGAAAGTCAACCATTTCCCAGAGGGTCAGCCTACTGTTATTATGTGAAGGCACTCACATTTTCATTTATCTCCCCATTTCAAGGGAATTTTAATTTTTTTTAAATTACTTTTTTTTGATGTAGAGATGAAATAAACGGGGCTACAATCCTTGGATTGATGATTGCCTTCATTATAAACAAAAATTGTTTGGTGTTGGATTTTTGGCATATCCTGATCTGAAAACAACAAACTTGTGATTAAAAAAAATAAAAAAAGAGAGAGACAGAGACACAATCAAATATTCCATGCATAAATATGGTGTGTTTTAGGCATTTGGAGGCTTTGAAAGAAGTGCACAGCTTTGTGTTTTCTCTTGTCTTTGCTTTATGAATAATGGATCGACTTAAATTCCATTCAGAGCTGCAGCAGAAAATAATAATTGAGGTGCAAAATATTTTTTGGGTTAAGTAAACATATTAAACCAGGTGATGGCAAGGCAGGCTTAGCATTAAAAACCCCTCAGTTGATCAAAACTGGGGAAAATACAATATTGTCACAAGTCAGAAGCTGGTGGAGCCTCTGGTGGCTGTACCAGCAATCCCTGGAATGTTAAATGGTTCATTTAAGCAGGTTATTAAATCCCACTAAATTAAAATAGTCACTGTTAGTGGCACGTCTGTCTCGGTCCATCATGAGAAGTGTTCCAATTCCTGTTTCATTTTGTCATGGAATACCTGAACAAATCTGTGCTGTTCCCTCCTGCCAGTGAACTCAAACTCTGACTGCGTGTCGTGTGAGTTTTGGGGAAACTGCTTTCCTCCTGTTGCTTCCCGTTTGGGAATCAGCTGGGAAAGGTGATTTGTAGGATTTGTGGGTGCCTCTATGTCCTTGGAGTGCCAGTGGGATGGAGGGGATGTGTATCCTGGCAGAGTTCCCCCTGTAGTGCTGGTACCTCAGATGTTCCATTGGCACTGGGGTTTGAATCAGTGCATGGAATAAAGAGCTGAGTTTCCCAAGCAGTTGGAAAATCCGTCTTGTTTGCTGCTTCCAGGGGTGTCTCACCTGCCACTTGAAGCTCAAATAAGTTTTGGGAGTGTTTCGTTGCTCTGCTGGTGTCAGGGGGTTGGAATCCAACGGGTTCCCAGGATTCTTCCCATGCATTCTTGAGTGCTGTGCCTTGACAGGTGACCATGGCTGGGCCTGGTTCCCAGCTGGGACTTCTGTGACAGCCAGAGCTGCGGGGCTGGTTTGTGACAGCACCTCAAACCTGGAGGTGGGGAGGAAGAGGCTCTGGGGGTTTGGAGCAGCCTGGGGAGATTGGGATCAGGAGTAGAGTTCACTGGTGTTCAGGGTTTCTTTGGGATTGGGGTAAAATGTGCTGGAAATACCCTCAGCAGAGTGCTGGTGCCTGGATGATTCTACAGGGAGCTCACTCTACGTTTGAGTAAAATTATGTCTTCATTAAATTTAATTTAAGGGGCCTCAAAACCTATCCAGGGCCACCCCTGCCATGGGCAGGGACACCTCCCACCAGCCCAGGTTGCTCCAAGCCCCGTCCAACCTGGCCTTGGACAC
>JAWWMO010000011.1:1508673-1523388 GCA_035047845.1 Dendrocincla fuliginosa
AGCATCTCCGTGGCCTCCTCTGGCCAACGTTTTGTTAAGTATTACTACTTTATTAAGTGTTAATATTTATTTGGCAGCTTTCACTATTTTCTTCTTGGAGTTTGGTTTCAGTGTCACCTCTCCCTGACTGTCACCGTCTCAGGTTCCAGTTTGTGGTGGTCACAGCTCGGTGGTCCATGAATGGCCCCTGGACAGGGGTGTCTGAGAGAGTCAGTGGCTTTTAATGAGCTGTAGAACCAAGCAGCCAATTATTTGTGCTCACAAACAATTAATTAACGCTCTTAATATGAATAATTATGTTTATCTTGCTATCCTGGCAAAATTCCATGCTGGTCAATTATATTCTGCAGGCCTGAATTGTGTCTCGTTGTAGCAGTGCTGGGGGAAAGGGTGGTTGGGGTTTTCCCTGTTGGAATTGTATTACTTGAAAAGAAGCTTTTCTACAATATTTTTTTTTGATAAAAGACATTCTTTGTCCTGTATCCTGATCATTAAACCTGAAAAAATTCCCTTAGGAAAACCACTGTGGTGGTCTTTGGGACTTGCAGTTTTCATGGCCCTTGGTTTCTGACTGAATTCTGGGTGAGGTCCCTGAGCAGGCACCTCTGGCTTTGCTCCAGGGGGTGAGGCAGCCTTGGAGGGGAGCAGGAGTGCTGAGGGGCTGAAGTTATGGCACCTTAGCGTGGAATTTGGGGGTTTTCCATGAAAAAACAGGGCCTTCTGGGAAGCCTCCCTGCTCTGGCATGGAAAGAGCCACGTGGGCAGAGCAGGCATGGGTGGATGGAACGGGTTGTCTGAAGTTCACAACTTTCTTTTCTTCTCGTTTGGGCAGTGGGATCGAAATGTCACAGATCCCAGACTGGTTTGTCTTGGAAGGGACCTTAAAGCTCATCTCATTCCATCCCCTGCCCTGGGCAGGGACACCTTCCACTAGCCCAGGTTGCTCCAATGTGGTCCAACCCCCTGTGATGGGGCCAGAATGTTTCTCCTGGAGCTCCTTCAGGAAGGAGCTGTGCAGAAAGTCTTCTCAAGGGGAAATGATCCTGGAATAGAAATGTGCCAGGGAAATCCTTTTCTTTCATGGGATTAGTGGCAGGGAAACAGTGCTGGGAGGGGCTGGTGGTACCAGAACCCGTGGGGAATGTGGTCTGTAGCTTGTGATGTCAGGAGAAATGCTGATGCATTTGTGTCCCTCCTAATTCCAGTCATGCACAGCTCACTTCTTGCACAATGAGAGAGTTAAGGCCTCTCACACAGGAGCTGCTGTGCTTAGCTGAACTCTCTTAGTTTGGTGCTTGCTGAGGGGGAACATTCAGCTTGAATCTTCACCTTGAGTCTTCTTGATACCTCAGAAAGGTGATGGATACAAGGGAGATTCCTCTTTGAGGGGGGAGTGTGAGAGCACACCCACTGCTCGGGTCTTCCTGATGGGATAATTATGATTATAATAATAAGTAATCTTTTGGAAGTTTTAAAATGAAAAAAAAATTAAAAATTGTGGAAATAAGCAGGTTGGGGCCCTCTCATAAAATACTGTTAAATATTAATTATGCACACAAATGATGTGCAACTAATTAACATTTGAGTCAACACGATTTCAGTATCAACTCTTGTATTTTTGTAGACATACCCTGAATTCTGCTGTTGAGTTTTATGTAGTTGTTGTTGCACTGAGCCCAAGATGTTGTTGAGCAGTCTGAGGTTACGACCCAACCCATGGCAATTTCCAGAGGTGCACGTGGGCACGGGGGACCTCCAAGCAGCAGGGGTGTGTTCCTGGAAAGTAAACCTTGGATGAGAAGATGATTTTACATGCATGAAAAAAGGATTTAAGTATCTCAGATGTCAGTTTTATCTAACATATGGAATAGAGATGATGGTTGTCATCATGTTCCACCCGCCCCACTGAGGAACGTGGTCAGCACAAGAAACAGCCTCAGGTTGCACCAGGAGAGGTTTAAGTTCCATATCAGGGAGAATTCCTTCATGGAAAGGGTGGTCAAGCATTGGAAGGGGCTGCAGGAGGAGTTTAAAAGATGGGTGGATGTGGCACTTGGGGCATGGGTTAGTGGTGGGTTGATGGTTGATGTGATGGACTCGATGGGCTTGGAGGGCTTTTCCAACCCAAACAATTCTGTGATAAATAATGTTTTTTACTATAAATTGATGGTTGTATTACAGTAACCTGAACCAGGGGTTGGAACTGGATGACCTTTAGGGTCCCTTCCAACCCAAGCCATTCTATGAATTCATTGAAAACAGCCCTTTATTTCCATCACTTATGAATTATGAGAGGTTGTTTCACTTTAAGGTTGATGCACGTTACTCTCAAAGGATTCTTCTCAGTGGGAATCCCTTGTTAATAAGTCACAGTTGGGATGTCCAGTCGAGAACGTTGTCCCAGTGTGAGAGCAAGAGATTGAGGGCAGGGGTTTGGAGGTCTCCTCCCCCTGTGGTTGAGGTGTTATTGGTGTCCAGGGACTTGCTCTTGGGTGGCCTGAAGTACCACCAAGTCTCCCAAAATCAGGAATAGTGGCAGCATAGAATGTGCGTTTGGAGGAGCAGGGCCAGGGCTGGCTGTGTCCCTGCTGAGATGGTCCCCATGGTGTCCCCAACCTCATCAGGTGTCAGTGGCTGCTGGGATCAGCCCCTCAGCACTGCAC
This sequence comes from Dendrocincla fuliginosa, assembly GCA_035047845.1. Lineage (NCBI taxonomy): Eukaryota > Metazoa > Chordata > Aves > Passeriformes > Dendrocolaptidae > Dendrocincla > Dendrocincla fuliginosa. The sequence continues at coordinate 1,511,337 of JAWWMO010000011.1, forward strand.
AGGGTGCTGGGGTCGGCATTTAAACACTCCCCTCTTCTCGGCAGTCTCTTGGAAATGTTTCCAGCCACTTCAGAGGCTTTGGATCAGGTTCATATTAGGCAATCACGCAGCAGAAGATCAATGGCTTATGAATATCCATGGAAAAAGCCATTCTGTTTGGCTCTATTTGCCTACGGGGATGAAATATGGGCTCCTCCTCCAGAGGGGCTCTGGAGAGCCGAAGGATTTGTGGAGAACCCACCGTCCTGAATATGTATTACATTAATGTGCACACACCACTTCGAGTTGTTCTGAGGGTTTTGTGCTTTCAGCTCCAGATATTAATCAAACAACTGTGGGAGCAAACTATCATAGGCAGAGTATGTTAATGGAGGACATTCAAAGGCTTGGAACATTCTGTTGTTACAACGGCGACAAATTTGGTCTAAACTTTGTAAAAGCCCCGAGTTTTGTCCTGTCACTTTGCATTAGTGGCGCTCTCTGAGACCAGAGCAGCTCCACATGAAACAGCACCAGGGCTTTCATGTCTTTATGCCTGCCTTGAAAAGCCAACTTTGATGGTCCTCCTTTAATGACGCACCAGAGGTGGCTCCTCCACCAGGTGTGGGCAGTGCTGACCTTCCATCCCCGCGGCCTTTGGGCCTCTATCTTTAATCTCACTCCATGAATTTGACTCCCCTTTTCCACTCTAAGTTTCCAGAGGTTGTTTCACGAGCTGTTGTGGCGTTGCAGGCAGGTGATGGGAGGGAGTGAAGAACTCCATGAAGTATCCCGGGTGTTATTTCCCTTGGGATTTGCATTCCCCCCTCCCAGAGCGGGCATCTCCTCTGCCAGCCCCGTGGGAATGCCATGGGGGCCGAGGAGCAGCTCATGAGCTCTGTGCCATGCCCTGCTGGATGAGAAGGCAGAGGTGAACGTGCCACCAGCTCCCCATGCCCGCTGCCCTAATGATCCCATCACCCCGAGCTGTGCCCGCCTCCCTCGTGGCGCTCGTTAAGCGGTGCCCTAATTGGGGTGCCCCCGCCCGGGGCGCACCGAGGGGCAAATTATGGGCGAGGAAGCGCCGGCTGCGTCCCCCTCCCCGAGCCAGCAAACTAACAAAAGAAATATTGCATTAATTTTCAAATGATGATATTCCATTTAGTGGCGGCGCCCCATATATCAAAAAGGGGGAACTGCTCAGTTACTGGCGGCGCTTAATCTTAATGGTATCTGTGGATGTCAAGGGCACGGAGGAAATTAAATCGGAAAGTGCAGATAGACCTAAGCAGACATTATCTCTTGATGATTGCAGTTTTGATAGGTATTTCAGTGAATTTCATTTTCGCAGAATGCTGGAAGATGAGTTAGCCACCAGATTTTCTCATTTTTCTTGCCCATGATTTATGTGAGTTGAGTATAAAACTTTTTATGGGAGCGCAGTTGCGGGAGATGAGAGGGAAATTAATGCACTGGGTTTCCATCTCGGCCCCGCGCGCCATTGTCAGCGCTGTACATACGTAATGGGGCCATCATTATTCAGGGTTGTTTACATTCAAAATATGTAATGAAATCTGTTCAGAATAATGAGGGAAATAAAAGTTTCGAAAATTGTAAAGGTCATGAAGTTTGAGAAATGATGCAATGCTCCCAAAATAACATTTAGGCAATATAAATTACATTATTATGCACCAACTCTGCCTTATAGAGACATGAAGATAAAGTGCTTTCGACTAGTAAAATGCTGTTAGTGCTCTCTGAAGTATGAGAATGTGTAAAATGTTCCTGATTTCATATTCTGGTTTTGTGCATATTGTGGAAAAATATATAAAGGAACTTTATGGAGGGCAGTGGCTGCTTCAGCAGCCCCGAGTTCAGCTGCATTGCCTGGGAGGCTTTTCTCCAGCAAACAAACACTTGGGCATCAGTGGCATTAATTATTAATCTAATTAGCGAGGCCACCATCAGATTCATCTTTTTAGGGGGTCCTTTCTCCTCCCCTTTTTGGGAGTTTGCACGAAGGTCTTCGATCTGAATGTATTTTATTGCACATCTTGGGTGTGGAACAGCACAGTGCTGGGATGAGGCATAAATTCTCCCAACTCTCTCTGGTCTGGGTCTAAAATACGAATCTGCTCGCCCTGATTTTATGCAGGTTCTCCTCAGAATAATTATGTTTTCCCCTCCACATTTTATGCTGTATTTATTTGAGGAAAGAAACAGCCAAAAGCAGGAAACACGAGTAATTTTTTAAAAAGTTAAAACAGTCAGGAGGGGAGGTGAGTTGATCACTGTGTTAGAGCAAAGAGAAGAGGCACTATTTCATTCAGAGGGTATGGTCTTGGTTAAGCTCTGATTAATTGTTGTGTAATTAGGCCTGATTTGGGGTAGAATATTAGATTATTTTTATATATACATATATATATAACTGGGTGCTAATTTAGAGATCATGATGGTGATACTGGAAATGCTTTTCATTTTCAAAATAGTGTTTTGCTCTTATTTTTCAATTGCTGCATTTCAATCCAGAGGTTCCAAAGGGGATGTGATTCCCCTTTTTCTGAAATATTTAAAATAAATATTTAAATTAAGTATTTAAATATTTAGAGAAAACTGTGGGAGAAACTAAAGCAGGAATTCAGGGCTGAAGTGCCCCTGCTGAATCCCTGTTACCTGTTGGATGTGCATTCCCAGCCCATCCAGGTGTTGCAGAGCAGTTTCTAAGGTGTTAATTAAATTAAACATTTGGATCAAATCCTGGATTTATCTGGCCCTGTTCTAATATACCCACATGACTTGTTTGTAACATAACACAGCAGAAGTAGGAAATGATAAAAGAGAAATGACCCCCTCATCCTCATTTAGAGGCTAAATATTAATAACCTGGTCATTTTTTTTAAGCAGAGGGGATCGTTGCTACCCTGAATTGTGGATTCAGCTCAGAGGTTCACAATGCACATAATTTTCAAAAGGTGCATTAAAAAAACCCACCTGAATTTGTGGAATAACGACCAGATAAAGATGTTGATGCGCAAATCTCTGTTCTATGGACACGCTGGAGTTTTTGGGAACTGTTCCTCCCTTCCCATGCAAATGTCAGGGCCCCAGCTGATATTCCAGGCTGCAAGGAAATAAGTGGCTGGGTGGTGATTTTCCAGCCTGTATTGTGTGTCTGCATCCAACATTATCTCCATTCCCTTTATTCAAGAACTCACACACAGTTTATGGCTGTGGAAGTCACACATTTCCAGTAATTTTTCCTTTTTAAAAGACCTGGATTAATTTATTTTTAAATCTTATTTCCAGCTCTCTGTTTCTGCTGACTGGTTAATCCAGTTTGCTCTATCCACTCCCAGTAGGAAGCCCTTTTCCCTTGCTTTTCCTCAATAATTTTCCCTGAAATGAATCCATTTCCTGGTCCTTCTAAAGGAGCCCTTGCTGCAAAACCTGATGTGGATCCCCCGAATCCCTCCTTGTGTTGGGGTTTTTTGTTCCAGAGATCCATTTGTGCTCGTTCCCAGGTGCTGGTTTGGTTTTGGTCTCAGGTTGGGGTGGCAACCCACGATTGCCATGCCCAAATCCAAGGGTTCAGTGGCCAGTCGTGTCCTGGGGGAGAGAAGGAGCAGGATTTTGGGCATGCTGAGCTGCAGCACGTGTCAGAGTGCTGGCTGTGCTTGAACACAGTGCCCTTTGATGCCAGGTTGGTCTGGAGGCTCAGCTGGATGAGAAGCCTTTAGTCACAACTCCCTGGTGTGTTTCTGCAGGAATTCTGGGCATTCCATTCAGGTGTTCAGCAGCTTTCCCAGCTGGGACTTTGCATCTGCCAGCTATTTTGTCAGTGGGCTCAGAATTGTAAAGTTTGGGCCCTCTCATTCCATTTTTATCTCCCTTTGCTTCCCAATTTTTATCAATCAGGAATCTTGGAGGAGGAGAAGGACTCCAGGCAAGTTTTCCAGACTTTTTTGTCAAGGTACAGATGTTTTTTCCTGGTTCTGCCTGGAAGAGCCACATTCCATAAACAGGTTTTCTCCTGGTGAAGTTTGTGCCATCATGAACTATATTTTCTGTGGCCTTCACATCCATTAAAGAGAAATTGGGCTTTTTCTGTTCCCTATTATTTTGCTAATTATTTCCCTTTCCTAACTAGTCCATCACTGATGCTGCCTCTATCTATATGGGAGCACCAAACTCATGAGTGCCTCTCATGGGCAGATCTTACCATTATTCCACATTTTATGGGATTTTTCTCCACTTATAATTCAGGTATGACATACTTTGTTTTTCTATAGGTCTGACAACATTTAAAATGGACATTTTTATTGTGCTCCATCCACTCTCAAGCTGTACTGGAATATTCTGGGAATTTGTGTTACTCTGTAGGTAGACTGTGTTGAGGGGAGGTCCATAAAATGTATAAAATTCATGGGAAGTGGAGTATGGAGTTTGTTTATTGATCTTGAAATGTTTTCTGTTCCCCTTCAGGCTATTTAATGCAAGAAAAGACGAGGGGTTTTGCAATTAAAATGCAATTCTGCTTATTAATTTCCATAGTTGCCTGTTGTGCTTCTTGGGGCTGTGAATTCCTCAGGTTTTCTTCCCTGTTATTTCCTCTATTTCCTCCTCTGTAGCAGTTTAAATGTCATTTTTGGAGGTTTTACTTGAGGGCTGCACTCTCTCCTGCAGCTGCAGCAGAGCAGCTGGGCAGTGGGGAAAACACATTCCTGCTAGTCCTGGAAAGGAGGAAAAATGGGCAAAATCGTGTTTGTAAAGTGAACAGCATCAGGGCCACCTCTTACTGGGTATATATTCCCAATTTTTATACATTTCCAGTCCCTCAGCTGTTGGGTTTTTTGGGAACAGGTGGATCTGTATCCAGCCAGGACACTGGGCCTGTACCTGAATGTTGTTAATGATTAATTGGATCAGAGGAAAAACTCCCACTCAGACATAAATATCATTTTACCATCCAATCTTTTCAGCTGATTTATGGCTGAAAATGTAGAGGTTTAATTCAAATAGTGCCAGATGTGCTTATTATATTTCTGTGTTATTAATTCATCTTGTGAATTCTTCCCTGGGATTTTATTTTGATGTATTTAATGTGAAAAATGCTCCTCTGTCAGTTTGGAATTTGCCACCTCAAAGGCTCCTGTAAGGAAAAGATGATGATTACAAGTTCTCCATCTCCTCTGTTTTTATTTTTCTTGTAATATTTCATTATGTCCTCTCACACAAATAAGCTCTTTATTTTCAGTTTCTTTGGTAATTATTTTTTTTAATCACCTGATGAGGAGTGGGTGATTGGAGAGGAATCCCACATTCCTCTGCTAAAGAAACCTGTCATGCAATCTTGTCCATAATTTGATCAAACTCTGTTTAAAGCTTCTCTGTTGCTGTTTCCCTGTTGAGACAGATCTGCTGGAAGTGGGCTGTAAATATTCCAGGGAAGGAAGGCAGGCCCTGGCTTAGAGAATGAGTTGCAATGGAGTTACAGATCTTTGCCCCCTTGGGTTAATTGTTGTCACTTCTGCCCTGTGTGTCCCCACCACTCACACACCGAGGTGTCCTTTTGGCTCTTCCTACTGAGGCCAAGCTGGGTTTTCCCTGTGCTGGTTGTTCTTTGGGAATGCACTGGGGCAGGGCAGTTCTCCCCATGGGCATTCCCTGTGTTTGTCAGCATCACTGTATCCCATTCCCTGTGTCCATCACTCGCTCTGGTTAAGCCTGTCTGTCTCCTGCATCCCAAAGAGTGAATTCCCTGGAAACTGGGGGGGATGCCATCATTCAGTGGTGATGCCATGCTCACCTTTCCAGGTGTTTGCAACCCCTGAGGCCACGTTACAATGTGCTTGTTGGGCAATCTCAGGGAATCCCACACCTCGTGGGCACCTCCAGCACCTGCCACTGGAAACACTCAGTTCTAGGATTTGTTTGCCCTCTTGGAGTTCTTTTCCTTCTGTGTCGTGCTCAGGACCAGGAGGAGAATCCAAGGCTTGATTTGCACCTTTTGCTCCACATCACCCTGCTAGTGTTTCCTCAACCCATCATTTCAGCATTTTGAAGTTTCCTGAGGGTCTTTCTGAGTCTTGGCACTTAATGGTCTCCTAAATCAATACTGACCTGCAGCAGCTGGTCATTATCACACATTGCTACCAGCTTCTCCCAGGCTCTGATTGGGATTTTCAGCTGAAATCATCTCTGCCCTTTTTTCTCCGATTATTGGCCTCATCCACCAGCTGGAGAAGCGTTTTCTGGGGCCCAGTGAGTCCCCTTTGTCTCCAAACCCTTCCTGCACTCGTTGTTAGGGCATATTGATTGACAAGAGAGGTATCTGTGTTGAGTTCTCCTGCGGGTGGACGATGCCCACGAAGCAATTAGTGCTTGGTGTGGGGGCAAAGGGGAAGGTGCCTCCAAGGCAACTGCCTGGGCAGCTCCTGGTGGGGTATTGCCCAGGAAAAGGAGGATTTACTCTGTCCTACCTTATACCAACAAGGCACGTTCATCCCGGAGTGGGAAAGGGAGTGGGAAGAGGGGGATCAGTTGTGTTGGGATTGGTGCAGTTCCAGGTTTTATCCCATCTCTCCCTGCCCTCTGGCACCAAGGGAAGCCATTCCCTTTCTCCTGTCACTCCATCCCTTGGAAATAGTCTGTCACTCCATTCCTTATCAATAGTGTCTCTCCATGTTTCCTGTAGCCCCTCCAGGTCCTGCAAGGCCACAGTTGAGTCACCCTGAAGCTTGTCTTCTCCAGGCTGCACAATCCCAGCTCCCTCAGCCTTTCCTCCCTGGATTAATCCTTGTGTAGGAAATGGGGAGAAACTGGAATGGTGCAGCCCTTAACTGGGTATCAGAAAAAATGCTGCAGCAGCAAAGTCTGCCTGGGAGACTTTGCTAAGCTGAACAACAGCACCAAGATTTGTGTCACATTGTGTTTTCAGCGCAGAGCCAAAACCTCCCGAACTTTTCAGGCGCTTCCAGAAATAATCAACTTCTGAACTCCGTGACAAACAGGGTTTGTGTCTAAATTGAGCTGTGGAAACGTCTGAGTGGCTTCCAATGTGGAGGGATGGCAAGCCCATTGGACACAGTGCAACATCACTGGGCTCGTTTGCATAGTGGGGCCTCGGCCAACAGTGTGTTCCTCACCCCGAGAGATGCAAGAAATACCTTAAAGGAGAGGAAGGAATCCAAGCAGGGCATGGGAGGAGTGTGAAAACTTGCCAGATTAATCATGTTAGGGCTGGATCTGGAGCGTGTTTGTGGGTGATGGGGTCACTGGGAGGGTTTGGTGCTGGAGGGCTCGGGGAGGAGCTGGGGTTGGGCTCCAGCCTGGCCGTGGTGCTGCAGCTCAGGTTGGTCCTGGTGCCACAGCACAACAGGGACAGCATCCCTTGTCCCTTCTGGAGGAGGGCTCTTGGCTGGGGGAGGTGGGAGCTGCCCCTGGGGACCATCAGCCCTTGGTGTCGGGTGTCCCAACCCCTGCAAGGCTGACAAATGCTCTCTTTGCAGACTCCTGCTGAACAGGCCAAGGCCAGGCTGCAGCTGGTGCTGGAGGCAGCTGGTGAGTAACATTCTGCCCTTCAAAGCTAGAGGCAATTTTTGGAACAGCACGTTGTCATTTTACCTGGATTTTGGCAAATGTTGAGCCCTGTTCTCTGTAACCCACCTGAGGTTCACATGGAGATGCTTTGCATCATCCCTGACTGGCACTTGGTAAATCCCTCCAAGGAAATAGAAATAAGTGGTATTTTACACTTGGGCCTCATGTGTTTCTCCTCTGGCTGCTGCTGCTGCTGGGGCTTTATTCTGTGCTCTCCAAAATTTGGGTCTGTTTATTTTTTTTTCACTTTCTTTATTTTTAACACTGATGTGAATTAGTGCATGTTTATATTTATTTATTTGGAGTGATGGCAAGCTTTCCAAAAGGCCTTTCCAAAGCTTTCTGAAAGGCTCACATCAAGAGGCAGACCTACAAATTAACTCTCTACAGGGAGAAACATTCCAATTTTACTTTTCCTATTATATTGTATAAAGAAAAGCTTTCAGTATTTTATATATATTGTAATAAATCCATGTTTCTCTTTACTTTCCTATTTGCATTTTTAACTTTTTCCAAGAAATACCCTTTTTTATTTGTTCTCCTGTTTATGCAAACCTGTTTTAAGGAATAATCTCACATTTCTGCTTTCCAAAGAGATCCAGCCTTTTGCATTGTCTGGCTCCCAGTTCATTCCTTGTTCTCCAGAACTTTTAATAAATCCTTGAAGCATGTAATTATAAAGTAGATGTGACAGCCCTGACCTCAACAGCACAATGTGTGTGTTCTGCTCCCATCGCTCACACCTCAGGTTTTCATTTTAATATTTTAATATTTTAATTTTAATGTAGCAAAGATAACTCTGGGTTGTACATCATCATCACCTGGGCTCCAAAATTTCCCAAACATATCAAAGGTCTGTGTCACTGTTAAATTGAAATATTCTCCACTGAGCTCTGACTCTTGGAGCTGTGAGAACCAAAGGCACTTCATGTCTTTGTGTTTCTTGCCACCCAAAATACAGAAGGAAGTTCTTTCCTGGCTTCATTGAAGTCCTGGTGCTCCCAGGCCTTGGTGAGCTCACCCCCACCTTCCTCCCCAAGTCCTGCAGTCTCAGTTACATTTCATTTGGATTAAACTGGGCTGAGACACTGTTCTTTCAGCATCTTCGTCTGTTTCACTCATTGCAAAATCAGCACTTTTTCCACCTTTTAGTCTTAAAAATTAAAAGTAAATTTGTGTCAGAGCATTACCCAGCAGCTTTCCCAGGAGTCCAGGACCAACAGGTTCTTTGTTGGTGCTGTTCTGGTGATGCTGTTGGATTCCCTTGAACAGAATTGAATTTAAACCTGTCCTTGGCAATGATGAGTGAGGCTGTTTGTGTGTGTAGGGCTGGAGATGGACTCCATCCCAAATCTGGGAATAACCTAGAGAGTGTCTGGCTCTGCCCCTTCCAGGAATTGCTCCACTCCCACTAAACAGGATAAAAAGCTGTGCCTTATTCCCAGTGGATTATCTGCCTCGATTTGGTTATTGGTGATACTGGTTGGGACAAACAAAAACCCTTTTGGGGCTCAAAGTTACCAACAGGTGTTGGAGAGACATTTGGGATGGTCCCCTTTTGGTTCATCCCTACTGACATCATGGAATCCTGGAATGGTTTGAGTTGGAGGTGCCTCAAAGCCCATCCAGTGCCACTCCCTGCCATGGGCAGGGACACCTTCCACTAACCCAGGTTGCTCCAACCTGGCCTTGGGCACTTCCAGGGATCCAGGAGCAGCCACAGCTTCTCTGGGCAATTTCTTGGGTTTCTTGTCTTTATTTTCCTCTCTGAATTTCCCTGTGGCAGATATTTAGGATCTTGGGAAAATCTGCCTTTGGGATTTAACTTAGATGTTACCTTAGGAAATACCAACTGCTTTCTCTAAGAGACAGGAGTCAGCAAGGAGCAAAACTGGTGCTTTTTGTTTCATTTCTGGTTTTCTGGTGCATTTTGGAGGGAGAATTGTGGCTTCTGGGCTCTCCTGGTGGGAGAGCTGGTAGAAGAAGAGCTTGGGAGGGAGGGGGGAAGGTGGCCATTGTGCCATCCAGGTAACACAGTGCTGAGGAGAGGTTTTGTCTCCAGGTCCTGTGTTCACACTGACTTTGGGAAATGAATTTGTTCTTTGAAGGTTTGGGTTCACGTCAGTACCTTTGCTCTCACTGAGGGAAACCCTCCACTTGAACCCTGGGGGCAGCTGATTTTGGTTTATCAGAGCAGGAGTTGCTGCTCTCAGCCCTGAGTTTGTATTTGGGTGACTCTGTTGGCTTAGGTTTGGGAAGAGGGAGGAGGCAGGAGCCCTTGGAGCGGCTCTGACGGGCTCCCCCAGGTCGCCACGCTCGAGCAGATGTTAAGCAGGCAGTAGTTGAATGTTAATTTGGAGAGGGTGGGATGTTTAAGCCCATCTGAAGTGTTGCATGTGGGCCTTCCAGAGCCAGCCACAATGCCTCGGCCCTCGGGGGAATTTCCAAGCGAGAGCCCTTTCTCTGTGCCGCTCTATATGGACTCTCTCAAGTCAGTATAAAGCAGATCATCCCTGGGCTAAAGCTCTTCAGCTTTTGTTGCTGGGCTCTGTAGGGCTGTAATTAGGCCTCCTGGCAGGCCCTGCCGGCCAGTTAATGGTCATATGGAGTTTCTATGGGCAGACTGGCTTTGTGCAAATCCTGGCTCGGGAGCCGTTCATGGGTCACTTCCTACCACGCCGGGGCTTTGTGGCGCTGCCCCACGGGCTGCCGGGAGCAGCTTCCCTTGACCATCCCGGCACAATCCCCCCCTAATCCCCAGTGTCAACAGAGGATTTAGCTCAGCTTCTGTCACTTACACTTGCCAAACCACTTGGGTGTCTGTGATTCCTTTCCCAGCCTTCATTACCCAGGGTGGTTTTGTGTTCGACGCTGCTCCGGTTGTTAATTTTAGGGAGAAGTTTGTCCCGCTTCACATCCTGAACTCAGAACAGCCCAGCTCAGAACTGCTTCATTCACACCTTCATTTGGCCTAGGGCACCAGTGTTTGCTCACGGAGATTAAAACATGGATGAATATTCCAAAAATATCAATAAATTCCTCTGAAACAGCACGTGGACGTTTCAGACTATCAATATTCCTGCCTCTTCCAAAGGGCTCCCAAAGCTTTTCCACGGGGCTAAGCAGAAATTTCTTGCTCTCCATATAAAGACGCTGACAAAAGGCAATTGATCTGGATTTTCAAAGGTCCAGAGTTGAAATAAGTGACTGATGTATTTTTGGAATCTGCATTTCAATCTCTGGCTGAAAGAGCAGTCAAGAATGGGGTGGGTTTGTGCAAAGAATTCATCCCGGAGTTTATTTAAAGGAAACTTCAGGTTGGAGGCACTAATGGCACATTGACAATGGACAGCAAAACTGGGGGAGTACAAATCACAGGCATTTCACATTTATCTGTTGGGCTGCAGTTCTGGATATTGGATATTTAACTCATTATCTCCAAATTGCACCAGCAAATTGCTGCCTTTAGTTCCGTGTCTTTATTGCATTCTACATATTCCTTAAAGGGAAAAGCAGGGAATACAGCAAGTCCTTCGGTCTTAACTGTTGCAAATGCAAATGTTTTATAATTCTCTTTTATTACTGAGGAGAAAAATCCTAATTTGCACTCATTGCCTGATAAATATAGTTGAATATTCTCTGCTTTTGGGCATCAAAATGGCTCATAACGGCTCATAACAGATGTGGCTGAAAGGACCACATACGTCGAGTGTATGATTTTAGTCTGGTGGAACTAATAGGATCACTTGGTACTTTATAGATTCTTGCTTTTCTTTTGCTTTAATAAAAACTGTTTAGTTAAATAGGTTGGCCTCTGTTTGGCTCTTTTCTGGCCGTGCCGAGCAGGAAGGGGGGCAGGTGGCAACGAGGAGGGAAAATTCCCTTTTATTGGGGCTTCTTTTCAGCTGCCAAATTTATGAAATGGTCGTGGATTTCTCGTTTGGATTGTGCTGTTCTTTCAGTTTTGCTATTTGTGTTCTTGCCACTGAAAACTCTGTGGCCTTCATTTGAATTTGGAATTCTGCAATGGATTTTGGGAGGGTGGGTCACATGTGTCGCTGCATAGACACAAAGGATGGAATAACACTGGAAATACTGCACTTGTTTCAGGGCAATTTAAAACTCGTTTTTCAAATACTTTTTGCCCCAGAAACGGTAAGAATTTGTACTCATAACAGGCTTAAAATATGCTGAATATTGAGAAGGAGGTTAATTTAGTTGCTGTGTGGGTGTGCTTGGTTTGTTTTATTTTAGAATTCCCATTTCTCTCCATTTCAGGGAGTTGTTTTGAGTAGTACTGATTGGGAATTTTCTTACTATTCCTTGTCTCATCTTTGGAGATGGAAGATTTTAGAATTGGTTAAGATTGGAGGGGACCTTAAAGCCCACCCAGTCCAACCCCCAGCCATGGGCAGGGACACCTCCCACCAGCCCAGGGTGCTCCAACCTGGCCTTGGACACTCCCAGGGATCCA
>JAWWMO010000011.1:1523488-1538488 GCA_035047845.1 Dendrocincla fuliginosa
GTCCTGTCCCTCCATGCCTTGTCCCCAGTCCCTCTCCAGCTCTCCTGGAGCCCCTTTAGGCCCTGCAAGGGGCTCTCGCATGTCCCTGGATTCTTCTCTTCTCCAGGTGAATCCCCCCAGCCCTCCCAGCCTGGCTCCAGAGTGGAGGTTTGTCCTGTTCTTGAAAAACTGGCTAATTTAGGAAATTAATCTAATTATGGAGTTAATGAACCAATTTCTGGGTCAAGTGCTGATTCCCACCCAGCAGGTTTCCATGCCAGAAACCATTTCATTGACATCAACAGGCAGAGAACTTGAGTCAAACTGAGCCATGTAAGAATTCAACTATTCCTTTAAAAAAAAACAAGGACATTTATGTTGTAATAAGCTTATGGCAGCTGATTTTTATACTGTGTGTTTTAGGAGAATTCCAGGTGGTTTAAGCCTGGATTTCAGGAGCTGCAGAGTGTTGGAGCTCACGTGGGTGGGTGGGTGGGCAGCACCCCTGAGTGCACAGCCACGCTCGGTGCCTGGACAGCTGGCCATGGGGCCATTCCTCAGGTGGTCCTCGCTCCTGAGCTCTTGGCAAAGCTTCATAATCTCATTAGAGCACCAAAACCCAATAATTTCTGCATGCCAAGTGACAACTGTAGAAAAAGAGAGTCCTTACTGCAAGTAATTACTGTTTTAAGGTATCAGTGGTCTTGCCCTCACCAAGTGTGTGATTTTGGAGGTGCTGGTTTGTGTCATTGGTGAGCAAAGGAAACACTTGGATAGTAAAAATTAATTAGTTTGACTTCATGTCCATGATTGCTGAAAAAACCCCAGGATTTTAATTAAATGTAGGCAGAGAGCAAAAGGTGTTTGAAACTAAATAATTCACTTTTGCAATTTGTCTAATCATTCTCTCGGTGTTTAAAAGCAGTTCACTTCAGGAACCTCTTTTAGGTTCTTACAAGAGATTAAAGAAGAGTTTCTTTGAACCATTTCTGTAGAATGTCTATTTATTTTCCAGATTAAGCAGCCAAGGAGTCATTGCAGGGAGGCCATAATGCACACCAGAGCCTGTAAATAGACTTTACAGTAACTTTATTAGTTAATGAACATTTATTGGCTTCAGAAATAATTCTAAAGCTTTTAGAATTTCTGGGGGTTTGTTGGAGACCTTTTTTTTTGTGCTACCAAAAGTATCTCAGCCTGATGTGAGAACTAATGGGCTTCAGTCCTATTGCAGCATATGGATAGATGATTTTGATGCAAATCTCTCTGCTAATTATGTGCAGATGAATCTTTCAGTCCTGCTATTGATCTCAAGTCAAAGACAATTTCTCAGCTACCTTAAGTTTTATATCAGTTCATATTTAGCAACTGGTAATTTAATTATCCCCTGTTCTGGCTGTGGAAACCATATGTGGTTGTGGGGCTTGTTTGTGGTTTAGGATGTCTTTGGGGGAATGTTGTTGTGCAGTATTGATGGGGAAATCTGTGTTTCCCCCATTCCCACGCTGTGCCACCCCCTGCTCTCTGGGCAGCAGCAGGATGGATGTCCCTGACCTTGGTCCCTACAGTTCTCCTTGCATGTCTTGGCATGTTCATCTCCCTTCACTTCAGACTTTCTACATGGGAAAGGTGGAGAGTGTTCTAGAACATGGATATAAAATCCAGTGGCTGGGTTTGTAGCAGGAATGCCCAGAAAGGGCTGCACAGTGCCCTGTCTGCCCAGCAGCACCAGCTCTGCTGCTGGGCACTCACTGGGGTGCCAGTGTCTCTGGTTTCCAGGTGGGAAGTGTGCTGGAATGTCCCCCTCATCTGGAGGGAACCTCTGATTTAGATTAGGTTAAATTAGATGATCATTCCCTGGGAGGGTGGGCAGGCCCTGGCACAGGGTGAATCCCAGAGAAGCTGTGGCTGCCCCTGGATCCCTGGGAGTGTCCAAGGCCAGGTTGGAGCACCCTGGGCTGGTGGGAGGTGTCCCTGCCCGTGACGGGGTGGCATTGGGTGAGCTTTAAGGTCCCTTCCAACACAAACCATGCCACAATTCCATGGATTTGATTGATAAATACTCCCTGCCATTTGATGGGTTTCAGCTCACGGTGCCCTTTGGAGGTGGAACAGTTTGAGGGAGTTTCCATGACACACCCACAGTCCCGGGCAGTCTGGGGTGGAACAGGACTGAAGGTCCCTGTGTCCCCATCTCCATTGCCCCCTTGGCTGCAGCCTGAGGTTAGAAGCTGTAATTAGCAATTAGTGCCCTGTCAGCTCTTATTTCTCCACTGGGAGGAAACCTCAGGGCTGTCCAGGAACACACAGTGCGGTGTGCGAAGCAAAGGTCCCTCAGCTGAAGGTGTGGAATTCCCTATTATTGCATTTAAACCAGATTTTTAACCATTCCATCCCTTTCTTGAGCCATTTTGCAGCAAGTGGAAATGCAAACCTGCTGGTTTTGTGCTTTTCACATCCCTCCTTTCAGGAAAACGTGGAATATGGGGACACTGCTCTGAGTTCAGTAGTTGTCCAGCTCCTGAAGAGATCATGCTCTGTGCCCACATGATCATCTTGTAAATCATACAGATTAATTTTTCTCAGGAACAGTCTTTAATATGGGTGATAAAATTCCCGGTTTAGTTATTGAGAGAGCATTTATCACCACTTTATTAAACATGGAGCAGCGAGTGTGCCGTCGGCTCCGCGTGGTTTCGTTCGCTCGTGTTCCCTTTGTTGGCCCAAATGAATGAAATTAGAACAAACAATCTCCGAGTCATTTGTAATCAAGGGCTGATTAATGGAGCTCGCTTTCCCAGCCATTATTCATTCCAGAACACCTGATATCTTTCCCATAAACAAATTGTGTTTGTCCAAATTAAGAAATGAAATGAAGCATTTGATGAGTTTATGATTGACCCTTCGGACTCGGAGCCCATTAGTCAACGTCGCTGCCATCAGAACTCCTGACTAATGTGCTGGCTGTGTGGATTTGTGATGATTCCTGATTAATGCCCCCTGTGAGCCAGACTCAGGGATTGGAGGAATTTGGGGATCTGCATTGGAGCCAGGGGCATTTTCATCGGGGATGAGGTGCCTTCTTGTCCCATCGGATTTAGGGATGATGGTGAGGTGGCAACCCAAAAAATCTTAAAGCACAGCAGGGGGTGTTTGCAAAGGCTTTGCCAGTCCTGTTGGGCTCTTTTGGGGCTGATTGCCCATCATTTGTAGGAATTTGGAGGGGTTTCAGAGCAGCTCTCGTGCTTTTGCAGATGTGGGGGGGCTGTGGAGCTTCTTAAAGAGAAGATCCCCAACGTATTTTAAACAGGGAAAACCTCTGTCCTTGTTGGATTAATGGGAAGAATTTTTATTAAAATAGGCATTCTTTTTTTCCCTTTTTCTTGTTTACAGAGTTTTATTTGATGAATATTTAATATCTGTATTCTTTAAAGAATTGTCCTGGGGGTGTTTGGTAACTTTAGTTGTTTTGAAAGGATTTTACACAATGTTTTCTGCCCATTATCCCTTGAAAAGGAGACTTTAAACTTCTCTAATAATAAGAGGCCTTTATATTTTAAAATGCTATAAATGCTGTTATTTTGAGAGTTTTTAAAGTTTTATCTGTCTGAAAAAAGGGATTTTTCATTTGCTCTTTAAAATTTAATTAGGAGCTCTGTACAAAAGGTTGGAACAAGTAGTCCTTTAATTCACTGGAAAACAGACACCTTCTACAATCCTGTGGAGCCAGGCTGGGAGAACTGGGGGGTTCACCTGGAGAGGAGAAGCTCCAGGGACACCTGAGAGCCCCCTGCAGGCCTAAAGGGGCTCCAGGAGAGCTGGAGAGGGACTGGGGACAAGGCATGGAGGGACAGGACACAGGGAATGGTTTCCCACTGCCAGAGGGCAGGGAGAGATGGGATATTGGGAAGGAATTCTTGGCTGGGAGGGTGGGAAAGAGGAGCTGTGGCTGCCCCTGGATCCCTGAGAGTGTCCAAGGCCAGGCTGGATGGGGCTTGGAGCAACCTGGGCTGGTGGGAGGTGTTCTAGTTGTATATTATACGTGTTAATAATTTTATCTAAAGACAAATGAGTATCTTCTATTTGAGGAACTTCCCTGCCAGCTCAAATCCTCTCTGGATCCCCTCTGGGAGCTTCACACAGAGCTTCTCAAAATGTGGTGAGCAGACCTTCCCTGACTGCCCAGGGCTGTGTTTGCCTGTGGATTTCAAACTCCTAACTCCTTGTCTGGTGTTTGGCTGGGAGGGGAGACCTGAGCAACCTTTCTCTGATCCTAAACCAGAGAGTGGGAGCGGGAGAGAGAGAGCCCCAGTGGGAGTTAAACATGCCCTGGGAGCTTTTTCAGACCATGATAAGGGGTAAAGGCAGTGTCTGTTCTGTATTGGAACACTCCATTGGCAGATATGAACCGTATTTGTGTACACACACAGATAGACATGGAGCTTTTAGCTGCCTTCTTTTAAAATGGAAAGCTGGGCTTGCTTTTAGCACTCTTCCAAATGTGAAGCCAGGAAGGTTCCCACGGAATTGAATGTGCAGCCCAGGATGCCACGAGCCCTTGGAAGGATTGCACTTGATCCATTGGAAAGGGCAAAACAGGGTCTTTAATAAGAGGCAGCAGCAATGAAAACTTCTGTCCTTTGCCATATCCCTTGTATTGATTACCCCAGCAAGGAAAAAAGAGGTATTTCAAAACACAGCTTATGTGAAAAATCAAATTAGGTGCTTTAATGTCAGATCCTCCCTTTAATTCCCATTCTGTTGCTCCTCTCTCTGGGTACAGTGTAATTTATTATTGGAGATTTCTGGACAGGCTGCTTTGTTTAAGCCATCGAATATCTCTTTATGTTCTTAAAATACCCAATAAAAACTATTTAATCAGAGTATTTTCTTAAAGCTTTTTGAGCATTTTATGCTGTTGATCTTAAGCCCTTGGAGAGTTTCCTCTGAAAAGTGTGAATGATTTTATAGTGATGAGTCTCTTTGAGCCAGAGGAAATCGTGGTTCCATTGGTATTAACTCAAGGCAAGAAAGCAGGAAGGGAAGGGGCCATCCTGGATTCCTCAGTTCTTTATGGAAAATGGGTTGCTCATATTAATGTTGGAAAAGACCAAATGCTTGGAACCCTGAGCTGGTCCTCAGAGAGCCAAGCAGGGAGCTCTGTGGGGCTGGAGCTGTGTCCAGGCTCAGGCTCCCCCACGGGACCAGTGAGGATCAAACTGGGGGCATTGGTGGTGTGTCTCCAGGGCACCCGAGGGGCAGGGGCAGCACTGTCTGTATTGGCTTTGGATTTTAGCAGAAATAACTGGCACCGAGACTGGTACTGAGTGAAACTGAGCCCAGAGCTCCTACCACTGGAGTGACCTGGTGTTCTGTGCAGGCTGGGTCAGCATGGAAAGGGGCAGTAGGAGCAGTTGGTTTGTGGAAATAAGAGCGGAATTTCATCTTGGAAATTGAAGCTGGGGCTGCCCCTGGATCCCTGGAAGTGTCCAAAGCCAGGTTGGACGGGGCTTGGAGCAACCTGGGCTAGTGGGAGGTGTCCCTGCCCATGGCAGGGGTGGCACTGGGTGGGCTTTGAGGTCCTCCCAGCCCAAAGCAGTCTCTGATCCTCACTCAGGTTGATGTGCCCACCTGCAGCTCAGGGTTTGGCTCCTGTGCATTCCTGGCCTGCGGGAACACTTTGTTTCTGCATTTCCTGGTCTGGAGTGCGGGGTGAGGCTCAGGGGGAAAGGAGAGAAGTTGTAGAAGGGTACATGGAATCCCAGAATCCCAGACTGGTTTGGGTTGGGAGGGACCTTAAAGCCCATCCACTGCCAATGCTACCATGGGCAGGGACACCTTCCACTAGCCCAGGTGGCTCCAACCTGGCCCTGGACACTCCAGGGATCCAGGGGCAGCCACAGCCTCTCTGGGCACCCTGTGCCAGGGCCTGCCCATCCTCATAGTGAGAAATATATTATTTTTAAACTATCCTAATATTATCTTTTGGGCTGTACCATTTCTATGTTTCTCTGCAGTACAGGCTGACTTTTAAAACTGTATCAACCAACATTATTCCCAGCATTTTTGTGGTGAAACTCACACTTCCCTGTGCCCTTCCTCAGCACTGGCTGTCCCCAGTTAGTCCCAGTTAGTCCCCATGATCACCTGCCTGTGGCCCCAGTGGCTGAGCCTCCCCAAGCTCTGCAGCAGATCCATGTGCAGGGCTCAGCTCCTTGGGGCTGGGGCTGGGCTGGAGCAAGCCCAGCCCATGGGCAGCCCTGGGCCCTGCTAATACCCTGAGTAGCAGCCCCAATTAGTGAGCCCTGCGGTGCCACCCCCAGTGCCTGACACTAATGGGCTCTTTATAACCTCTTTAAGTCCTGGTGCCCTGACAGAGCCCTGCAATAAGAGCCCCGGGTTTGCCCTTGGCAAGCAGAGCCTCATTTGCAGGGGATAATAAGTGTTTACTATTTAGATCGCTGGCAATAAAATTTCTCTGAATGAGATTTTCCTGAGAAAATACAAACTGATTGAGTTAGTGGCTTTAATGGACTGCTGAGACGTGTAAGAGCTGTTTGTTGAAGCAGCACTTTAATGGTTCTCTTTTTTTGGTGTAAAAGTACAAGTTGATTCTTTTTCCGAGTAGAAATTATATCATGGAATCATCAAGGTTGGAAAAAACCTTCAAGCTCATCAAGTCCATCTTAACCCAGCACTGCCACATTCACTGTTTTCATTGGAAAGCTTAAGCCAAGCTTTCCATGCACATCCCATATTTTTATCATCTTAGAAGTGGACAATGATCCCAAATATCGACAGTGTTACAGCTGCAAAGAGTGATGGTGTTGCAGGGTTTAATCCTTGGGGGAATTATGCAGCAGGCTCAGCTTTGCAGGGATGTGCTGGACAACAGGTGGGTGCATTTGGGCACTTCCAGGGAGAAACACCTGAGGGAACAGGGGATGAAGGGGCAGAGGGTGCCCTTGAGTGCTGCCCCCTCCCCAGGGGCAGGGAATGAGCCTAAAGGAGTTTGGAAGGACAAAGTTGGGGGACTGGGGAGTCCTGTGGGATTTGAGCCGTGTGGAATTGATCCTGGTAGTAAGGAGCATCCCTGGTGCACTGTGAACTTGGGGGGGAAAGCAAAAATTTAAAGTAATTAGAGCTTTTATTATCATTTCAGGGGTATTGTGTCTTTTTTCTTTATTATATACGTGAAATGTGTGTGTGTCTGTACATTGTATATGCAATTGTTCATATTTTTCAGTGTTTTAATCTTTAGATGGTACAAAGAAACGTTTTACCTTAGATCAAATCATTCTTGAAAGTTGGACTCAATGGTCCTGAAAGCCTTTTCTGAGCTTAATTATTCCAGAAGTTTATTTCTATTAAATTTGCTTTAAGATCAAAACTCAGCTTCATTAGTAATTTAAATGTAATATTTTTTGTGTATTAACATTTATGAAATTATTTTTTATTATTAATATTTATTAAAATAGTGTCTGTTCATTATTTTTTGTTACTTTTATATATTATTTTTATTTATTATTTTAAAATTTGCTTTTATTTATTTTTATTATTTTGTATTATTGTTTTAATTTTTTTTTTACTGGTAACAAAGTACTTAATGAAGGGTGCTACTAAAATCCCTCTTGGAGTTGGAGGAAATCAATGGTACTTTTAGGACATATGAGGTAAAGCTGGTGTGGATTAAAGCCCACCCAGTGCCACCCCCTGCCATGGGCAGGGACACTTCCCATTAGCCTGGATTGCTCCAAGTCTGCTCCAAGCTGGACTTACACCCATCCAGGGATCCAGGGGCAGCCACAGCTGGAACGGGATGAGCTTCAAGGTCCCTCCCAGCCCAAAGCAGTGGAATTGAGTAGTAATTGATTAACACACATATCAGATGTCCATCTGAAGGCGCAGATTCCACACAGACATCCCTTGGGTGCTTGTCTGAGTTCAGAACCAAATCCTTCTTGCTGGATGAGGGGCCTCAACACAGCAGCTCTGCTGCCACTTCTGCAAGGTTTGGTGTGCCCCCTCTCCATAAACCTCTCCAAAAAACTTCAGTGAGTTTTAGTATTTCAGATTATTTCTATTTTCTAAGGATGACAGAAACACGCTCTCAAAGTCAAGTGCAGCAGCAGACCTTGCCGAGCGCTCCCACCCTGCGTTCCAGCCAGCTGGAAATGAAACCTAATGGGGGGAAGTTTATGGAATTTCTGGTGCTGAGTGAGGCTGCTTATTTATTACTCTGTACAGCTTTATCCAAATATATAGAGGCAGTAAAATCACCCTGCCCAGGCTCCCGAGAGCCGCGTGGGATCCCTCAAGGCTGCAACGAGCAGTGCAAATGCAGGTGTATTTTATCAGGTGTGCCCTTGGAGGTGCCTTGCCCAGGGATGACAAATCTGTCTCTGCTCCTCTCCTAGAAATCACTCCTTTGGTGTCTTTCAGTCTTGTGCTTGTCTGGTTGCCATTACTCTGATGGGCTCTACTGGAACTTTGAAAAGCAAGCCTTTCCTTGAAACCCATGGGGAAATACAACACTCCAGAAAAGAGTCAGAGAGCCCAAATTCGTGTGTGAGTTACTGAAGCATCGCTGCAGTGCCCTCTTTGCTCGGGGATGCTCGGCCTGCTGGGTGGGAGGGTGTTGTCTCCTCTTCATGCAGCGCTGAATTCCAGCCCGGAGAGCCCCTGGCAGCATTCCAGGACGAGCTGCCGTTCCCGGGAAGATAAATTGTTTGTTTTCAGCAGCATTTCTTCATCTTCATCGCTTAATCGCGAATGAGATTTTACAGCAGCCACTGAATATTTAAGCAATATATTTACCTCTTTTATCCTGGGGGAGTATTTAATAATGCTGAGCACAGTAAATGATTGCAGTAGTTAAGGGTACAAGCTGAGAACGGAGAGTTCCCCATCACTTTTGCCGCCGGGATGAGTTCCGTGCTCTCCGTGTTCCCGCTCCCAAGGCTATCCCGCTGTAATTGAGTGTTTGGTGGCATGGGCTGTAAGTCTTTCCCACAAATCTTTCCTTGACACACACTCCCCCTTTTGGTGCCAGATGTCAAGTTCTTTTGGATTCCTGTCTTACGATTCCGCAGTTAGGGCGCAGTAAATCCCATGAGTTCCCCCTGCCTGCACCCCCAAGTTTTCCCCCGTGGTTCCCGATTTTCCAGTGCCCCATCCAGTGTCTCTGTGAGTTAACACCCTTTGGGGCTGATATTCAAGAACAGTTTTTTCTTTAACAGTGCCTTGGTGTTTATGGACTTAAAGGTTCCAAAAAATCACTTGGAAAAGTACTTTTTGATCCTTTTTGTTTTCTGTTGCTTCACGAAGATTTTGTTCATTAGCATTGTGGTGGAAGTGGGAGGTGATCGTGAGAAGGGTGACCAAAATTCCCTCCTTCTGGAGAAAAGCCTCTAAAGTGCTCCTGATCCTCACCCCATTATTTGTATATTAATTATGCTCCATTCTTGATTGAGTTTGTGTTGTACTTTGGTAACTAATTATAAGTTTGTGCTTAGACATTAATGCAATTTGATGTGGCCACGTTTGGTACAACCCATTTGTTCCAAGGTCCAGATGCACCTTATCCCTTTTTCCTGCAGAACTTCCACCCCAAGGGACTTGTGCTCCCTCTTTTTGGCCACAGGTGGTGTTCTCCAGCCCCATTCCCATTGCTCAAGGCATTCAAAGATATGCCCAAATTTCAAGCATTGTTGAAATCCCAGATTTCTCCTATTCTCTTAGCATGTGGTTCTGTTCAGAAAGTCCTGGAGAAGGCATAAAGCTTGTCCATTTTTTATCTAGGAAATATCCCAAAGGATTTTTTAAGGAGTGGGTGTTTCCATCACCTGGTTGGGGTCACCTGGAATACTTTATTTGCCATGGAGTCCTCCCTGGCTGCCCTGCCTGGGGCTGATCAGGAGTGTTTTATCCCTGCCCTTGTCCCGTTTGGCCACAGCTCTTGCCCCGGGAAGGGCAGGGAAGTGAGTTGTGATGATTATCTGGGTGATTTGTCGTTATCTGGACCACGGGAGTCAGCAAATCTCACAGGGACTGGTGCTTTCCAGTTGTTGTTCATGGGAAGGCCTGTTGGCCGTGGGTGGTGTCCCTGGGCTGGTGGGAATTAAACTCACACATTGGGAAGGCTGAGCTTCAAAACCTGAGAACCTGAGGTGGCCCTGCCCAGGCAGAAAGACATTTAGCCCCGTGGTCTGGTGGGTCTGTGCTGGCAGCATCGTTAGTCAGAGCCACTTTATTCCTTCTGGGCTTATTCCTTCTGGTTTTATTTGGTTGGGAGTCATGAGCTGGGAATTCCCAGAGTCCTGACAAGGTGCTGGGGCCGGTTTGGTTCCTCTGAGCCGTGTTCCCTGTAATCAGCTGGAAGTCTCCATGCTTTATGGCTTCCTCTCCATGGCCAGCTGGGTTGTCATCTCCTCGGCTTTCGCTTAGTGTGGTGATTCCTGACGTTGGGAAATTGGCAGATGAAAGAAGGGCTCGTTTGGAAGTTTTGGGAGGGAATTTTTCAGGTTTGCTGACAGGCTGTCAGGCTGAATTCTGCCCTTAACCTTGGGAAGAAAAGCTGACTGTCATTCCCAGTCCACGGGCTGGAAGGACAGTTGGATTTGAGACACATTGCCAGGTTTGGTCCCAGAAATCATTGGAATAATTTGAATAGTGGTTATACTTTAAGGAAGTAAGTATTTTTTTAAGTAATATAATTTATTTGTGGAATTATATGGAGGAGCTGTTACATTTCCTTGTAAAGATCCGTGGTTGGTCCATCATCGAGCTGATGTCTCATGCAGGTGCAGTGGGGAATTGGAGCTGGCCCATTCCAGAAGGATGGACTGAGTGTTTCCTGGGAGGTGGGATGGGACACAGTCCACAGAGATGGAGGGCTTGGTGAGACCTGCTGTAGGACAGGTTTCACCAGGACGTGGAACCTGCTGCTCCTACCGAGGCCACGGCTTGGCCCGAGATCCTCACAGGAAGGGTTGGGTTGGGGGGAAGCACTGGGGTCACTGAGAGGGGAAAAGCCAACCCAAATTTGTCTTTCAGAACTTGTGTGATGAGCTTAAAAGCATCTGTTCATCAACACTGTAGGCCGTGGGCAGGGGCACCTTCCTTGGGTGCTCCAAGCCTCGTCCAGCTTGGCCTCCCTCCTTTCAGCTCCGGGACATCCATGTCCATAGGAGACCCTCCACTGTGCTCTCCTTTCTGCATCCATGGTGTGCCAGGGGGCAAGAAACAGCTCTGGATAAAACCAATTTAAATAAGCTGAATCAAAGTTGGAGCGTTTCATATGGATAATTTCTCAGTTTTCCAGTTGAGCTGAAAATTATTCTGGAAGGATATAACAAAAAATAATCCTTTACTCCTGCGGATTTTATATCTGGAATTTTTTTTGCTCCTCAGTGTTGCTCTTTTAGCTCAGCAGTTTAGGGCAACGTTTAACTCTGGGCCATCCTTCTGCTTTGCCAAGCTCTTCCTCTTCCCTTGAGGAAGAGAGAGCTGCAGGTTGGGGGGCAGGTCTGAGGTGAAGCATTAGCTGATGAGAAGATGTGCAGGTGGGTGATGCACAGCCTTTTGTGGCGTGGAAACAAACCTTTGGAAGCAACTGGAGCCAATTAATCCTTAGTGTTAAAACATATTTTGGTTGGGTTTTTTTTTATCCAACGTGTGTGTGTGTGTGTGGGGAAAACAGTGGGAGAAAGAAGGGAATTAGGAGTGCCCTAAATAATAGATGAATGTTCCTTGCCAAGATCTGCTGATTAAGTCTTCCTTAGGGTTATTGTTGTAAATGTGGAGTGCCAGCCCCTCAGCTGGGGTAAATGTGCTTGGCTCCAGAGAAGCCGGGGGAATTGTGCCAGCCTGGGGATCTGGCCCCTCATCCTGGGAAATGAGGATGTTTGGGGAGGAGACTGGTGGGGGCTCTGTGAGGGTGCTGAGGATGACACTGTTTTGCTGGTTATAGCAGGACAAAAAGGTAAATTTGACTTTTGTAATGAACTTCAAGGAACTACTTGGTGTTATTTTCAGCAGATATAAATGACTTGTCCTTAAAGTACATCTTAAGCACTTGCATGGGTTGAGGGACACGGCATGGGAAGCATTGGGGTTTAGTTAGTTTTGTGAATGGTGGTGTTTTGCACCAGCATTTCTGCCATTCTTCCCTTCAAAGTGCCACAATGGCCATCACTTGGAGCTCCTTGGAGCCAGAGAAGCAGCAATAAATACCTCTGCTTTTGGAAATGTGTTCCTCACACTGCAGCTCCTTGCCCACCAGGAGTGAGGTGCTGCAGTTTAGTGGGGCAGCTCATTGGAATCCAACCTGGGGTCTCCTTTAGC
The DNA here is from genome assembly GCA_035047845.1 of Dendrocincla fuliginosa. Lineage (NCBI taxonomy): Eukaryota > Metazoa > Chordata > Aves > Passeriformes > Dendrocolaptidae > Dendrocincla > Dendrocincla fuliginosa. Next base: position 1,535,813 of record JAWWMO010000011.1, read on the forward strand.
CACGTTTTAGTGACATCTCCACTGACCCCATCTCGAGGCTGCTCATTTGGGCGTTGCTTGAAAACCCAACGCAACAACTCGTGTCCATAGCAAAGAAAGTGCCCTTTGTTCTTCAGTGCCCTGAAACACAGGGTTTGACCTTCTGCAGTGGTCAGGGGAGTCTTAGGGGACGTCGGAACGGGATGTCAACCTGTCCCTTCCTCCCTTTCCCTCCCCAACAACCCATATCCCCTTCCAGCCTGTTTTTCCCTCACCGATTTACGTTTAAAACCCAAGGTAGTGCTGCACCTTGGAGGCCTAACAGCAACGCCCCCGACCACGTTTGTTCTGTTCCTAATTGTCGTGACCGTGGCATTAATTTCGCCGTCCGAGCGGGCACGGCCTGTGGGCGCCTCCCGCTCCGGAGTATTGAGCGTGTCGCAGATGGTCATGAATAATGTCCATTTGAAGCGCTGGCAGCGCGCGGGCGAGCTGGCGAGATGAATGAAGTGCTGGGGGGATGTGACAGGCAGCACGCTGCTTTGTGATCATTCCAAAGTTCTAATAATCTCCCTCACCTTCCCTGCCTGCCTCTAATGAAAGAGAATAGGTGATTGCACCTCGGGCGATCTTCGGCGCCTAATGACTCCTCCAAAGGCAGATTTATGAAGCAAAAATTAACTTTGAATGAGGATTGAATTGGCCCTGACAGTCTGATAGACTGTGACACAGATTCTGTGGCAAAACAGACGTAGCCCTAATTGATTATCAATATTTTAAGCAAAGTGATGAAAATAAGCATTAAGTGATGAGAAAGGCAGTCTTAATACAGCAGGCAGGCACCGGGATGCGGGCGGTCTGTGGGGAGGGCTGTGTCTGGCAGCTCCTCCCTTCCCTTCCCAACACCCCTGTCCCTGCCCAGCCTGCTTTCCCTCACGGGTTTCTGACCAGCATGTTAATATTCTGGCCAGGGATGGACCTGCTTCCCTCTCTCTAGAGAAGTTTTGTTTAATATTTAACCCGTTTAAGCTGGAGAATAGCTCGAGCTGTTTTGTGCTAGGCAGGTTTATGGGGTCTCCTTCGTGCTCTACGTTCTCCTGGCCCTGGGCCACTCCTACCCAGCAGGTTTTCCACAAGCTGCATCCTGGAAATGGCAGCAATTAAAGAAACTAGTGAAAAATAGCCTGGTTGGCCTGAAAAATCTTCACAGATGTCTTGATTATACCAGATATATCAAATGTCTTGGTTGCACCAAATATAGGCAAATATCTTGGTTACACCCAATATATCAAATATCTTGGTTATGAATTAGGACAAGACTAGGAAAACTTTTGTGTTTTGCTTAGTTTTTTGAGTCCCATAGTACTGGATGTGTCTTCTACCAAAAATGCATTTAGTATTCTGGCTGTGAGGGGTGAGATGTAACATCCCTCCCCCAGGAGGACTTGGTGGGATAACATCTCCCTGCCTGGGAAGGGGGAAAGGCTTCACATAAACTTTTGGGCTTACAGGGAATTTTTAGGTGTGACTGGCAGGGCTGGGGACAGGGCAGGGAGCTCTGGACCCACCCTTGTGCTCAAGCCTCTCAATACCTGCATTTATTGGGAATTATTTGGATAGTGGGGATCCCCATTAATTAGAGTCTGGTGGAATTAAATTATGTGTCCCAGCTGGAACAGCAATGGCAGGAACTTCTTCTGTTTGGGATCACAACATAATCAGGGAGGGCAGGGAGAGGTTCCATGTGCATGGGTGGAGGGGCAAGTGGCCACCTGAATGATGGATTTATGGAGTCATGGAATCAAGGATTCATGGAATCATACACTCTTTTAGGATAGAAAGACCTCTAAGAATGTGCTGTTTAAATCTGGGGGAAATGTTCTTATAACACCAACTGAAAAGACAAAACTGTAGAAATCTGAGACAATAAAAATGTGGAGGGGTGGTGTCACTGCTCCTTTGGGACTGACAGGGACTGGACTCTGCTCCTGTGGAAGGAAATCTCAGAGCAAGTGGTTGTTTTGAGTTTGTGCTGGAATTTGTCAGGTGTAGAATAGATAATGTTCCACGTCAGCCTCTGAATATTCAGCAGAGAGGATTTCCACCAGCCCTGATAAATTTAATATACCAGAGGAAAACAGCATGTAAATGAAACAGGGCCTTGTAAATTAATAATGGATTCTACTTGTATTTTTCTATGTGAGTTGACTGAATATTTTATAAGTGCAAATATGTTTGTGTTTAAAAGAAAGGGTGAAGTCTTTCTGATGAGCATCGTGGATGGTTTGGCTGCATTTTAGATGGGATGTCTGTGTGTGTTTTTTGAGTTCCAGGGCTTTCTTTTCCCCAAATGCATCTTGTGTTTTCAACTTTGTAGAGCTGGAAAGTCCACAATTATGTTGAATTAATTTATTTTGCCGAGTGCCTTGTGGTTTGCAGCTGGTGGGTGTTCTGTCACTTCTCTCTTTTGAATTCTGACAGTAAAATGAGTTCTTAGAGTGGGGCTGAGCCTTTTCCCTGCACCTTTCCTTCTTCTCCCGTGGTGCTGGGACAGGGCTCTGCTGCAGGGGCTCTTCCACGAGCTTTGCTGTGCTTTCCAAAATGCCCTTTCCACCCCCAAAGCAGCCCCTGCCCCATTTGTACCTTGGAATAATTCATATTCTTCTGGTTTCTTTGAATTAGCAGCTTCTCCTGGGA
>JAWWMO010000011.1:1543488-1544930 GCA_035047845.1 Dendrocincla fuliginosa
TTTGCCCCGAGCACAGGCCGTGCTCCCTGGGCTGCTTTGGCCCTGGGGCCCTGGGGGAATGGCTGTGCCAGCCTGGGGGTTATCCCGGTTATCCCCCCCTGGAATGTGCATTCCCGCGCTTGAATTGATTCGTTCTGCCTCCCCACAAGGCCTTGCCGTGTTTTGACACACTCTGGGGAAATAAATTTGGCAGCAAATCAGCATGAGGAGATTTAATTCTCACTCGGAGACCTTTCCCTTTCCTGGGTAGTGATCCCGAAAGTCCGAGCGCCGCTTCCCCATTTGTCCCCCACCCCCTTGTGATAAGCCAAGCAATTACTGCTTTATTGATTTTTCATCAGGGCGAATTTCCAGTTGATTTTTGCCTGCAAAGGCCGGGCTGATGAAGTGTTTCCCGTCGGTGCAGGCCCGGAGAGCTGTGGCACAATCCAATATCCTGAGGTCAACCTCGGCACGGAGATAATACGGTGCCTTGGCCACGTGCTGGGGAGAGGAATCAGGGCTACAAATGCGAGGGGATATGTGTGGAGACAGTTTAATTTGTTCCATTTATAGGAACAAGGCGTGTGGCACATGCTTGGAAATATCATTTGGAAGAGGCTTGGGAAGGGAGCCCGTGGGGAGGGAGGAGGGATGTGGCAGAGAGCAGCATTGCAGGGCTGGGAGGCTCCCGGCCCTTTCCCAGGGAATAAACCCAGCCCTGGAGTTATTCCCGGGTTTCCTGAGCTCTCCCTGCTGCTGGGGGCACTTTCCTTTAGCAAACTTAAACTCTTCAGGGCTGAGGAATGGCAGAATTCCACACTGGGCTGGAAGGACCCTAAAGCCCACCCAGTGCCAGCCCTGCCATGGGCAGGGACACCTCCCACCATCCCAGGTTGCTCCAATCGCATCCAACCTGGCCTTGGACACTCCCAGGATGGGGCATAAGAAGAAGGGTTTGTATTCTTGCAGGGAATGCCACATTGGAACATGTGGATTAACAGGGTTTAAATCAGAGAGGGAACACAGTGCTTCCCACAAGTGGCTTGACATGTTGCTGTAGCTTAAGTAGACTTTTAAACCAATATATTTTGTGGATTTAATTAAATTATCATAAATGAGCACACAGTAGGTGGTCTTAAAGGATCTTTTTTCCTATTGTTTAATATCCCATATGTAAATTTATTTAAAATACTTTAAAAAGAAAGATAACTTGCTTGTACCTAAGGAGTCATTTTGATCATTTTAGAAAGAATCCCTACCCTTTCTCAGCTGTCCTCTGCCACTGAACTCCAAACTGCCAGGGACAGAATCAGGGAGGGGCTGCCAGGAGGGATGGAGCAGGAAATAAAGTGCTGAAGGTTTAATTGAGTGTGCCAGGACAAGGGGAATGGCTTCCCACTGCCAGAGGGCAGGGATAGGTGGGATATTGGGAAGGAATTGGTGGCTGGGAGGGTGGGCAG
>JAWWMO010000011.1:1589218-1603520 GCA_035047845.1 Dendrocincla fuliginosa
GGAACCGCACGAACCCCGCGGCCACCGCGGCCACCCGTCCCGCGGGGACCCGGCCCGGGGGCAGCTCCATGGCCCGGCTGCCGCTTCCTCGTCCCGCAGGAGGCGGTCCCGGCGCGGCGGGGAGGAGCGGCGGGGCCGGGAGTGGCTGCGGGGACGGCGCGGGGTAAAGGTGTGCCCTGCCAGGAGGACGGGGGAACAGTGGGGAGAAACCCTTCCCTGCGAGGGGGGCAGTGCCTGTGGCTGCCCCAGCACTGGGGCAACCCGGGCTAGTGGAAGGTGCCCCTGCTCGTGGCACGGGGTGGACTCGATAACCTTTGAATTGCCTTTGTACCCAAAGCAGCCTGGGACTCTGAAATGCAGCAAGAGGTGTTTGCCCACGGCAAGCCGTGGTTGCAACAGGTTTGTGTCATGAGTGACTGACGCAGCCTTTGGGGGGTGTTCCTAGGTTTGAGTTCACACACAAGAAGCAGACAGGAGGAGCAGGCCAGTACGGCAAGGTCATCGGGGTGCTGGAGCCCCTGGATCCTGAGGACTACACTAAAGTGGAATTTGAAGACAGAACTGTTGGCACAAATATTCCCAAACAATTCGTGCCCGCTGTGGAAAAGGTACAAACCATTTGTGTGCTACAGCAAATCCTCATCTTGATGTTTTCCTGCCATGTCATCCACGTTTGCTGTGCCAGCCTTGCCACAGGCGAGGAGGCTTTTCCCATTTGTTCCATGGAAACAGAGTCATTTGTGTGGCTTTGTTTCATGTCTTGCATTCCTGGGTTTTGCCCTGAGTTCAGAAGCTGCTGTGTTTTCTCTGGTGGTGTGTGCTGGCTCTGTTCCCTGGCAGTGCCTCCTTTCCTTGCTTACAGTCCAACAAGCCTCCTCCTCAGTCTGCTCCTTACTGGCTCTTCTGCTTTTGGTTGTGGCCCCACAATTCTCATCTCTAACCCCAAAATATGGAGCTTTTTCTGTGACTTCTCTGAGGCCAGTGTTGTAGGAAACTGTAATTAAGCTGCATTTTCCTGCCTGAATTCACAAGTTCTCTTGCAGTCTCTGGGCTTCCTTTGTGACTATCCCTCTGTATAATTATCCCCTACTTCTTGAATTAACCTGCTGTTATCTTGGAATTCCTCTGATAACCTAAAATAATTCCTTCATTGTTCCGTGATGCAACACTTGAAGATTTTTGCTAAATCCTGAAGAAAACACACAGTCTTAAAGGAATGTTGTTCTTCAGGCACGAGCTCTTTCCACACAGAACATTCTTTGGGGCTTTGGCCGTAGAGTCCCTTATAAAGCCAAATCCTGAGGACAGTTTTCCTTGTTCCGTGGTTTTTAGTTTTCAAAAGTATCAGTATCAAGCTGAGGTGCCAAAGACTGGCAGCACAAAGGTTCCAAATCCTTGCTGCTGACTTGGAGCTGTCATTGTAGGGGTTCCGAGATGCCTGTGAGAAGGGTCTGGTGTCAGGGCACAAGATCTCTGGAATCCGGTTCGTCCTGGAAGACGGTGCCCATCACATGGTGGACTCCAACGAGATCTCCTTCATCAGGGCAGGAGAAGGAGCCCTAAGACAAGGTATGAGCTCCTTGCTTGGATGTGTCGTGGCTGTTCTTGCTGGGCTGAATTTAACAACCTGATTTCTGCAGGATCATTTGTTACTTGGGGTATCCATCCACCCACCCACCCAGTCTGGCCACTTGCATAGAGCACAATATATACAAGAGTTCATAGAATTTTGGGGGCAGGAACAACAATTCTTGTAGTGATGTGAAGGAAATGCTTCTTTTCCTGGAATACAGTGCAGAAACACCAGCAGCACCATCCTTACAGGGTAGGAAGAGAACATTTGGTCAAACTGCCTTTTTTAGGAAAAAATCCTTCACTGAAGGACTGTTGAAGTATGGGAACAGGGGATTGGTGGAGTCACAATCCCTGGAAGTGCCCCAAAAACGAGTGGCACTTCACAATATGTGTTAGGGTCAAAGGTTGGACTCTGTGATCTTGGAGGTCTTTTCCAATGTTAATGATTCTGTGATTACAGTCTCAGGAGTAAAAGGCAGGGGAGCTGGAATTCCATGGAGCTGATTATTGTTTTCCCTTGCTGTTGTAGGAAACACTTGGCATTAACACAAACCATATGTTGCTGTGCGTGGGAGTACCCTGGCTTTCCCCAGGCTGGTCCCACGGTGCTGGATGGTGCCTCCCCTTCTCTTTTGCAGCCATGGAGAACGCCACGGTGCGGATCATCGAGCCCATCATGGCTGTGGAGGTGATGGCTCCCACGGAATTCCAGGGCGCCGTGATAGCCGGGATCAACCGGCGCCACGGGGTCATCACGGGGCAGGACGGGGCTGAGGGGTACTTCACCCTCTATGCTGAGGTTTGTCGTGTTCCCAGCTGCTCCTTTCCTTGGGTCTTTCCACTCCATTGCTGCTTTCCTTCCTTTGTGTGGATAAACCTGGAGCCATGTGGACTCATCCTCAACGTTCCTTCTTTTATGTCCTTTCTGATAACGTGTGTTTTGCTGTGGGGTGGTGGGAGGGTAAGTGGTCTCAGCAAAGCCTCAGGCCTGCACTGCTTCCCTTCTGCTCCCTAAGCTGTGCTTGGAGCCCCAGCCTGCAGTGATCTCAACCTCCTGGTCTCTGGGTGGCACATCACTGAGCTCAGGATATTCAAACTCCCAGATTCGTGAGGTTTCCTGCTGAAAACACATTGCAAACATAAATTAGTTAAAGTAACAGGTACTTTACAGCAAGAGGTCATTAAATCAGAGCTTTTTATAGACAGCACTGACTCTTTGTATCATAATTGGGATTAATTAAATGATAACCCAAAGCTGCTGGAAATGTATTTTGTTTTTACAAGCCTGTGTTTGGATTTTAGGTGCCCCTGAACGATATGTTTGGATATGCCACTGAGCTGAGGTCTTCCACAGAGGTAAGTCTTCACCATCCTTTTTGCTAAAATGTGTGTATTTCTGTAAATTTGGGCTGATTTGCATCGTCCTTGGAGTTTTGTTGGTGTAGGATTGTAAAGGATTAGTGGGTGCTGTTTCACAGACAAGGGTGTGAGCTGCTGCTCAGCAGGGTCACACACGTCCCATCCTCACCTGGACTTTCTTGTCCCAATTTTACAGGGAAAAGGTGAATACACCATGGAATACTCCAAGTACCACCCATGTTCACCCAACACTCAGGAGGAAATAATCAACAAATACCTGGAAGCAACGGGGCGACTTCCTGCCAAAAAGGGCAAAGCCAAGAGCTGATTTGACTCCTCTGGAGGCCTTTGAATGGTTTTTCACACCCTCCTCCAACAGCTCAGTTTTCCAAGCCATGGAAGCAGGCAAGGCTGGCTGGCTGAGGCAGGCTGCAGTGGGATTTGGACTTGGAATTTTGTCATCATACCCTTCCTCTGTGGAATCCTCAGGAGCCACCAAGGGATCACCACAGGATTGTTCACATGTAAATGCTGTCATTAACAAAATAGATGTTAAAACACGGCTGATGGTTTGGCTTGAAATTTGTCTTCATGAAGTTCTATTAAAATAATTGTATTTTTTACTTGACACATCATTATTGTGTAACTAGGTTAGTTCCTGCTTTGGAAAATATAAAAAGGTTACGCCAGGAGACCCAGGTGAGAGCTGCTGGACAGGCACAGGGAGTGAGTTCTCTCCCCACCCTGAACACTTTTCACGTGGTGTTCCCTTCAGGGGACTATGGCAGTTTTCCCTCCAGACCCTCCAGAAGTGGCCCAGGATGCTCCAAAGTCTCAACCCACTGTGCAAGGCCATTGGTATGTGCCACTGCCTTGTCACCACAGCCCCTTGTATGGGTGGCACAGGAAGAGTTGGCAAGAATGTTGGCAGGAGTTAACCCTTCCCGAAGCTGGGAACAGCGTGGAATTGCTGTATGGGCTTGGTGATGTGGATCCACTGTATGGACTTGGCTTTTGGCTCCTGGTTAGGAAACCAACCCAAAGATTCCTTTTCCCAGAATCTCCCAATCCCGGGGCCGTGTCGCAGCCGACGCTCAGCACGGGAAACAGTTGACTAAATCCTGCTGACTCACTGCAGAGACAAAACAAGGACCCTGGAGTTACATGGGAAAGAGGAGACATTCCCGTAATTCTCTATTTTTAATCACTGCCAGGAGCTCCACGTTGAATTTTCTCTCTCCCTCCCTGACCTACTCAGCATAGCAGTGTTTTTGCAGAGTTCCAGTAAACAGGGATGAAGTTCCAGTTCAAAACCAGGGACATTCCTGGCACAGCACTGGGCTTGCTGGTTCCCAGCAGTGCAGCAGCCAGGCTTCTCCTCAGCGCTCACGGACAGGCAGGGAAAAGGACTTCTTTTCACCTTGGGAACAGATTTGCAGGTCATGGAGGTGCTCAGGGCACTCAGGTGTGATGTGGGGTATCCATGTGCTGTTGCTGTGGGACAAATCCCTGCTTCCCCTGCATCCACAGCTTCCTTCTTGTCAAATGCTCAGCTGGAATTCATTTCCAGAAAAGCCCTGCAGGTTGTCAGACATTGGGAGATTTTCTTCAACAACCTTTTACCAAAATTCAGCCTTGTCTTATAAAAGCAGTGTGGAAACAGGAAAGGAATGGGGTGGTTGTGATTTTGTTTGTATTTATGGGGTTTATGTCCTGCCAATGCTGATGTGAATTCCTGGCTCTTGGCGCTGCCACATGTGCTGGCTCTCCACAAATCTAGAAAAAACCAAAACCCCAAGAATTTGGCTGTATGATTTTAGGTTTTAGGCTGAAATCTTGGGCTAAAAGTAGCCAGGGGCAACTTTGCCTTGGAGTTCCAACAGCTTTGCTACTTGTCCTGAAGTTTCTGTGGAGTTTTTTAACTGCTGCAAGTTGGTGTTGTTTGTGAGTAGTTGGAATTACACCAAGCTGGCAAGGCAGAGGTGCCTGATCTTCTGCAGAGCAGTGGCAAAAACTAGGTAAGGAAACTAAAGTGGAGCCCTAAAGTGCAAAATCCATCCTATTTACTTGTCTTAATTCCAAAAAATATTTGAATTGCCAGCTTCCTTAAGAAATGTTGAAATTCTAAGCTCTGGTTTCATACTTCTGATGATGAGAAATGTTCTACCAGCACAGAAGAAATGACCAGGAGGATGTGGGATGTTGGTTCCCTGAATTTATTGTGATGCCTGGTGTATGCTGAGAGAAAAAACTTCGGTTGGGAAATGGGGTTTAATACACGTGGAAAATGCTGGAATTTGATGGGTTGACATGACCCAGCCCAAATACATCCAGGGAAAGCTGCCATGTGAAATCCTGGAATAGTTGTTACTGAGTACAGCTCAAGGATAATGGAAACCAGCCCAAATTCCAAAGAACAGCCATGCCAGCACCTGCTTCCCTCAGGAAGGTGATGTTCTTGGTAAGGATTTAACCTATCCTGGCAGGAATCTGGCAAATGGAGGAAAAAAGGTGAATTTGGGACACTTTGGCACAATCTCAGAGAGCAGAGGTGGGATGGTGGTGGATCTACTGGGAACCCAACTGGAGAATTTGGTGGCAAATGACAAACCCACGGCTTTGTGGTGTTTGGGATGGGAACAGGACAGGGCAGGAACTAAAGGAATTGCTCTTTAGTGAGTGTCCTGCCAAGCCTAAACATGGGAATTCATCCATGCAGAGCCCTCCTGGCTCTGCAGGTCTGTTTGGTTTGAGTTCACAGAGAAGGTGGAAATTTGGGGTCCAACAGCAGCACACTGAAAGAAAACCCAGCCTCGGCCCTGAGTGATGGTATTTGGTTTATTGGAGATGTGAGTTAAAAATCAGCACGATTCCATCCCAAAAAATTACCAAAACAATTAGCAGGCAAATATTTCTTAATGACAGATTAATACTTTCCTCAAGATTTTTATCCAAATATATTAACTTTGTTTACAAACTCTAGGTAACAGTTAATTAGTGACATGAAATCAACTCGGGTATGTTCACCTGTGTATATATACGTGGTAGCAAAGTTTTCAGGCAGAACTCTAGAACTTGAGCCTTGCAGTTTGAGAAGTGACAGGGATTGATTTTGGCACGGACAGAGGAGTGAAAGCATCCCAAAGCACCGTCTTGCATTGTGGGAGACGATGCCGGCTCCAGCTCTGGCAGCACGAGGGTTTTCCCTGGAATCCAGCCGGCTGACGGTGTCCCTCAGAAGTTGGCTCCCCCTTCCTCTGAAAGGCCGGCGGCAGAGCCCGATCCCAGCCCGGATCCATCCTCGGGGCCGCGGTGCTCCGAGGCACAGAAGTGTTTCACCTTCAGAGGGCGCCCGGGCAGCCACGTGAGGCGCATGTGGCAGGAAACCATCTCCTGCAGGAGGGATTGGGAATACACCGGTTCCAGCACCTTTGCACTGCCCGGCTGCGGGGCAAAGGAGCGATTGCACAGGTGTTCCCTTACCTGTGTGGGCATTTCATGCAGCAGGACAGTGTAGTCAAACTCGATGAAATCATCTTTCCTCATCTGGGCCATGGAAAAAAGAGAGCTCTCAAGTCAAGAACACAAGTTAAACTGTGGAAGTTGAATGTGTGCTCTGGTTTCACTGGCTGCCCTGAGCTTGCTTAGGGCTCGAGGTGAGCAGGGCTTGCTGGCTGCAGTGACATGGGTTTTGACCATGGAAAGACAGGGAATTAGGAGCACTTCCTGCATGGAATTCTTGAAGGCACTGCCTGCTGTGTGGTTCTGCAGCCTAGCTGTCTCTGCCTCGAAACCAGGCTGGCTCAGGTGCTAATTGACTGAGTTTAACCCTCAGGTAGATTGGAGAATGTTACCTGTTAATCTCTCCTTCAGAGAAATCTTGTGCTGAACGGCTGTGGAGCAAAACCAGGATCTGGCTGAGGGACACAGAGCTTTGGGAGCTGCTGCTGGATGTGCTGGGGGTGTAAGAGTTCCCCAGCCAGGCAGTTTGGCCAGGTGGGAGCATGGCTGGGGTCAGAGGGTGTGAGGAGTGACTCAGTGTGGGGCTGATGAACTGCAGGTCCTGCAGAAGCCACTCGTGCAACAAGGAAAACCAAATTTTGTCCAAATGAGTAAAATTTTCCCACCACCACCTGGACAAAGTGCTCGAGAGGTGGAGATGGTGGTGATGGGAAGGCCCTGGGTTTGGGGGATCACACCCCCTGGAGCTGTGAGAGCTGGTGTGTTCTGTGCTGCTTTTGCCCCACTCACCCACTGCTTCACCGACTTCACTTGTGCCAGGAAGTATCCCAGGTCCTCTGTTGACTTTTCCCACATGATGGAGCTGCTGCCAACGACAGCCAGAGCCCAGGCTGGCTCCAGGGCAGGCTCAATGTTGCCATAGCTGTCTGCAGGGCACACAGAAACAGAAAAAATATTAATTCTGGCTGTTCAGCTGAAAAATGAGGAACCACAGAGCACTTTTGCCCGGCACAGCACTAGTCCTGGGATGAGACTCTCCCTGCGACGTGTCACAGGGAAGAGGGAGGAGAGGGATGCTGAACCTGCAGTCCCATGGCAGTCCTGCAGACATTGCCAAAAGACACTTCCCAGGGGCCCCGCAAAGGGCTAAGAACCCCAAAGTCCACTCTAATGGAACTCCTTACCTATCTGGGAGGAAAAGATGGAATGTTCCCAGCATGGAAAAGTTCTGTTAGTCATGCCCAGTGAATTTCCAGGCACAGCTGGGGAGGTGTGTGGCTTAGGGCAGTTGTTATTCCTGGAGCACATTCTGCATTTACTTGAATTTAAAATGGTGTGGACTTGCTTTTAAACCTGAACCACCTCCAGAAGATGGTGCTGACTGCCAGTGTTAAATGCAGTGGGATTTTGTTCTCCCAAAGAAACCCTGGAAGGTGGAATGGTTTTGACAGCATGATGATTTCAGGGTGCTGCTGTAAAGAGATGTGTCTCCTTCAAGTGCATGTATGTTTGCTTGTGTTCTTCAAAGTGCTCTGAGATAAAATGAAATACAGCTGATTATTTGGAGGAGTGTACCTGGAATATTGCTTCCAGTTATTGGTTTGGTTTGCTGCCTAATTCTTTGGTAAAGTCTGTTGTCCTCTTCCTGGATTTCCTTCTGGTCTTTGGTGTGTGAGCACTTGATGGTGACAACAGGAGGGGACTTCTTCTTTGGGTACAACACCGTGGCCAGGCAGCTCCCAGCATCTTCCTGCCAAGGGAGAGTTTGAAACTGTTACCTTTAATCAAGAGTTTAGTTCTCAGCAACTCACCCTTTGTATGAAGCTCTTCAAGGGTCAGGAAAGTCTTTAGAAGGATATAACTTTTTTTTTTCCCCAGAAAAGTAAATGGTTTAAAACCACAAGGCAAAGGGACTTAACAGAAGTTTTTAGTTAATGCACCAAGTCATCTTGGAAATATGTTTGAGAGTTCTAAGAAATAACATTAATTGATAACAGGGACTTTCATTGTATGATGCTTCGGCCTTGACACAAAAATAATCTAATGCTTCATATTAAGTTCTGAAAATAATTTGAATTCCACCCAATGTGTGTGAAGGGAGAGGGCAGTGAAATTGCTGGTGACAGCTGTGACAGAGTGAGGGCAGGGGGTTGTAATTGAACAGAACATGCAGCTGCCAACTCATTATTCCCATTTTGGGGTGTGGTGTGGACAGCAGGAGCTACAGTGGGATAATGAGGAGCAGAGTGGATAATGAGGACCATGCTGTCACATGCCACTGAGCTTGGGCCACTGTGAAGTTTCACTCAGCCCCTTGGTTGCCTGGTGTGACTTGAAATCCTCCAGGACTGAGGGCTGATGGCCACTCAGGTGCTCCTCAGAGCAAAGCACCTGCCAGGCAGGCAGGGAGGAGCACAGAGGTCTTTCCACTGGGAAGGATCTGTTTACTGAGCTCATGAATGTCCCTGTTTCAGAGCTGCTGGAGTTCATTTCATGCACAAGGTCAGGAGGAGCACAGGGAATCACACACTCACTCACCCCAGTCCTGTAGTCCTCTGTGCTGAACTGCAGGTAGTACTTGTGGCCAGAGTTTGGGATGTCCTGCAAGAGAAGAGGGGCAGCCATCAGTGGAACTAAAACCCCCTGTGCTGTGATGAGCACTGAGGAGGGAAACAATAAATACCCTGCTCATCAAGGGATGTTGTAAAGCCTTTCCTCCCAGAGACAGGCAGGAGGAAAAGTCCAGCTGGATGTCCTTCAGGAGGCAGACTGATACAGAGTAGCTTTACAAATAATAATGACAAGTGAGTGTTCAGGGTCCAAGGAGGTATTTTTGCACAGGCTATCAGAGTGCCCTTGGATATCTAAATGAATCCAGTGCTCTGAGTCACAGCTGAACAGGAATTGCACAGGCTCATTTCATATCTAAGCTTTGGGCCGTTTGTGACTGGAAAAAGACTAAGTTTGCTGCAAGATTCTGATCTGTCTGCTCTGGTTTGCCCTGGAAATACCAGCCCTGAAGGATCCCCTCCCATTATCCAAGATTCTGCTTGTTAAGGAAAAAGAAAAGAATCCCCCTTGCTGCTGGGAAGCAGCCAGGAGGACAAAACACCATAGAAGCCTTAGAAATGCACACCTTGGAAATGCCTCATTTTCTTGGATTTGGGTTTTTTTTAAACTAGAGGATTTCAGTTTACAAATGGGCCTTTTGGTGGGGGATCTTCTGTCTCAGCTCCAAACAGGCTGAAACAGACACTCTCTTTTAATGCTGGCCATGAAAAATACCCATTTCCCTGGGATTACCTCATTCAGTTGTGTAAGAGCAGAGTCCAGTAACAAGTATTTGCATTATCTGCTCTTTATTTCATAGGCAGTCTCTTATTTCCCTGCCAGCTTTTAGGTTCAGCTCTGAAATGTGTGTATTTCTCAGTGCCACAGCACTGACTGGTTCTTCCCTGGGGTTTGGATGTGATGCCCTTCAGAGGAGCAGGAGGGGAGCTGTGGCTGTTTGCACCAGAGTGCAGAGCAGGACCCAAAGCAAACAGAGTTTGTGTTTCTCCAGCCCTGGGCCCTCCTGTGCCCACCCCCTTCCTCCCAGGAAGTTATTAACAGCAGAAGGTGGGCAAAGTCCCCTACCCACCTGCCTGGAGTGTCTACACAGTTATAAACTGCAGGAAAGAGGATAAATTGCTTTAGTCACTTGTTCTACTTTCATAAACCCCCTCCTGAAGCTTTAGGGTGAGGCAAGTCCAGTGTGGAGCTGGAGCCAGATCCCACCGTGAAGGGGGTGGAGGAAACAGGATGAGCTCAGATTTTTTAATTCCTTTCTTCTTTCCCTCCTCATTTTCCCCTTCTCCTGCCCCTTTTTGTGTATTGCCTAAAGTACTGTCCTCAAAATGACAGAGGTTGTGACAGGAGGGGACACTCAGCACAGCAAAATGGCAAAGACTACTTTCTGAAATGCCAAAGAAGCAGTAATTAAATGAAATGATGAGAAAGAAGGGTCTAATCTCTCACAATAATCACTGCACTTGAGTCTAAGTTTCTAATTATTGTAAAGCTACACAAGAGGTGTTATTGCAATGGTTTGTAACATTCCTAATTTGATCAGATTTGGGTATTTTTAAGCACAGTGACCCAGACTTGCTCCTTTTGGGGTCATCACTGCAGATGAGAGAACCTGAAATAGTCAGGACTTGAAAAGAATAAACTCTGTGGTTTTGAAGCAGATCTTCCCTCTTCCTTTGCACCAACTCCACTACAGCACTGCTAGTAGGTACTACTACTGTACTACTACAGCCTAGAAGGCTTTCAAGTGGTGCTACACAGCTGAAATACAGATTGAGCTGGGTGGACTCCTTGGAGCTCACTGGGGAGAAGGTCCATTTGGCATGAAACCATCATAAATTTACAAAATATTCATAGTTTTGAAGGAAAAAATCACTTTTCTTTCCCATTTATTTCCCTCTATCATCTGTAAACCACCCCAGAGTGTGAGTTCCTCGGAGCTCAGGGATATCTGAAAGCAGCCAAAGATGAATGTGTCCAAAAGAGAAGAAAACAAGTGAGTAATTCATTTTTCCACTGAATATCTGGGTCACGGGGTTGTTGTATTTCCGGGCTCCAAATTCTTGCAGCTTTCATGACATATTTTTGGTGCTCTGGAGGCCAAACCAGCAACTTCAGAGCAGCTCCACTGCAGGTCCCAAAGGAGGGAGTCAGTCTACAATCAGTTTGCCGTCAGTTTACACTCAGCTTGCACTGCTCTCACAGAAAGGGGGATCCCTCTCTCACCCCCAGCTGCAGGTTTCCATCTCTTCTCCTCTGGGTTTCCCACCATCCTTTCCTCCTGGTTCCAATTTTTTAAGCATGGGAAAGCTGGCACTGTGCAGAGGAAGGAGAGCTGTCCTTGCCATGGGTTCTGCCTTTCCCACTCTAAGGGGGGTGTGTAAAATTTTTTAATTGACTTCAAATATTAGGACCAGAGTTTGGCATTGCACTGGTTTGTGTCTCGGTGAGGGTGTGAGGTAAAATATCCATCTGAAAAATGGGATTTTCTAGTCCAATTTCAGCAAATGATGCAGTTTAGCCACAAGATTACCTGGTTTTACCTTTACCCTTCACCCTCCTATTCCTAAATTATGATTTCCAGGACAGCGTGGGATGGGAAGCTGCTACATCAGTGTTTTGAAAGCTTCCCTCTTGAATCCTGGGATCTTCAGCTGGCATAAACTAAGCCTTTTCTTATCAAAAGTGTATTTTAAAGTGCAGCTGTCAACAGTTCCATGAACTGCTGTTTCCTAGAGGATACTCACTGAAATAAAAAGAAGGGACAACAAGAAGCAACCAGCAAGGTAGGAATTATTCCATGTTTGGCATATCTCTGCTATTTTTTTGCCAGGAAAGAAAAGCCCTGAAGTCTCATTTTACCTGAACTTGAAAGATCCTTCCCATCAACAGAGTGGGGACTGTCTCCAGTCCTGTTTCCAATTACCACAGTTTCAGCAGCTACGGGCTAATAATGTTAGTTTTAACTTACAATGCTTATTATTAAATACCATGATAAAATTATCCTGGTTTATGAGATCCAGTAATGTAGTAACCAATAGGAAATTTGCCTCTTTAAAAAAGATTATTAAAACTCAGAGAAACCAAATAAACCCCAAACCCCTACATTTCTGTCTCTTGCCTTCACCTAATACAGCACATTCCTTCCAGGAAATTCTTTTCATTTTTTCCCAGTGGAGGACAGGAAAGAAGGAAGTGACCACGTTTAGTACTTTTCTCCCCTTGTTTTCACAGAGCGTGCAAAGGAAAAGGGAAATAAACTGCAGAGAGTGGTTACAGTGAGCTCTTCATCCACAGCTGGGAGGAAATGAGGAATTTCACTTCTCTATAACAAACCAACTAATTTCCTTCCTCTATTGAGGCAGTTGGCTGATGGGGGCTGGAAGGATCCCTTTCCCTTCCCACAACCCAAAGTAACTCACAAATATTCAGCTGGGAAGGGGATCTGCATCAATCTCTTTCTACTGGTACCTCTTCCCCAGGGAATTGCAGTGCTGCCAGCTTGTTCTTCAGCCAGGCACAAGCATTTATGTGTGTAAATATATCCATATGCAAACTGCCCCGGGAAACACAGAAGGAGCATTTGCCTGTTTGTGTTACAAAATAACACAAAAGGTTCCTGTCACAGGTGTCTGCAGGGATTTCATAGGAAACCTGAGTGTCCCACGAGCATGTCCATGCTCAGCACCTAATAAATGAGTGACATATTTGGGAATGATGATGAGAACAGAGTTACCTGAAGGCTGTGGGTCCAGGTAAATCCGTGGCAGGATTCCAAGGCATGGTTAACACTGGCTTTCAGCCTTGCATTACACCAAAGTGTGAGTTTTTACACAGTATTTGGTGTTTGGTCAGATTAATTTGGAAACTATTTTGATCTGTTTAATATCGTGTGCAGCTCAAACAGGCTTCAAATTGTTCTGGAACCGCTGCCAGGTGGGATATATGAGAAAGACTGAGGATCAAGTTTGGTGTTGTAAGGACTGCAACAGCACATCCTAAACTTTTTAAGCTGGCTCAGAACTTCTTTCTTGAAAGGGAACATTTGACACTACACTGTGTTATTCCCAGTTTCAGGAGCGAGGGGCTGGATTGTACATGCCGTGCAGATGCTGGAGGACAAGTGTTGTAAGAGCCATGGGAAGGATCCAGTGGAATCCAGTGCTCCCTGGACTGGGAATCCAAACCAAGCCTCCCTCTCTTTCGGGAGCTGCCCATGCTCAGCAGCAGCACCACAGGGCTGTGTTTAAATCCCATCCCCTCGGCTTTCCAGGAAGGCAGTGCTTTCCTCCCGGGATCTACAGCCCGGGACAAACATTCCTCAGCAGTTTTTGCCTGATCCCTTACTTTCAGACACTGAGCAAGCTGTAAAACTGCCCCAAACCTGGAGGAAGACACGGGCTGTGTGGCACGGAGCTGATCCTGGGGCGCAGGGACCACCCCAGCATCCCGGACAGGCTGTCCCTGCCGCTGCTCCTGCCCCTTTCTGTCACCTCGCTTTGACGAGGTTTTTGGAAGATAAAGGCGTGTTTTCTGATGGGAGCCGCGTTGCTTTTAGATGAAGCTCTTGGTCTGTGGAAGGGGCGGTGGGACAGCAGTCCCTGAGGGGCCCCGGGTGTCCCTGAGGATGAATTGATGGCACAGCAGTCCCTGAGGGGATCCGTGTGTCCCTGAGGAAACTCGGGTGTCCCTGAGGGGAGGGATGGTGGGACATTGGTGCCGTGAGGGGACCCGGGTGTCTTTGAGGAGACCTGTGTGTCCACCGAGGATGGGATGATGGCACAGCAGTCCCTGAGGGGGATCGGGTGTCCCTGAGGATGAATTGATGGCACAGCAGTCCCTGAGGGGACCCGGGTGTCCCTGAGGATGAATTGATGGCACAGCAGTCCCTGAGGGGACCCGGGTGTCCCTGAGGATGGGATGGTGGGACAGCAGTCCCTGAGGGGACCCGGGTGTCCCTGAGGGAAAGATGGTGGGACAGTGGAGCCCTGAGGGGACCGGGTGTCTCTGAGGATGGGATGATGGCACAGCAGTCCCTGAGGGGACTGGGCGTCCCTGAAGAAAAGGGTGGTGGGACAGCAGCTCTTGAGGGGATCCATGGGTCCCTGAGGGGACCGGGTGTCCCTGAGGATGGGATGGTGGGACAGTGGAGCCCTGAGGCGACCCGGGTGTCCCTGAGGATGGGATGGTGGCACAGCAGCTCCTGAGGGAACCCGGGTGTCCCTGAGGATGAATTGATGGCACAGCAGTCTCTGAGGGGACCCGGGTGTCCCTGAGGGAGAGATGGTGGGACAGTGGAGCCCTGAGGGGACCGGGTGTCCCTGCGGATGGGATGATG
>JAWWMO010000011.1:1658306-1672990 GCA_035047845.1 Dendrocincla fuliginosa
CTTTCTTTCTTTCTTTCGTTCTTTCTTTCTTTCTTTCTTTCTTCCTTTCTTCCTTTCTTCCTTTCTTCCTTTCTTCCTTTCTTTTTCTTCTTTTTCTTTCTTCTTCTTTTTCTTTCTTCTTCTCTCTTCCCTCCTCCTTTTATTTTTTCCTCCTCTTGCTGCTTTTTTTTTTTTTCCCCTTTCCCACCCCTTTCCCTGCTCCACGCTGCCCTCCCCGGGTGTCACTGCGGCACGGGTGATAGGACACGGTGACAGATCTGCCTCGGCCACCCCTTACAATAGCTCTCAGACAGTCTATTAGTCAGCAATTGTCTGCCAGGCAGCCCGGCCGGGCCGTGTGCCGCCGCTGATAATGGCCAAGAACAAAGATGGCAGCTGCTTTGTAGAGGAACAGATTTGTGGCAAATCGAGATAAAATAAAGAGGAAGGAGAAAGGAGCGTAAAGAAAAAAAAAAAAACACATAAAAAGAGGGAAAGGAGGGAAGAGGAGGAAGTGGCGGGGGCCGGAGGGAGGAGGAAGGATGCTCCTGTGAGCTGTCAGCCTGCCCAAGCATCTCTGCGCTCTGATCTGGGGTGGGCACGGGGAGGTGGGGGAGCAAAAACACCACGGGAGGAATAGGAAGGCTGATGTACATGGAAAAAAAATCATTTCCAGGCTTCTGGTGTCAGAAGTGCAGATAAGCACAGACACAGAGGCTGGCGGGCAGTGGGCAGGGGGTCATGGCTGTGGTCACGTATCTCCCACGAGGAGTGGCGTGATGCCCAGGGATGTGGGAGGCACAGCTCTGCTTCCCAAAATCCGTGTCCCAGCAGGGCAGTGGGGCAGCCCCACTTGGCCCCTTGTGGGTAGGGAGAGCAGCTTAGCCTGGCTTTGCGGGGGTCACCATCCCATCAAGCATCCCGTGTCCTGGGCTCATCCCCCAGCAGTGAAAAGGGGGATTCTGTCCCTCTTTTCTGCTCTGGGGAGACCCCACCTGCAGAGCTGCCTCCAGCTCTGGGGTCCCAAACAGCAGAAGGACATCGAGCTGCTAGAACAAGTCCAGAGGAGGCCATGGAGGTGCCCCAAAGGCTGGAGCCCCTCTGCTCTGGAGCCAGGCTGGGAGAGATGGGAGTGTTCACCTGGAGAAGGGAAGGCTCCAGGGAGACCCGAGAGCCCCTTGCAGTGCCTAAAGGGGCTCCAGGAGAGCTGGAGAGGGACTGGGGACAAGGCATGGAGGGACAGGATGGGGGAGTACAGCTTTAGGTTGAAGGAGAGTAGATTTGGATTGGATATTGGGAAGGAATTGCTGGCTGGGAGGGTGGGCAGGCCCTGGCACAGGGTGGGCAGAGAACCTGTGGCTTCCTCTGGATCCCTGGAAGTGTTCAAGGCCAGGCTGGACAGGGCTTGGAGGAACTTGGGCTAGTGGAAGGTGTCCCTGTCTGTGGCAGGGGATGGAATGATGTGGGATTTAAAGTCCATTCCAACACAATGCATTCTGTGATTCTCTAACTTTCCTGGTGGATCTTTGGCAGTGGTGGGAGCTGGTTCCCTGCCACTCCAGGGACGGGGCAGTGGATGGTGGTGGTACCCAGTGGGAGCGAGGTGCCACCACCAGGCTGGCTCAGAGGTGGCTTCCCCTTGGAGAGGCCAAGGAATAACACTTTTCCCAGGCTGGGAGCAGTGCCAGGCTGGTGGTGCACGTTCCCCTTTCCTGAGGGAAGGAATCTTCCCTAGGAACCTGCTGTTTGTCAGCCAAGATGAAACCCCCAAACGCTGTTTCACAGAAACCCCTGTGAATTGTGGTGTGATGTCATTATTTCCAGAGTGATTTAGGAATTACTCAGAACTTCCGAGCTGCAGGGATGGTTATGTGAGCAAGCACTGCAGACACGCCGGTGACACGGCGCCGGTTGAGACTCTTCCATAATGTATGAATTAAAAGGAATCCACAAAATCTCCTGAAAGCTCTGCAGGAGCCTTTGGATGCGCTGGCCCACGTGATGAGCCGTGTGTGCCTCGCCAGGCAGACCCTGCGGCCCTGCCTCTGGCACGCCTGGCTTTTTGGCATGATTTTTTGGGTTTTAAAAGGCATTCCATCCCTTTGCTTCCTGTGAAGTCATGTAGCTCAGGGAGGTGGGGATTTCCCCCCCAAAACCTTGAATTACAACTAATTGATGACAAATCTGGGTGGGTGCTGGCTACGATGAGTAAGCTGAGGGATGAGTGGGACTGCTGCCATGCAAGGATGCTTTTCATCCAGAGCCCGAACCTTGCAGCCTCAGTGCCCTGAGGAACTGACAGGTAACATCCTTAATTACAGTCATTTGTGCAGAAAAAAAAAGCTCAGCTGAAAAAAAAAAATACCCACCTCATTTTTGTGGTTCGGGAGCTCATTTCTCCAGCCTTATCTGATAAACTGCTGGCAGCAGCCACTGCTGGAAACTCTTTGCCTGCAGGCATGTGCTTAACCAGGTGAGCTGTCACCGAAGGAATTCTGCCTGTTGACCTCTGGGAGGATTTTCCCCCTCCATCCTTCCATTCGTCCTGCAAGGACAAAGGCTCTGGAAGGCATTCCCGCTGCCTCACGCCCCGACTTGTCCCGCAGGGTCGGCGTTGCAGCTTGTGCTGTGCACGCTCTGGGCAGCACAGGGAGCTGGTGCTGGATACCCAGGGTGGGAATGGAGGAGCCCAACACCCTGAGAGCATCTCCCGGGGGCACGACTGAGCTGCTGCCTCTCTTACACCCACAGCAACTGGAGTTTTCTGCTCTGCAGACGTTGAGTTTCTCGGTGTTGGTGGCCCTGGAGAGACTTTCCTCGACCCTCCACCCCACCTGTGGTCCTGGAGGCACCTGAGAAGGCTCTTGGTTTGCTTCCCATCCTTGTTTTTGCTCCAGCATTCGCCTTCCCCTGGCTCACAAGGAGGAGGAGGAGGATTCCAGCTCTGCTCCTTCCGCTTCCCACCTGGATCCAAGGGAAAGAAAGGGCTGTTGGCAGCAGCCCAGATGCTGCTGGGAAGGGACATTTCACCTCCTGGCTGGCTCAGAAGGGCTGTTTGATGCCCCTGTGGTACCTCCTGCCCCTCCTGCACCGCTTGGGCTGTGTCTGTAGCACCCAATATTCCCCAGGAGCCGCATGGACCTTCAAGGCTCGACCAGACTGTCGAGAAAATCTGTTTTTATTTTTGTTTTTCCTGCCCTTGACATTTCCCTGCGGTTCAGTATCTTGCTGTTTACAACAAAACCTTGCCTTGCCCTGCTGGAAGCCCAAGTGTTTGTAAATATGGAAATCATGAAAGGAAACCAGCCAGGAAACAAGTTCAGAGGAGACGGACTGGGCTGCTCCGACTGCTGTAGAATTGATCAGGAAAAGGGGAATCTCACTGGGATGGGCCTTGGCTGGAGTGGTCTGAAATCATCTCCTCACCAGGGATGGGATGTGAAAGCAGCTGCTCCTTTGAGTGGAGGTGTTTCTCAGGCTGGTTTGCATTCTCAGGAATCCAGCATGGATGTTTTATTAAGGCAAGCAGAGTCGTTTCTGCTGTCAGTACCCATATTTAATTGTTTTTATATGCCCCAAGAGAAGGCAGGGCAGAGTCACTGCACTGGGCCAGGAGTGACCTGTCACAGCTCAGGCTGGGCTCAGCTCTGCTGCCCACTGGTGCTGTGCTCCTCCCCACGGGCTCACACGTGGGGCTGGGTGACAGGAGAGGGGCCCTGGCTGCTCCATCCCTCCTCCCTGTCCTTGGCTGCAGCTTCCCAGCCTGCTTTGGGGACTTTCTGGTGATCCACGAGCCCAAAGGGCTGGTTTTGGGTACATGAGCTGCCTGCAGTCCCAGCAGGTTGTGTTAGATGGTTCTGGACTCTTCTGGACTCCTCCTAAGAGAAGAAACATCACCTTTTCTGAAGGCAGTGGCTGCTCAGCAGGTCCCTTACGAAGATGCTTGGCTCAATCTCCTCACCCAGCTGCGTGAATCCACCCCCTCCCATTTTTTAATTTCTCCCCCTTGCTCAAGTGCTGTATCCAAAGCAGGAGCAAATGTGCTGTGAGATGATTTATGGCCCCGAGGAGCTCGGAGGTGCTCGGGAGGCAGCGCCGCTCCGCTCGCCGTTTCACTAATGGCTCCAATAAAATCCAAATCAGCCTTAATGGTTTTAATATTCTTCCCATTGCAGCTGCGAGGATGGTAATTACAATCAATAGGGTGTATTGTCTGAGAATAATATCTGCAAATTCCACAGTCAATTAAAAAAAAACCACTTGCAGGGGGGGAAATGGCTCAGGCAGCCAACCTGCCCTCGCACAGAGCCCGGGGTGCTCGTGCCAGGCTGGGGAGGGATGGCACTGCCCAGGGAATTGTGCTGCCCACGATGCTGATTGCAGGCAGTGGGGATAAAAGCTCAGCCCTGCAGCCTCCAGGAGTTCTGCAGAAGCCTTTTGTATGGGTAAAGTGTGCTGGAGCCTCTGTTCTCCCTGTTCATCCCTGAAATATTCCTACACTGGATTGATGCCCATTATTTGGTCCCTTTGGTGGTCACTACAACACATCCCACATCAGCAGTGTGTCCAGACACATCACTTGGCCCCAGTGCTTGTGCAATTACAGTGTGTTAGGAAGTTAAATTTGTTTCCTTCTGACCTATTTGGCCCTCAAGGTTGCCTTGAGCCAGTGGAGGTGGGCACGGTGCTCCTGCTCTGCTCAGAGCTGGGGCTGATGGGCATCCAGCTGCCCAGGGAGGTCTGCAGAGCACTCTGGGGGGGCCTGAAAGGCAGCAAAGAAGATCCAGAACTGGTGGTGACAGTCCTAACCTCCCCATGTGTAGGCTGGAAAAGTTTCAGGTCTGCCTTGGGAAACTGCTGGAAACCTCCTGGAAGTGTTCAAAAGGCACAAAAGTGGATGTGGCACTTGGGGCCAGGGTCTGGTGGTGAATGTGGTGGTGCTGCATTAACAGCTGGAATTTACAGTCCTAGAGGGCTTCTCCAACCTTAAGGATTCTGGACTTGATGGCCCTAAAGGGCTTCTCCAGCCTTAATGATTCCATAATTCTGTGAAAAGGCTTTAAGGGCTAACCCAGGCGATGCCAAAAGCATGGAAGTTGTCATGGACCATTTAAATATCGTGTTTCTTCTGCCTGTGGCTTTACTGGCATCTTCTCTCACAGCTGCTGAAAGCTGGAAGTGAATTCAAAGTATGTATTGCAGTGTGGAGTGAAATCTTTAAATAATTTAATAATTGGCCAGGGCAGGGGTCTGGTTTCCCTGGGACGGAGCTGTCGTGGAAGGAGAAATGCATAGATCAGGTTGGCAAGAGAGAGGAGAGAAACTGAGCCAGGAATGATGTTTCTCCATCCAACAGCTGCTTACTAAAGTGCTGTGAGAGCACTGGTGTAGCAGAACTGGCAGGAAAGTGGTTGGGATCAAGGCTGGGATCAAGCTACTCTCTTGGTGTCAAGCTTTGGTCCACCTCGGAGTGCTGTCCCAGCATTTAGGGAGGAAATATGGCCTTGAAGATTGGCAGGGAGTTTGTTCTCCCTTCAAATAAGCAGTAATGGCTTGATTGAGCTCTCCTGAAGTGTTGGTTTCTCCATCCCCAGGTGATGGGTGATGTTGTCTTGGCTGGGAGTGTTGGGAGCAGGGAGAAACAGCCAGGGAAGCAATTTTCCCCCAGCAAGAGCTGTCAGTGTGTTAACTTGATTTCCAAAATCCAACTTCTGCCTTGCAGGAAATTGCATTTCTGTCATTCCTACAGCCCTGGCCAGACCTTCTCTGTCCACCTGACAGCTCTTTTACCTTCCAGATCTGACCATTTAACTCCTCACCAGGCAACTGAAGGAAGGCAAAGCCATGATGAGGGAGATTCCTCAGGGCAGTGAGTTTGGTTTAAGGCTTTGGCATGAAAACAAACCTTTTAACTGTGGAAAACACTCCAATTTCAGGCAACCCAGGGGTTTGTGAATGCCTTGTGCCTGTGTCCCTGGGGTGGGGACCTGCAGGAATCAGTGCTGGACTTTGGCCACCTTCCACCCAGCTCAAAGGTCAGAGGAGGCTGGCGAGCCCTTGGTGCTCCTGCCCCAGTGTGCCATGGCATTGAGCTGAGAAAAACCCCCAGGGATTCTCAATTCTTGTTCCTGATGAGAGTTGGTAATTACACAGGTCGGAGAGATGTGTGTTTGCTGCTTCCAAACCCAGACCAGGCAGAACCCCCACCGTTCATAATCCTGGGCAGAAACTCGATTTCCATCGAGGCTGCAGAGTAAAGTGTCAATGCATGTGGGGTCTGCTTTGGGCAATGAGTCTCCTCTAGTGGAGTGTTGCTGGGATGGGAATTCCTCCGGGTGATGGACCCCTGTGAGCTGGCAGCGCTTCCCAGTCGACTGGTAAGTGGATGGTTCCTGTGGGATGTGGAAATCACCAGGAGAAGCTGAGGAAGTGGGGTTGTCCTGATGCTCATTGTGCTGCAGCATCAGTGACTCTGCCTCCAGTGGGCTTGTGCAGTGCTGGGGGGTGATGTGTGAGGGTCTCTTTGAACTTCATGGCTTTGGTGTTGGGCACCATAAGTGGCAAATGTGAAGCATTTCCAAGGAGAGAAGGGAGCCTTTATGCCAGTCAACATTTTTAATGCCTCACACCATCATTTTGATGGGGAAATGTTGCAGTGAAGGGATTCTGGAGCCTCTGCTGTGCCTCCACTAATCCTTCAAATTCCCACTTAAACCAAAGTGTCTGGGCTTGACACAGCAGCAGGAATGCTTATTTGCCAGCATAATAATTATGTACTTAGGCATCTCTTTCTTGCATAGGAGGTGTGATAAATGCCAGGTAGTGGGTTTGAATCCTCCAAGCTGACCCATGCTGTGTAAAACCTGTTATTTCAGCTGTGGATGGAGAGAGTGGGGCAGGGTGGGGAGCCTGGGACACCTGGAACTGTGGAAGATACTGCATGTGGAGAGAGAAATCACAGGCAGAGGGTGTTGGAAACCCTCAAAAACCATATTCAGTGCAACTCAAAGCACAGTGCAGCTCTTCTGAGAAGCACTTGAAAGGCAGGATCATCCTGACCCCAAAACTAGTGGGGGCAGTTGTTGCTCAGGGACCTTTCTGCTGGCAGTCCGTAGTTAAATATTCCAAATGATGCTCCAAATAGCCCCAAAACCTTGCAGAGTGTGCTTCTCTCACCAGCAGAATTGGCTTAGCAGGGATGGGAACAGCAAGAATTATTGTGATTTCTTTCTTTTATTCCTCTCTTCCTGGATTTGAGGTGGGCTTGCTTTAACTGGTTGGAAAATCAAGTGCAATACTTGGTTATTTTCTAAAGCTTGTGTGGAACCTGGAAGGGAATCACTGAATTCTGGCTGTACCCAGGGCATTATTTCTCCTGCTCCTGAAAAATCAGTCAAATTAAGGTCAGTGGGATAAAGTCAGGTCCTCCTGTCCTGCTTGGAGCACCTGAGCCAAGCAGTGCTCCTGGGAGAACCTGGATTAGTTCATGGGGGAAGGGAAAATGAGCCTTCTGAGCTCCAAACCACTTTGTGCTTGGATGCCACAGATCCCCCCACGAAATGCAAAGTCTCCTTTCTCCTGCCAGGAGAATTCTGTCTGAGGACTATTTGATCAAATAGGGTTATAAATGCAGGCTGGGTGAGTTCCTGTGTTTACAGCAAGGCCAGGATGTGGAGGTGCAGCCCCAAGGGGCTTTAAAAGGAGCATCATTTCATGTTTTGTGGGGGGCAAAAGGACTTTTATGATGCTTTTTGAAGGGAAACCCTGTTGTGAAGGTGTATAAAATTCAAGTTACAGAGGTTTGGTCTAATCATCACTGGATGGAAACCTGATTTCCCGCTTTCTCCCCCTGCCTTACAACAGGATTTTATTTTCTAACCCAAACAGCTGTTTCAAACAATCACATCACTTGTTCAGTTTGGTGTTTTCCAAGGCTGCCCAGCGTGATCCATGAATTCCTGGGGCTCAGGGGCTGCTCCCTCATCCTCAGCCAGGCAGAGTGACTTTGCTGGGGGTCTCTGGTTTTTCTAGCACTGCAGTTTGGGCTGTTTGGGCTGTTCAATCTGCAAATAATTCTGCTTTTTGTGTGAGAAGCTGCCTCAGTTATAACCAAAAAGATTTAAAGTGTTCTCCCAGCTCTTGCTCTAACCCAGCACAGCACCTGTGGCTTCGTGGAAAATGCCTTTCCCTCTTGCAATCACCAGCACTTGTTGCCTCAGACATGAGGAGCTCCACAATCCCTCTTCTCCTCGAGGGTTTCCAGGTCTTTCAAGCACTTGCATCGTTTTGGGGTGTTTGTCTTTCCCTTTCGTGTCACAGAGTGGTGGATCTTATTTATAGCTCCCATGTGGGTTTGCAGCTCAGCCATCTGCAGATCTCCTTCAGGTGACAAAACCACACTAAGGACATTTATTTCAGCTGCTCTGGGCTTGGTTACAGTGAAATCTGAGGGTTTGGAGGGAAAAATTGGAAGGGGAAGGGAAGGGAAGTGCTGGGCTGAGATTTGGTCCTCTCTGTACTGGTGGATGGCAATGTTAGAAAATAAAAGAGAACTATATTAAAGTGCTTAATTCTTTATGCCCACAAAGGCTGCTGGGGTGTGTGGTCTGTAGGGAATGGAGCTGCTTTTAGTGAGTTATTAAAAATTTAATCTGAACTTTTTATTTCGTGTAATTCCTATATTGGATTTATTAAAGAGGGACTTGGGGAAATGGCAGGATTCTGTCCCTGAGTCATGTGTGGTCATCCCCTCCTCTGGCTCCTTGACTTGAGAGGTGTCTGATGAGCAACTGTGCTTGGGAGCCCAGAAAAAACCAATTAATCTGTGAATCATTTTGCCATCCTGAATTCTCAATGCATTAATGCATAATATCCAACTGCTTAGCATTTATCCTGCCACAATCCAGCTGGCCTCTCCTGTCCTCTGCTGCTTTCTCACCCATCAGTTCTCAGTTGAAAAGCATAAAAGCAGCTTGGAACTGTGCTTGCAGAGAGGCCTTGCCTTGGGAGGAAGGCTCCCAGCTTCTCCTGGCTCACCTGGGAGCTGTGGGAGCAGCAGGGAAACATCCTGTGGCCTTGGGAAAAAAAACATCTCTGGGACCTTTTCCAAGTCTCTGCTTCTGGGAAGGGCAAAGGAGGTGAAAATCAGGGTTCCTGCAAATTTGGAGTGCAGCCTTGAGCTCTCTTCTCTTGGAGTTCCTTTACAGTGCACCCTCAAATGACCAAAGGGGCCACTGTTTCCATACAGTGATAATATTTAAATTGCACACAATAGGTGGGTGCTCAGGTTGGCCAGTCCTTCTCCCTGCTCAAAGGCTGGAAGGACTACCCTGCTTTCCCAGGAAATACCAGTCCAGGCTGTCCATAAGACGTGGGATGAGGGTTTCCCACAGTTCCAGATGGAATCATAGAACATCAAGGGGTTGGAATGGACTTGAAGTCCATCGAGTCCCCTGTCCCCATACTGCCATATCAATATATGTATTTTGCTGGATGTCAAGATGAAAGATGAGATTTGGTGGTGGTGGTGGTGCTGCTGGGCCATTCTCCATCCCAGATCTCTGCATGCCTTGGTCCAGCACTGAGCACAGAGCAGTGTCAGCCCCAGGGAATGGCCCCAAGCTCCCATCCTCCCCAGAGCTCCACCTGCACTCCCTCCTGCCTTGGTATCCCTAGGCTTTCCTACTCGGGAAATGCTTTGGGAGTGGGATAAGCTGCAGGTTTATGTCACTGGAATTGTAGATGCAAATATAATAGATGCTGGAGAGCTCCTGCAGCATCCAGAACCTTCCAGTGAGCCTTTAGGAAGGCTGGAGCTCACAGCCACTGCTGTCCAACAATTAACAGTGGAAATGCCTGTTAATTGCTCTGCTTTTCCTGTTTTGCCCTGCCCCAAACCAAGCTGGAATCAACATGGAGGAGTTTGAGGTCTGGATCCAGCCGTGCCTTGGTTCCCAAGGGGCAGCATTTCATCCCAGAGAGGAGGTGCCAGTGACGGAGGAACATTAGGAAGAGGTTTTTTTCTGCTTGTTACATTAATCCACATGGAAGACAATCAGTAAACATGTAACATAACACGGGGCTGGTGCAGCAGTAACAGCTTCTTGGGAAATAAACTTTCCCCAGGGAAAGCCACCAGAAGGATCTCGGTGCCTTGGACACGCTGCTGCTGTTTCCAGCCTGGGGATGAGTATTCCTTGGAGAATGCCCACTGTGGGCAAGCAGAGCCCTCCTGTGCCCCCCAGCACAGTGCCCTGAGAGCTGGGGGGCTTTGTGTGGTCACTTGGAGCTGGAATTCCTCTGCAGTAGCAGCCAGAGATCCCATCACCATCTCCTTTCTCCCCTGTGCCTCAGGGATTTGGTGTCACCCATTCCCTCCCTTCCTTGTCTCCTGGAAATCCAGCTCTGCCAGCTGTTTCAGGCTCAGCTCTGTGGATGGTGTGTCAATCCAACCTCCAGCACAGCCTGTGCCACCCCAGACATTGGGGACATGGTCACTGGTGGCCTTGACAGTGCTGGGGAGTGGTTGATGACCTGAGAGGGCTTTTCCAGCCTCAACAGTTCTGTGATTCCATGGTTGGGATGGAATGGAATGGAATGGGCTGTGAGCAAACCATGGTCATGACTCTCTGGCTTCAAACCATGCCTGGCTGTGGCTTTAGTTTCATGTTAAAAGCTCAGTGCTGATCCTCCTGCCCTGGGCTGGCAGCTCCCAGCAGAGCTGAGGGACAGAGGAGCTCCTCAGCACAGACACCACCACCAGCTCTGGGCTTCTTTCCCTGAGCAGCTTTTCCCCAGCTCCTTTTGTGCTGAGAGTTTGGTAAAATCCAAAACTACAACCTCTCCTTTCTCTGTAGGGGGAGTCTGAGGCCAGAAACAGCCTCTGCCTGGTGGCACGTGCAGAGGTTGTGCCAACACCTCATTGCTGAGGAGCTCCTGAAGCTTTGCCAAGACAACCCTGGGCTCGTGTGCAGGAGTAGGGCTGGTTCCTGGAGCCTGCCCTGGGGATGCAGGGCTGTGATGGTGGATTTGATTCCCTGGCAGAAAGGGTAGAAGTCCAAAGTGACATTAAAAGCAGAGGCTGTGGCAGGGCATGGGATGGGGCGAGGGCTCCTGCTCCCCTGGCTGTCTGCAGGGGCTGAGATTGGGCCAAGGCACAGCTTTGTGTGCAGCTCTGCTCTCTTTTCTCCTCTCTGTTTGACTTTTCATTTGTCTTCACGAGTGTCGAAGCACTAAACCCTCATTTCACTGCTCAATTATCATTCTTCCTTTTAAACTTGACAATTACAGTGGAGCAGTGCGTGGAGCTGGAACGCTTTGTGTGTGCATTGGTTCCTGCAGGAAAAGGGGCTTGGAGACATGAGGGCTGCTTTGGATGAGTGTGATGCTCTGAGGAGCTCAGAGACAACCCCTGTCAGGAGAACATGCAGTAATTCTCTGTGTTTTGGCCTTGGGGACAAGGAGCCTCTGTGTAGAACCCTGCTGGGATGGTGTGATGCTCCCAGGTACCCTGAGAAATCCCAGGCATTTTCACATTGGAGGTGCTGGGGAGCTGCAGGCTGGGCTTTGATGTTGTTTCATGTTTATATATCATAGAATCACAGCCTGGTTCGAGTTGGAAGGGACCTTAAAGCTCATCTTGTTCCACTCCCTGCCAAGGGCAGGGACACCTTCCACTATCACAGGTTGTTCCAACCTGGCCTCGGACACTTCCAGGGATGGAGCAGCCACAGCTTCTCTGGGCAACTTGTACCAGTGCCTCACCCTGGCAACAATTTGTTCCTTCCTAATCCCTCTGTTGTCCTGTGGCTTCATCCCCAGGGAAAACTGCAAGTTGCACCTTCCCCTTTGTGCTCATCCCAATTAATCCTCTGGGAGGGAGCGCTGCCCTGGCTGGGCCCTTCTGCCCTCAGGGACTCCATCACTCACCACAAACACTCAGTTTGGACACAGAGATGCTGTAAGAGAATAAAAATCCCACCCCCAACCTCTAATAACCCCCTCACACGCCTGTCTGTCAATACTGGTCTGATTCCAGCAGACACCTTACGATGAATCACCTTAAAATGATCTTTATTCTGGGTAAAGACTCACAGAAAACAAGACACCGTGTTATCAGGAGGAGCCTGAGGCTGCCAGAGCAGACAAAGAATGCCTGAGGTAGAGCAGGAGAGGGGAAAAAAAGGGAATTAAGAGACAAGAGTCCTTTCTTGCTCTTATATGGTGCTGCTCTGCCACCAGCAGCAGCCCCTGGCTCCCTCCTCACCCCGTGACTAATAAGGCTCACTTGGGATCCACCCTTGCTTCTCCTGTTATTTTTAGCTTTTCCCAGCCTCCTGCTCGCTGTGCCTGCCCTGCCAAGGGGGAAAACCCTCCTGCCTTGTTTTAAACTCTGGGAATGGGATTTCTTGTCACTCGGTTTTGGGGTTGTGAGTGATACCTGGTAGGAGGGATCAGCTTTGTGCCCCAGGCTGCTGCGGCACAGGGGGATTATTGGGTTTACTTCCCCAAGTGACAGCGGGGCTGGGAGGCAAACTCAAAAAATCATCTTTTTAAAGGCTGGGAATTCACACCAAACCTGAGGCAAGAGCAGAGCCCTGTGTTTGCTCCATCACAGCCCGCCCAAACCCAGCAGTGGCAGGGACTGAGCCTGTGTGAAGGGTTATTGATCTGGGGGGAGTTGGAAGTAGATACCCTAAAAAAGAGGGGATTCCTGCCAGTCAACTTGGATTTGTGGGGCTCAGCCTTCAGAGCTGTGGGAAAAATCCCCTTCTATTTGTTTGCCCTGCCCATGACTCAGAGGAAGGTTTGTCTCTGCAAACTCACCCTTTTCTTGGGGAAAGGACACACCAGTCCCTGTTTGTGCCACTGTACTCATATTTAGGGTGTTTGCCCCTGGGGGAAAAGGAGACTTTTCCTTTCACAGGGCGTTTGTAACATGCTGTGTTTATTCTTCAGCCTGCAAGTCCCTGTTCTGGGCTTTTATCACCCATTTTGCAATTAAAATGAGTTGTAAAATAAAGCCAAGCCAGAAATAAGCCCTCTCAGCTGTTCCAGCCTGGAAAACACGAGGGGAATGGAAAGGGATAGATGACCTCGAGCAAGCCATGGCAGGATAATCCCATGCCCAGCCCAGATGTTGCCCTCTGGCTCCTGGGGGGGGTCAGTGCCTCATTTATAATTGATGACTCAGCCCCTAATTTCCTCTGTAGGATAAGTGCAGCCCGGGAAGATTAATTAATCACCTGTATTTAAATGCAGGTTGAGCTGCTCTGCCTGCCTGGAGTTCCAGGGCTTTTGCCCCAATTAAAAGGGCTTAATATTTCATCCAGAAATTACTTTTGGCCCCAGACCAGTAGCTTAATGGTTTCTAAGTGTTGAGCATGGCATGTGGGGTTTCTGTCCCTGCTCCCAGCTCAGCACCACTTCCACATCATTCCTGCTGTCCCAGGTTGAGGAGAGGAAAGGCCACCCTGTCCTTCATCCTCTCAGGGAAAATCCCTCTCTTGTCCTGCCATTTTCCCCCTCTTCCCTCTTTATCTCATGGAAAAATACATGAATTCTCTCTGTTGCTGTTAAAATGTATGCAGTGGGACCCAGTGCAACTTTATTTGTTTCGAATATAGCCCATTTATATTTGGAAAATGAAAATTAATAAAATAAAGGGGGAAGGAGGGATAGGGAAACTTGTCTGTGAGCTGCAAAGCAAGCCTGGATGTGCTGACCATGGATTGGAAAATGGGTTATCAGGGCAGTTAAAACCTTCTCTTAAATTTGTTCTCAAAGAGATCAGATGAAGATGCTCCTCACAGCTCACACTTTAATGATTTTCAGGAACTCTGTATCAATATTTATAAAGCTGCAGCCTTGGGAATATTTCATGGAAGCCTTCAGATGGTCTGGGGAGCTGATGGTGCCAGGATTACTCACCCCAGCACGGCCTGGAGCAGAAAATGGGATTTTGAGCTGAAGTCAGGGGGTCTCCTCCGTGCCAGGATGGTGTGGATGCCCCAGCTGGCAGTGCCAGGCTGCTCCTGGTGAGGGCAGGGGGGTGAGCTCGGGCACAGCTGGCGCAGCTGCCCTGGGCTGTGCTTGCACATCAGCTGCAGGGAGAGGCACTGGGGGAGCTTTGATGCTGGTTCAGCTCAGGCAGATGCCACCCAAGCCACCCCCTCTGCTGTCCCAGAGTCTCAGGTCTCCTGCAGGGCACTGTGTGCCAGCCCAAAGGGTGGGGATTGCTTGGAGCTGATGGATTTGCTACCAATCCTCTCCCAGATGGGGCAGAAAAGGTGCTGCACAGGGAGGTGGGGGGGAATCCTTGGGTTTATTGATGCTGATACAAAAGCTGGTGGGTTTGCCTTGTCCTGCTGAAGGGCTCATGTTGCCCAGAGCCTTCTGCACACTGGGAATGCTGCATTTCCCAAGGAATTTATTCTAAACCATGTAAATAAAATGGCAGTGAGGCAGCTGGAGCTTTCCTGTTGCTGTATCCACACATTCCTTAAGTGCTGGTAGATGGTTCACAGAGACAGAGAATGGTTGGGGTTGGGAGGGACTAAATGCTCATCTCTTTCCATCCCCTGCCATGGGCAGGGACACCTCCCACCAGCCCAGGGTGCTCCAGCCTGACCTTGGACACTCCCAGGGATCCAGGGGCAGCCCCAGCTTCTCTGGGCACCCTGTGCCAGGGCCTGCCCACCCTCCCA
>JAWWMO010000011.1:1719998-1732881 GCA_035047845.1 Dendrocincla fuliginosa
CACCGCCCCGCACGGACCCGCACGGCCCCGCACACCCGCACGGGGGCCCCGCCGGCCCGCCCGGAGCGCCGCTGGAGCTGCCGCCGCTGCCCCGCTACGAGCAGGTGAAGCACCTGCCCAGCTACGAGGAGGCGCAGCAGTGCCCGCACGGGGATGCGGCCGGGGAGAGCCGCGGATGAGCCCCCCAACCCTCTGAGCATCCCCTGGGGCCAAAGGAGACATGGCTGAGCCCCCCAACCCTCTGAGCATCCTCCGGGGCCAGGGGAGACACGACTGAGCCCCCCAACCCTCTGAGCATCCTCCGGGGCCAAAGGAGACATGGCTGAGCCCCCCAGACCTCTGAGAATCCCCCGGGGCCGGGGAGACCCGCGGATGAGCCCCCCAAATTCCTGTGCATCCCTCGGGGCCGGAGAGACCCGCGGATGAGCTCCCCAAACCTCTGAGCATCCCCCGGGGCCGGGAGGACCCGCGGATGAGCCCCCCAACCCTCTGAGCATCCTCCGGGGCCAAAGAAGACATGGCTGAGCCCCCCAGACCTCTGCACACCCCGGGAGAGCTACAGCTGAGCCCCCCAAATTCCTGCGCATCCCTCGGGGCCGGAGAGACCCGCGGCTGAGCCCCCAAACCTCTGTGGACCCGCGGAGCCTGGACAGAAGGACAGAGTGTCTGACCGGGATCCCCGGGAGATGACGGACACCCCCAAGGGACAGAGAGCGTCCTCAGAGTCTCCAGGAGGGCTGGGACGCGGCGGGGCACCGGGAATCCCCGGGAAGGCTCCCACCGGGATGCGCTGTGGGATGGCTCTGCAGAAGGGACGAGCGGGGTTCCTCGGGGATGGCTGGAGCCCACGGAGGGATGCTCCATCCCACGGGGACAGCCCACAGGACACCAGGACTCCTCAGAGGGACACATCCCAGCCCTGGAAGGACTCCCAGGAGGAAGCAGAGCTGGGGGCATCACCTCTGGCCCAAGGACATCACCTCCAGTACCGTGGCACGCTCGTCATGGAACGAGCCGGTTGCAGTTTGGCACAGCATGCCCAGCTCCCCCCGCCTGGGCACCTGCCGGGGGCTTGGGCTCCCTGGAATTTTGGGTTTGCTCAGCTGTGGAAGCAGCAGGAGGTTGTGCTGCAGGGACAGGACCGGGTGACCCTCAGCCCTCCCACGCCCCGTGGTTCTGATCGCCCCAGGGCACTTGGGACCCCTGGTGCCCCAAGGGAAGGGCAGAGCCCACCCAGCCCAGCGCAGGGCACACACAGCTGGGTGCCCACAATGCTGGGTGCCCACAGAGCTGGGTGCCCACAGAGCTGGGTGCCCACAGAGCTGGGTGCCCACGGAGCTGGGTGCCCACACTGCCACGGCTCCTGCCCACAGTGCAAAACTTCCCAGGAGTGGAAACGGGCAGAAACCACCTCCATCCTCACTGCCATCACACCTCGGTTAGTTGGGAGTACCTCAATTACTCCTGCATTACTAATTGATCACGGCTTCCTACAGGATTACCACGAGCTCACCTGAGCTCTTCCAGGAGTGGAACTGCTTTGTGTCCAAAAGCTCCATGAAATCCCTTTTTTTTCCAGCTTGAAGGAGGATTTGTGAGGAGCTGCAGCCACGAGCCTTTCCTTTCCCTCTTCTGAAGGCATATCTAATTGCAGAGCAACCCTGAGTGTTTATTTAGAATAGA
Source organism: Dendrocincla fuliginosa (assembly GCA_035047845.1). Taxonomy (NCBI): domain Eukaryota; kingdom Metazoa; phylum Chordata; class Aves; order Passeriformes; family Dendrocolaptidae; genus Dendrocincla; species Dendrocincla fuliginosa. The sequence goes on from JAWWMO010000011.1 coordinate 1,721,682, forward strand.
ATTAGAGTAGCACCAGACTGCAGGATCTCAACTACCACAGTTAATTCTTTACATAAAGAAACAAAATTCCTGCAGAGCCACAAAAGACAGAAGTAATTAAACACTCCAGTTTTTGTCCATCCATTTAATTTGGCTGCCATCCCTCTTTCCCTGAAGATGCCAGCCCATCCTATTTTCCATGAAGTACTTAGTCCCCATCAGAACCATTTACAGCAGGGCAAAGGCACCTGAATTAAAATTAACAGCTTGTATTTCAGTATTGAAAATTTGATGGCACTGAACTGGATCAATAAAAATCTACTTTGGAAATAGAGATTCATTTGTATGATCAATTCATAAACCCCTTTTTTCTCCCCAACTGTTCCCCACACCCTGCAGAGTAAAATGTCATCTTTGGTATAACAAAAAGTACAAAATGGAAGTCTCAGAATTTCTAGGTTTAATAAAGAACATATAAAAACAATAAAAAAAATTAAAACCATATATATATATGTAATTAAAAATATAAAACCCAATAAACTGTGTCCCCCACAATTTCCCCCGTACCTCTAGGTGATACAATATTTATATTGATATACCTATTTATATTAATATCTATATATTTAAACTTCAGAATTTGTTTTAGAAATTTGTTCGTTTTTCCATGATTGGCTATTTATAATTTGGACTATTCTGAAGCGTGTAAGGCAACAAGGACCAGGGTTTTTCTGCAGGAAATGGTTCTGTGTAAACTGTGAAATTAAATTTTCATGTCAGATGAGTCAAAGCTTCGTCCTGTTCCAGCCCCCAAGGATAAAACCCCACAGATAAAGATCTCAAAGTCTTATTGTCTGAAATACCAGAAAACAAAAGACATTTTTCATTTTTCCTCTCAACTATTACAAATAAGAATAGGCTTTTAACACTCACCTGAGCTTTTATTCCTGCCTCATTTAAAGGGATTTTTTCCATCTCCTTTCTTATAACCACAGAGAATTTACTGTGATCAAGGTAAAAATCAAGTGTATGAGCTCAACTGGCAAAATTGGGGTTGTATTTGGTAACTGATCCACCACAACAGCACCTAAAAATGCAGTTTCAACCATGTTAATCCCTGCTTCTTACACTGGTTTATGATGGTTTAAATCAAGCTTAAAGATTTAAATATCTAAGGGACTATTTCTCTCTAATAGAGATTAAATCACTGAAGAATCCCTGGTTTTGCACTGGGCAATAATGTAACCAGAGCACACCTGAAACATCTGTATCCTTTTATTTCCCTTAATTTAACAGCTGTCATGAATATTTGAAAATTATCTAAACCAGGTACAAATGCAGTGCAGAACTCCAGAACCAGCCCCAAATGACCCTGCCCTGGATGGACAGCCCTTCCCTTGGAATTACAATATATAAAATCCCTGCCCCAATCCCAGACAAGCCATGGAAGGAGGTTTCCTCCTGAAAATATTCCAAAATTTAGATTTCATACCCAGGGTTGGAACTGTCCCAGGTTCCTGCATTTAGACCTGGTGAAAATAGAGAAGAACAGTGCTTTTCCAAAATGTTGGTTTGGCTTTACTCTTTACCACACAGGTGCTCAGGACTGGATGTGTGTGACAGAATATTGATCTGATTAGTGATAAATACTTTAGGGTGCTTTGGCCTGGGAACTGAACTCTCCCACCACCTCCAAACACAATTAAAAGCAGCCAAAATGTGGATTTATTTAGCAGTGAAGATCACCTCCTGCAGCAGCTATCAGAGACATGAAACCTCCACCCTTTATATGGTTTTATTAAGAAATTTATAAACTATGCACAAAAGGGGCATCTAATGATTTACAAACCAAAGAAATTTGTCATATGTACAGATATTTGGATGGGAACATTTGAAAAATACAGATTATATACAATGTCAATGCTGAACAACCTGCTTGTGTATTTCTAACACAAAGGGTTTCTGCAAAGGACATCTCACATAAGCAGCCACTTCTGTATATAAAATAAAGAAATATGATGAAATAACACAAGTGTAAAAACAGTATTTGTAAATAAAGTGCTCTGGGCAGAGAACACCCATGAAATGTATCTCATTTTAAATATTGTTGTTATTTATGTTTGTCAGGTGCCACAAAACCAACCAGAGCTGTTTGTTACCTCAAACAACCCTAAAAGCACATTCCAAAGTATTTTGAACAGTTGACATTGTCTCAGAAAATACCCTTTATTGGTAAACTGTCTGCTCAGTGACAAACCTGAGTTGCTGAAGTGATCTGAAATTATCTGATAAAAGAACCTGCTGCTCCATATGTACTGACAGAAACAGGGATTACCACAACTCTGAGTGAAATGTTCTGTACTTTACACGCTCAAGCTCCTCTTTCACATTTTCAGTACTTACAGTTTGCTAAATTTGGTTTAGGACAATTTAAACAAGTCTTTGGAGAGGTGCCCGAGGCTGCAAAGGTAACCAGACTTCTCAACTAGGTGCTTAAACAGAGAAATTGGTACTTAATTTGAGGCAACCAAGGTAAAGTCACTTTAATGGCAATGAAAATTGAACAGCCACTAACAAGAGAGCCAGTGAATTTCCCTTTTTTCTCAGACATTATGGACTGGAGTGGAGCTCCTCACTGGAGCCAGGGCAGCAGAACATAAACCCAGCTCCAAAGGAGAGCAATTCAAGAATCCTGTGTCACCCAACAATTGACATCGACACCAATTCTCGCTCCTGCTGCCCATAAAACTTTGTTGTGGCTCTTTTTGGGTGTTTCTCCAAACATGCCAGCACAAAACATTCCAGGAGAGTCGTTCAGGTGCCCCGAGGGCAGTTACTGCTGCACAGTGACACTGGTTCTCACGGCAGCACCGCCTGCTGCTCGGTCTCTCTCTTTAGCCATTTCCATCTCGATTTTGGCTTTGATTTTTTTCCAGTCCACTTCCAGCTGTAGGGACAGAATAGCAAATACACAGGGGGTCAGTTGGAGAGAGGTCAGACAAATTTATTCACTAGCAGGACAATTTGAAGACACAATTACAAAGTGATGAGGGTTTAACTTCTGCCCATGGAAGATATGGAGGCGCAGCTGAATTCTAGCAGAGCTTCCACCTCTAAAATAAACCAACTTGATCAATTTTAACAGAAGCACCACATCTAATTGTGTCTGGCAATAAAACATTAAACCACAAAAATAACCTGCTTCTAGTTTCCATGTCATGACATCAGTGTCCTGTTCCTGAGAATGTATCAATAATAAATAAGGGCTGTCTCCTCTGAGTAAGCTCAGAGCACATTACACTAGTTTTATCTGCTACAACAGAAACCAGATTTCTGCTTGAAATTTGCCTTCTGCATCAATAAATGTTTCAGCTTTACCTTGGCATTTCTCCAGCTCCAGAGAATTGGCATTTTCTGCCTGTATTGTGTGTCAGTGAAACTTCAGCCCATCGACACAGCACAATATCCACGGGACAAACCTGGGGTACAACAGTTGTCTTGCCTTCCACAGATGTTTGATATGAAAAAAAATGGACTATGGTGCATTTGGTGACCATAAAAACTTGTCCAAAAACTGGGCAAAAATGTAATTGTGCAGTTCAGTTTTACTGCTGGAGAACCAACACTGTCAAAGATGGGAAAAGCATTTCAAGGGGTGCACAGGGAATTTCTGGAGTGGCTGTTCCTGTTAACTAAGCCAGGGAATGACAAGGAAGGTTCTCTGGGAGGGAAGAGGGAACTGCAATCCCCACATTCTCAGGTGAAAAGGGTCATACCCCAGTTCAGGATGCATTTACTGGGTCCAGGGTTCTCAGGATATCATTAGGTATTAAGATATGTAAAATATACAGACACACCAACTGAGCACATTGTTTAAATCAGTATTGAAAAGAAAAAAAGCTCCTTCTTTAAGCCTGAAGGAGATTCAGGTGGTAGGAGGGAAACTGAACCCCTTTTTTTATCCCTGACAAAGAACAGCAGCACAAACTCTTGCTGCTCTCTTAAATGCTCTGGTGATTTCCTTCTGATTTTGCCTTATGAGTCTTGCAATGAAAATTTAGTTACAGCTTAAACTCCACGTCATTAAACAGGTTCCCTCCTACCCTCAGATCCAGCAGACAAGACCCCCAGCACAGGGATGTGGAAAACTCCAGAAATCTGCAGTCTGAGACCCAAGTTGCAAGACTGAGTGTAAGGTGAAACACCACTCTACTCACACCTTGTTTAGGAATCCTTCCAGGATCTACAGCTTTTAGTACCATCTAAAATGTGCCTTTCAGAAGCCTCAGGGGATTAACCCCGTTTTTGCTCCATCACGGATTTCAAGTGGATAGAACACACACTTTCACACAGCAGGATGAGAGTGCTGGGCATCTCTGCCGCTGCTTTCCTGTATTTTCCAGGTGAAACCCTGCAGAATGGTTCACTGGGGGCTGGAGATCTGCAGCCTTTTGGCCAGCGAAGGAATCATCCCTGGAAGTGCTAAAAGCTAATGAGTGCCATTAGAAATCCTGCTCTGCTGAAAGCGGGGTGGGCAGTGCCCCATTAAAGGATCCCAGCAAACTGCTTGGGTGTGTTTCCTGATCCATCAGCGACAGGGGATGAAAGGATCTCATAAAAAGGGTTCTTTTTCTAATGTCACCCTCAGAAAGCTGAGGAACTGCGAGGGGAAAAGCAGGAAAGGCAGGAGGGTGCACACTCGGGTGCCTCTTAGAAGGCAAATATGTGGAAATACTCCAGGGATATCCAAGATACTTCCAGCTTATGAACTTTAAGTCTGTCTTTAGGATCTGTTAAATGTCAATAAATTGGAAGACACTAATAAATTGGAGTGACCTACTGATGATAGAGGGAAACCAAGGGTTTGATGACAATGTATATTTAACTGTTTATCATATTTGGAGAATGGTTTGTAGTTCACTTCATAAATACCCAGATACCTTCAAAATTTGTTATTGTTAAAAAGACAATCCTTAAAAAAGACATAAAAATGTTGAAGGCACTTAAGAGAGACACATTCAGCCACAGCGAGGTCCAGCTCCCTGCTTACAGAAAACAACTGTGCCTTCATTTGTATCATCTTTGCCAGATATTAAATATATACATTCTGTATCTGTGCCTTCAAATAAAACACATGCCCAGCCCTTACTGGCCAAGCAGCCACACACCAAACCACAAACTTGCACTCTGATGTAAAAACTTCAGATTTAAGTTCACATTTGAACCACAAAAGGAAAACAGAAAAAGCAAACCCCCCCCCACAACCCTCCCAAACTGGCCACAAAAATCAGGCTGCAGGAATAATCCCGAGGGACACTTACACCTTCTGCATACTGCAGGAATCTCTTGTTGGTTTCTTTTTTACCAAAATCCTCCAGGAACTTCTGTCTGTAAGCCAGCACTGTGTCAACATGTGTCTTGTGCTTCACTGCAAGGTCCAGGGCCCTGGGATCCAGCAGAAATGGGGTTGTCAGGCTGCAGAAATGCTCTGGCTTGGGAAAGGACACGCAGGGGGCTGCAGGCTCAGAGCCCTCATCCCAGTGCCAAGCAATTCCACAGCAGTAGCACCCACACAAGGTTAAAAACTGCCCACTTGGTGTAAAATACCCAGCCATTACTTCTGGTGACAACCTCACCACATCAGCAGGCTTTTTATTTCAGGGAAATACAGAATACTTGAGAGTTTAGCCCTCTCAATATAAAGGGGTAAAAGTAGTAAGGTTTAATAACTTTTTTACAGTCTGGAATAGGTTCTGAACAGTCACAAAGCACATTTATGGCATGTGCTATGCAGTATCTACAAATAGGTGGGAAAATTAATCACTGGATTAATAGAAGTCATTACTCTCAGATCCATCAGTTTTCTTCTCAAAGGCTTGAGGAACACTTAGGTTTGATATACAGAGTTTTTAGATGATACATAAACAGAATATCCTTTTCCTAATTCCCAGCCTAAGCCTGCCCTGACACAGCTTCACACCAGGCAACAAAATAAGAAACTCAGATATGTGGGGGAAAACCAACCTTTAGCCCCCAGTGATATGAATACAGCAGAGAAATCAGTAGTCAATGGCCTCAAAAGATTGTCAGAAAACGTGGGGTTTTGTTTAAAGGAGAAATTCCTACTTTGTTTTCTCAGGCCTAATTCATATTTTATCCACCTACACAGTGCTGGGAGCCTGAATAGCCACAGCTCTATTTTTAGCAACAAGACATTTCAAAACTGCCCTAATTCCTTCAGGGTCACATCCAGTTTGGGGCATCACTGAGCACTTTACTCTGTTAACAGCAATGAAACAGCAAAATGTTATTTAAAAATCCTTCCAAGTATGTTTTGGGCTGTTATCACAATTTCTAAATATGGCACAAAAATGTTCCTTTTTCTGGTTATTGTCAGGGTATGATTTACTTCACCTTTTTAGAGATCTGAGTGATTCAAGACAGAAAATCACTCAGCTAAGTATTAGCAATAAAGCATGTAAATAATCAGGAAAAGTGCTTAGAAACCCATTTTGTCTGAAGAAATCCTACCTGTCCCAGTTGTAGAGATTAATGTTGAGTTGAATGGCTTGATAAACCAGGCCACTTTGCAGCAGCAGAGTCTCAGCCTCCTGCGTGTTCCCACTGAACAGCAGCATATGAGCCATCCTGGACTCTTTGGATGGGAGATCCTTGATGGAATTGATGTACTGGACCTTGTCAATCTGGCAGGGGCAAGCAGAGCAGTTTAATTAGGGACATTCATTAACAAAATGAGCCCTGCAGGGGTTTCAGGGGGAGCTCAGCCCCATCTCCTCACCTCCCCAATGGCTGCGTAGGCGATTTCGGCCGTGGCCATGTCTTTGTTGGCCACTGCCATGGCAGCCAGACAGGCCCACAGGGTCTGATCCTGAAAGGGAAGAAAAACACAGCTCCTCAAACTTCCAGGATTTATTATCCTGCTCAAAATGACTCCCCAAAGGAAGTACACAAGTCATGAAAATAAACTGACAGTACATTTCTCATTAGGCATTTTCTGAGTCTCTTCATTATTTCTCAGAATTAGGAATTAGAAAAACTTAGTGGTAATATTATTACCCTTTTTTCTTTTTAGTTTTCATTACTTTTTTTGCCTGGTTGTTACTGGGGGGGAGTTTAACACAACCTTAAGGAAACCCCACAAACTCAGATAACATTTAGGAAGATCCTAAAGGAGATGTTGGTACCTTTCCAAGTGACAACATTATGACAAAGACACTCTGCTAAAACATCTTTCTAATACAGTTTAGAATAACTAATAACTTACTAATACTGTTTAGGCTACCACAGCTGAAAACTCTAGTTCCGACAAGGAAAATGTGATTTTTGACCTGTCAGTCCACATGGAATTAAGTGGGTTTTAGTATTTTGGTTGAGTATGTTCAGTAACAAATTTGGCAACGCTTTGCCCTGTGAATGGGTTTAAATCAGACTGAAGAGCTACACTGAGAATGCTCCAGACATTCCCATGAGTCCCAGCTGAACTCTTCCAGAACTCAGAAATATTTTGAACTGTCTACCTTGGTTGCTAAAATTCAAAATAATCTAATTTGGATGTTTCCAATGAGATGCTGTGGAGACTCTTCACACTGAAAACTGTTCCAGTGCATTGTAATGAACCCAAGTCATGTGGATGTGCATTGGTTTTATATTGCAGCTACAAAAGTACTCAAAATACACATTTAAGGTCATGATGAAAACTCTTTTCTAGGAGTAAATGGGATAAAGGAACAAGAGTTTGGAGGGATTTTGTTCTGCTTTAAAGACTACCAGACTCACCTCATCTGTTGCTGTTGTCTAAATATATATAAAAGCAAGCAATGGAAAAGAAAAAAACAAAAACAAGTGAAATAAAATATGAAAAATAATAGATAATTGTGGAGTTGCAGGTCACTCTTATTTGGTTTTATGAAGGCCCAGTCCTGAAAAGTTAAGCTTATAACTTCTGTGAGTACCTGTGTTCAATCCAGCTAGCACGACTGAAAATGAGAATTATTACTTATAATGAAAATGGTGAAATCAGGTAATTATGAAAACCACGGAATTTTCCACGAGCAGCCCAAACCAATCCAGCAACAGAGCAGAAGAACAGGAATGAGATGCACCATGTGACCTGCAGATGCCACAGGAATGAAGGAGTACTAAAGCAATCCCTGGAACCATAAATATCCCACGGAATGGCACTGGACATGGCCAGGAATTAGCCCTTACCTTGACAAAGCGACACAGCCTGACGGCATCTGCCCACCTGGAGCCCCTGACATAGTCGTGCAGAATGCCAGGGTAGGGAGACACGTTCAGGTGCACCAGGGAACCATCTGCTCTCCTGATGGTTATCTGGTTCCCTACAAAACACACAATCTGGGCATTCTTGCTGAATTCACTGCAGAGAAACAAAGGGAAGTTAACGTTCACTTCTTTCTGCAGAGAAGAACGGAACAGAAATTACCATTGATTTAAAATCTTTCTGGTTTTAATTTCCAACACCTAAGCTAAACAATCTTTCTTCTTTTTTTGTTGTTTTTTGGGTTTTTTTTTTAAACAACTAAGGCAAGATTTCACGAGATATAATTAAAGCTTTGCTGCTCTACTTTCAAACTGCTCATCATCATTTCAACTCCAAACTTTACGATCGAATTAAACTCCCCCCCAATTTTCCTCATCTCCTAATCAAGAAACATTAACATGAGAGGAGTTTTAAAAGCTGCAACCCTGGCTTGTGCTGCAGCTGAGCACAGGTTGTTAAGGACTGAGTAAATCAGTTCAAACACATCCCTTTTCATGCCAGTGTGGTGCATTACCTTGCATCTTTTTCATAGAGGGTTTTTGGCAGCAGATCTTTGTCCACGTAGACTGTGTTGGGGTAGTACCAGACTGTGAAACGGGTATCCTGGATCCCACAGAGGATGTTGGAAGTGTCATTCCAGGCCAAACTCTGGACCATTGTCCCTTCATGTCAAGGCAATGACAGGCATTTCCATGAGAAACATCAAATTAAAGGCACACTTCTCAAACTGGAGTAAAAGGGTCATTATTTACCAATTCGAGTTCCTTTTAGAAGGGCTGGGTTTAACCCTCAAGGTGTAACATCTTAACATCTTTCACAGGTCACTGGCAGAAGAATCATCACAATTTAAATAAAAGGTACTGAAATTGTTTCTGCCTCTCTCTTATGAAAGCCAAAGGACTGTTTTTAATGGTTTTCTCAAGTTCAGTTTCACTACTAATTACAAAGTCAATGTTGTCTCTTGCACTAGATCCAAATCTATTTCCCTCCCAGCACGTACCTAACCATTAATTTCAGTTTTTCTTACCTATTTTGACAATCTTCTGCTCTTTCCCAAACCTTTTCACTGAAGTAATATAGAGATCTCTGTTCTTATCAATAAAGGCTATTTTTCTCTCACTTGTAAGTCCTTTCTGGTCCAAAGCAATCTCCACAATTTCAGTCTGAAAAGGAAAAAGAGAATTTCTGAGTTTCATTTTGGACGTTCCTGTCACAGAAAGCCCATGGCATTCAATCAAATGAATGTTTTCCTGCAAACAAGGCACAGGACTCTAGATAAAGTGGGTTGTGGAGACACTTTGTGTGTGATTTCCCTACTGAGTGAAGCATTTCATGGCAGGGGGTTGGATTTAGATGGTTTTTAAGGTCCCTTCCAACCCAAACCATTCTGTGATTTATGATTTTATAAACTGGATTTCAGGAAGATTAAACCAAAGCTGCAGCCCTGCTTTGTTACACAGCAGAAGAGTGAGGACAAGAGTCAGCTAAAGATGAAAAGCTCCTTCCTGTTAAGATTTTAAAGCCTTTAATAGTCCCATTATTGAGGGAAGCCATTATTGATTCTTAATTTTAAGTATAATAAAAAAGAGCCATTACACCCTCCACTTTACCTTGTGGGTCAGAGGTTTTCCATCACCCAGTGGCTTTCCAGACAAAGCTTCAAATATGTAGATAACTGAAGAACAAAGTGCAGTTTATTAGTTAAAAGCACCAGGAATGACACCAAGTTGTGATGCAAGTTCATAAATTCATGTTCTCAGTATCAGATTGACTCCATCTCAACCCACAACTCTGATGGAGTGTCAGGAAGGGACACCACTGACTGCTTAAAGGATTGAATATCACATAGAAACAAAGATGTCCTTAGAGCTGTTGGGTGAAACCTACTTCACAAAATTGCTTATTGTGTTAATAATGTACTGGATTTGGAATTCTTAAGCATATTTTCTTCCAGCTCCTGATGCCACAGTTCTGATTAATTAATATGACATATTAATAACTGGCTGCCTCAAAAAAATACCTGATTGATCCAGGTATTTTAGACTTCACTTGATATTTGAATTTTCCTCAATGCTTGATTTTTATAGAGATAATTCTTGCACCTTCACCACTTGTTCCACTGTCTCTGCCTCACCCTTAACAAAAAAACCCTCCAAAAACCCCCACCTACATCAGATGTTTTTTTGGGGTATCCAGTGAAAACTCCAATTTGCAACGTGCCCAAAAAGCATGTTTCTCTCTTTCTTCCCCCCCCTCTCTTCACAAACACACACCCACGAGCTCCAAGCCTCTTTACATGTATTTTCTGTATCATCTGTGAACACACACACGAGGATTCTGCTGTGGGGAGAGCATCAAAGCAACGTTTGCAGGAGGAGCTGTAACCAAGCACGTGACTCTACAGGCAGAATTCAAAAAACACCCCCCAAACTGTAAGAGCAGGTGTTCAAACCCACCAGAGGAGGGGAAAAAAGGGCTGAATACACAAAAAGAAAACTTGTTGTTCCTGAGAAGGGCTTTTTCTCTCACTTTTAGGCATGAGATTTGTGTTGATCTACCCAAGCACGTCGATTTGACAGCCACCAGAGCAGCTGGAGGAAGTGAGATTAAGGGAGTTGTAAAAACCCCACTGTGCCTAATTCACAAGTAAAATTGGTGAAATGCTCATTAATCTCCAATTGAGGGATTTCTCCAATAAGTTTGGGGTTACTCTGGGGTCTGGAAAAACTCCACCTCATTTTTGAATCATTTAAAACCCTAAAATAGGCCTTGTTTTTTAAGTATAAACTGAAAACATTCAAAAGGGGCACTGTGTGTCTTTTAACAGCTGTGTTTTACTAGTAGGGAGTATCACTGAAATACATTTTTGCTGGTTCAAATCCATTTTAATGATCACACAGGTATTTTAGGTACCCTTAA
>JAWWMO010000011.1:1732981-1744196 GCA_035047845.1 Dendrocincla fuliginosa
AGGGAGTATCACTGAAATACATTTTTGCTGGTTCAAATCCATTTTAATGATCACACAGGTATTTTAGGTACCCTTAATCTCTAGGTGCTGAAGTAATTTACCTTCAAAATGAAACACTCATTACAGTTCTATTCCTGTTCTTGAAAATCATTACCCAGAATGAAACTGTTTGTTCCCACATAAAAATAGGGATGCACAAGAAAAAAAAGATACACAGAAGTTGTACAGGGTAACAAAAATGTGAGGGAAATGTCACCTCATTCTTCTTTTTTGGGGGAGGGATATTCTGAGGTGTAAAGTCACAGTGACTTGGGTTTGTCAGGAATAAAAGGGTCTCCCTCCAGCAGACACTTTAAATTCAAATTATTGCTAAGGCAAACTTATAGTTTTGCACCCAGGGACAGAACAAAGGAAAAGAGCTGACAAAAAAGATGTTCCTGTATCAGTCATTGATGCAAAAATTACCCTGGAGCTCCTCTGGCCTTGTTGTGTTTCAGAATTACAGAGCTTTGGGTGGCAAAACACAACATTTGAGAGCATCAAAATCTTTCATGACACAGCACTGAGACAGAGCAGCACAGAAGTTGTGTGTAAAACGTTTAGATATAAAGACACAAGGCTGTGAAAGAGATAAATCTATAAAGACATAAATACAAGATAAAGATCCAAATCTATGAAAACTAAAGCAGAGAACACCTGAGAGCTAAAATGAATCCCAGCTAAAGCACTGGAAGCTTCTAAGAGCAACAGGAAGGCACAAGTGGCTGAGGTCTTAGAAAATTCCTGTGTCAGGGAGTGAAGAGCTGGTTTTTTATTCTTTTCTGCCACTATTCCAGTGATATGAATCATTCACTTTAAGTTTCTGAATCAATTTGAAGTAATACCCCTGATTTCACTTCATTTTTATAATGACTCCATGAATTCTTTGACTAACTACTTACCCTTCTCATCAGCTTTGTCCTTCACTGCCAGGGTATCATTGCTCAGAGACACTGTCTGGGCATTTAAAGTGTCTGTTCTCATGCCTGGGTACTTTGGAGAGGAAATCAATCTCCCTTCATAGGAATATAAATAAAGTCCTCCACCATCTACAAGAAGAAAATGCCTACAAAAAAACCCCCAACAGCCAAAAATAAAATATAAAAATCACTAAATAATATAGAAAAACATGAAGATATTTTCAACAATGTGAAGGTAATTGTTTAACATTCCACAAGTTTCCAGTTCAACCACATCAAGCCTGTTGATATTCTGGAAGTTCTGTATGGAAAAGTTCACTTTTAATGTGTGTATTATCTCTTTCCAGGGGAAATATTTATTATCTGAAATATTGATTATTTTATTTGTTCTGCTACTAATTATATCAGAAATGTTAGAAATAGAAAATATATCTTTCTAATGTTTCAATTTGTGCTTATGTCTTATGTTCCCATCTAACATATATTATATATATGATATTTATATTATGTTCACAGCTAACAATGAGCATTACAAGAAGTCACAAAAGGCACCTTTCTGCTTGTAAAATCAAACTAACTGTTCCTTCCTTCAGGTCAAAGATCAGAGGGGTGTTCCAGTTCTTGGTCCTGAAAATAAAGAAGAATCAGCATTAAACCCACTGATCCTCACATTGCCAATACAGAGCTGGATTCACTGAGCAAATCATGGGCATTTTAATCATGCTATTCCTAAATAAGTTTTTAAAACTGCATTTAGGAAGCCCAGGAGCACTGATAACCACAAAACATGATGCAGCAACACTTGTGCCTTCATTTTTGCACCCCTTCACCCCAGGAGCAGCTGAGCCAGGACTCTCAGCAAACAGCAAACTCATATTTATAGGAAATAAACTGATTTTTTAAATATTTCTGAGCTGTTTTCCAGTGATCTGGAGGCTGGAGAAAGCCCCTTTCTTGGGTGCTCTATCACAGGCAGCCTGTTCAGCATTAATCATTTCACTATGCCCCACTGAATATTTCAATTAATTAAAAAGAAATCAATTCCAATTAATTACTGCCCTTGCAGTGCAGTGTCTGCTGCTGCCTTACAGCTGTTGGCTAAACCTGAGGGAGATAATTTGAGTTTCCTTACGAAAACACATAACACTGCAGAGAAGTGGAAACCACCAAATATCCATAGGCCAGGGAGGCCTTAATGACCCTGTCCCGGAATTCCAAGGAATCCACGGCATCATTGAGGACATTGTGCACCTGCAAAGGAAAACTGAGGTCAAAGAATGGCTGAAAGGAAAACCAGTCAGTGAAATACATCATTTCTTAGGGAGAAAATCATCTGGATGTTTGGGAATTGCCATTTTAAGACTCGGTGCTCAGCTGCTGGTAGTTTGAATATTTGAAATACAACACTTCAACAATCCCATCAAAACAATGCAGCAATATCCAGGATTTGGAGAAAGATGTGCTGTGTAGATACTGAAGGGGTAAAAAACCCAGGAGGTATCTGAAATAACCAAGTGTTGTGTTTGTTTGGGGGGGTTTTGTTGTTGGGGATTTTTGTAGATGTCACCATTCTGAGGGTGGCAACTTCCTTTTGATTTTCTCCATTACACAACCAATTGCAAAACAAGGACTGAACCCAATTATCCTAAAACCCTGGAAACCATTTCCACAGACACAATAATTGCTTTGGCCATAATTAACTTTGCTATTGTAGCACTCAGCAAAAAAATGCACCTACAACTTTTCTGCAGGCAAGGTTCTCCTACATAAATATCTCAGAATAAAACCACTCCAAAAACACTAAAATTAAAAGTTAGTCCTGACTCAGGGCTGGCTTTACTTCCTCAGTTTGCATATTCAAATCCCCTGGAGCTCATTCCCAGAGTCCATCTGTTAACGAGTCGATGTCTGGGAATGAAAGCAAAAAAATGGGAATTTTTACCTGCTAATTTGTCCTCTGTGTTCCCAGACACTGACTCACCATATCCCACTCTCTGCACCAAACCAAGGCAGCATTCCTGCTCTTCCAGCTTCTCCCAGTTACATCTTCAATGTGAAAAGAACCAAGAGCAAAAAGACATTCAAGGTCCTAACTGGGAATTTAGGAGCTTGACTTTAATACTGAAAACACAGGCCTGGTGTCCAATAGCAAAAGTGCAGTGTGGAAAATCTGGAAGAATGGAAACCTTGTATTATCCCAGTGCTCAGAGAGGGAATGCTGTGAGTCAGTGTCTGGGAACACAGGGGACAAATTAGGCTCAAAACTCCCATTCTGCCTTAAAACCCAGCCTGTAGAACTCCAAACTGCCATTTCACCTTCATGGTTCTCCTCTTAATTAAGGTGATTTCAAAGTTCTTCCACTCCCAACGCTGCTCCACGACGTGGGCAAAGATGACATGGCCATTGCCACAGGCTCCAGCCAGCTGGGTGCCATCAGTGGACCAGGAAATGTTAAATATGCTGCCAGTGTTGGGCTTCTCCAGAGCATAGGACCACTGGAAAAAAAGAGGTAAAAGAGATTAAAGTTATTCTGTTTGGTTTTTTAGAAATGGTTTCTTGTAATCAATAGATTTTCGGGGTTGGATTTTTTTTCAGATGCATCAATAAAGTTTTCATTCAGTCAGACTTATGAAAAGGAAACCCATCAGGTAAAGCACAAAATCAAATATCACAATAAACTGAAGTCATTAGGTTTTCTACTCACAATCCTCTAATTTAAAATTCAAGCAACCTCTACATAAAATTAAGTCAATTAGTAGGAAATAATTATATTTTCTCTACTCTGTTATTACTGAAGGGAAGGATGGATTAAAAATTTCCCCCAGCAAAGAACTTTATTCTCAATTCCCCCAGTCTTATGTACAAGATTCCCTGGAAGTTTAGACCCTTATTTATAAATCCTGTCAAAAAGTGGAATTTTCAGACCAAGACACTTGTTTGCTGTTTCCCACAACCCAGAAATACAGATCACACAAACCACTCTGTATCTGTGAACAAATATTTCATTTTTTCTCATTCAGGGAGACAGTTTTTAATGGAAGACAATAAACCAGTTTTTAAAAAGCAAGTCTCATAACTCTGTAATGGAAAATTAAAAAAAAAGAGTAGTAATTGAAGAACTACTTGAATATTCAAAAATTGCTTTTGCACATGGGACAGACCCACTGAAGCTCTGACAGGACACATTTCCTAAAGTACTTCTATTTTTTTTCAAACCATAAGCCTTTTGAAACACTCACTAAAATATTTCCAGATTACAACCCACGTTTCTTTTAAATAAAAAAATCTAAAGAGCCATTCAGAGCTTTATTTTCCAGTTCTTCTTGAAGCTCTCAGTGCAATTCCCACCACTCCAATGATTCATAGTCCCTGCAGATGTCTGGGACATTTATCACGGACATAAAATGTTATAATAAAAATCATTCAGCTCTCCATTTTTAACACAGGAATAACTTTTAAAACTGGAATAGTATTTCCTAAATACACTGATTTTTTTTTTTCAAAGGAAGTTATGAATATGACTCCAGGAGTGACTTTATGAATGTTGTTCCAACATTACCTGTGATGTTATATTTTTCCTGTGTCAGAATTCATTTTTCACTGAATTCTCTCAGGAACAAAAGCAGGAGGTAGAAAAGTTCCATTATTTTAAATAAATACATCAAAGCAATAACTTGAGCTTCCCTTTTCTGATTGCCCCATGTAGGAAAAATGAAGGATTACAGCCATTCAATGCTGGGACTTCCTACTCAGTTCCCATTTATGGCTCTTGAGATGAGGGGGAAAATATTCCCCTGAGCACATTCCCAGAACTCCATCCCAGGAACAAGGACAGTCTCCCACATCTGGAATGTTGGTGCTCCAAGACTCATTAGGAAGAGTCTAATTAGTTATTTGTGGACTGAAGGAAATCAATTTAGAATATTTTATTGTCTCTATTAGTCAATATTCCCTGTATTTTATGAAGTTTTCCTAATATTTTTAATAGGATTTCTAGGAAAATCAGGCACTCCATGGAGAAAGCCATGGAATATAAAAGGGTGTAAGAGAATCAGTTAAATATGCAAATATTCAAACTGCCAGGCTAGTAAATTCTAGTCTAGTAAAACTCTATTACAATTCATTCTGTAATAAAAAAATAAAGTTTGTAGAATGTACATAATCATTTAAAAACATTAACTTGTGGCTTTAGGGAGATAATTGCTTTAATTACAAGACAATTAACCATCAAGACCATCAAGTGACTCAAGACAGGGGTCAATCAAAGGGCAAGATGTGATAGTGAGACATCAATTTATAAACACCACCAGCAAAAAATGTTCCACAAGAGCAGCACAATCAATTTGGAAAACAACAACCACAAATCAAATCAAACTGATCCATCCCCATCAAGTGTAAATTGATGGAATAAAAGTCAACAGATGCATAAACACACTCAGCATTACTGAAATAGAGATTTGATGTCCCCATGCCCTAAAATGACGAATGTCACTTTTAAGGGGTTTTCTCAGTTATCCCTCTCCAGGGCCCTGGGAAAGGAACCTGCCTTTGGAGCACATGGATATGGCCCTTTTTCCAAGATCCTTCTGTGGGAGTGCAGTGGGGAAGGAGGAAATCAGGGAATTTCAGTCATTCTGACCATCCCTTGCAGTGTAAATATTTTGACCTGCTCAGCAATGTCAAGGGAAGCAGCAGAGCCACAGGAAATAGCTGACATAAATGAACCCTTTGAGCCCTCCATCCAAGTGATCAGATCCTGAAAAGCTGTGAAGGCTGAATATCCATCAATACAGCCAAGTTTTACATCCCAACATTTATATTTGGAAATTAAACCTGGTGCTCTCTGCAGGATTAATGAGCATTGGCATTAAAGGAGGCAACAAATTTCAATGTGAAATATATTTTGTTTGGTATTTTGTAGGACATTATTTTATATATATATAATTTCTAATGGAATAGGAGCAAAAGTGATTTATAAATGAAGAAATAAAGCTTCTGAATTGCTGATAGATCTGCAATTTTCTTTTTTACCATGAGAACAAAGGCAGCAGGTAGAAAGCAAATGAGCAGAGCACAGTGACTCCCAGAACCTGGTGCAGTTGTGCCCCAAACTGAGCTGGAGAAGAGTTAATAACATGGATATTTATTGTCCTGAGGGCTCCCTGGGGAGCAGTTTGCCACCACAGCCCCATTACATCAGGCACAATAAAAATGTCTGTGCTGAGCAGTGAAGGGCAGGTCTGGTTCTCTTCAAACCCCCTCAGTGCTGGGATGGGAATCGTTGCTCCTTTTCCCCCCATTCCAGCCAAGCTACTCCTTTAGGAACCTTTTACACTCAGTGGCAGCCCAGGGACATCCAGGAAAAAAGAAGAAGTGATCACTGGGAGCTGATAAAGCAGCTACTGTTTGGTTTTATTTCAATTAACATTCATTTGAATGTTGTCTTTGTTTCTTTAAGAGCTGAGGAGCAAACCAGGTAAAAGAAGCCTTAATTTGAAAAGAGAAATAAACCTGTCTGCATTTAAACTTCCAATAAAGTCCACATGCCTGTACAATAAATATTAACTACATAAATGATCTCAAGACATCAGTTTAAAAATAATTGAAATGGATTAAATAAAATAAATATTTCTTAAAATAAATATTCACATCCTGATTAAGTAAATGCTGATTAAAATATTACTGTTTTTCAGCAAGGAGTTACAACCAGACTTAGAGAAAATTATATAATATAACAAGTACTAAGAAATGAGTTAAATGCTACAAAACCAGCACTTATGGGGCAGAAATCTAAGTTTTTTCTAAATTTTATCTAATTTTCCTTATTTCATCTAATATTTTTCTAGTATTTTTCTTCCCTTCCCACTGCCCCAGTTTTTGACACACTGAAATCTAAATCTCTATCCTGAGTGCAAAATGCAGTTTGAATTGTTGGCCTCCCCCACACAAGGGCATATTTATTTCAGTTTATGGCTCAGTGATCCCAGCTCTCAGAAAGGAGACATCAGATGATGGAAATTCTGCTCTCCAGCCTTACACCAAAGATAGAAATATGAATATATATAAATGCATACAAAGTTTTTCAAATTCTGAAAACTTTAGAGATCAAAATGAAACATTTTGAAATCAGAAAATGGAGCCTATTCAAAAGAAAACTCCATTTGAGGACTTGACTTTTCTTGCAAGACAATTATAATGAGATTTTACTTATAAACTTAGAATTGAATTCTACTTATCTGCTGTCAGTGGAATCAGAATCAGTGAAATATGAAGACTCAGAGATTTTATCCTCATTCCTCCTCTCAAATCATCTTTAAAGGCTCTTCTTCATGAACTTAAAATCCCTGGAACACCCAGTCCAAGTTCATGGGAAGGTGAACCAGGACCTATTAAAGATGCCCAAAATATCACAGCAATTTTTTTCCCCCAAAAAGAGCAACAAACACAAGAAAAGAGGCAAGAAATGAACCCATAAAAGTCCCCAAATTTTTTATACACTCCTTGCTTTTTATGGTTAATAATTGCAATTTATGACTTTAAAAACTTGATATATACATTTATATCTTTGGTCTAAGATTGCAATTTCCATCATCTGATGTCTCCTTTCTGAGAACTGGGATCACTGAGCCATAAACTGAAATAAATATGCCCTTGTGTGGGTGAGGTCAAGAATTCAAACTGCATTTTGCACTCAGGATAGAGATTTAGATTTCAGT
Source organism: Dendrocincla fuliginosa (assembly GCA_035047845.1). Classification (NCBI taxonomy): domain Eukaryota; kingdom Metazoa; phylum Chordata; class Aves; order Passeriformes; family Dendrocolaptidae; genus Dendrocincla; species Dendrocincla fuliginosa. The sequence continues at coordinate 1,740,658 of JAWWMO010000011.1, forward strand.
GTGTCAAAAACTGGGGCAGTGGAAAGGGAAGACAAGTATTAGAAAAGGTTTTAGATCAAATCAGAAAAATATCAGATTTCTTTTCTGCTCCATACACGAGCCTTCCAAGAGATGCTTGTGAACTCTTTAAGGAAAAGAAAGCTAAAAAATGACCAGAATAATCCAATGTGCTGAAAGGCAGAATATTAATTTTTGTATTTAATATGATTGTAAAGCCTGTCCTGGCCAGCCTCAGGCAGTGGGACAGTGCTGGATTTCCCACCCAGTGTTTGCCCATGAACCCCCCCTGTGGGCAGGGATTCCCTGTGGAATATTCCCTGGGCAATCCCTGCATTCCCCCTGCCAGACTCACCCCAGTCTTGTCACAGAGGCGCAGGGTGTTGAAGGAGCCCACGGCAAAGAGCTCCCCATCCCCAGCCCAGGCAATGCAGGTGAGGGGATATTCCTGGGGCTGGGAGCTGTACAGGGCACGGCCAAAACTGTCCCACACCTGCACGAGAATTTAAACATCACGATTTAGGAGGGTATTTAGGCCATTTCTTTTAGTTCTTGATTCCATTTTCCCTCCTGGCAGAAATAAATCTCCAGGTTATTTCAGCAGAACTGGAAACATCACCTGTAGTGCAGTTCACTTTTTAATAAAGGTTGTTGCTAATCAATACTGGTTTGTTTAATGGGGCAGATTTTGATTTGCTGTCGTGGCAAATGTCACATTCATCTGTATAAAATATTTCCTCTAAATTGCCCCAAGTCTGTAAAATGAACACCAAGTTCAGTCCACTTGCACTCCTTTCCCAGCAATGAGGCTCCTCTCAAAATTTCCAGACCAAAGAGATTTTTTTTAATAAAACAGCAGAATGCCAGGAATCAATTCACAAAATAGTTTGATTTAATTTATTTGGGTATTCTCTACAATTTATATGGGGTCTTTATTTATTTATTTGGGTTTTTTTGGGTTGAATTGTGTATGTTTTATCACACACTTTGATGACAGAACCAACACGTGATACACTTAAAAGTAAGTTTCTTTTTAAGGAAAGAGACACAATAAGTGCTTTTTATTTTGGATACAGAATATACCAACTAAAACAGTTCCAAAGGGTTCACTAATACTCCTGCAATAGAAAACAGCAGCTTTATCTTCTTTGATATGTCATTACCTTTTCCTGTATATGTCACAGCTGATACTATTCCAAGCAATCATTTCTATTTTTCTCCATATTTTCCTTTCACAGTTTGTTTCACTTGTATTTTAGCTACTTCTGTTGTATTTTAAAAACATAATAATTTTATGTTATTACACAGAGTGAGAAGTATTTATAAATAATGCAACTTCTTCTTGAAAACTGAAAGACTCCTCATTTAATTTTGAGCTTCAGGTATTATTAAAATTTAAAAAAAACTCTGTCCCATAACTTTTTTGGTCCTTTAGTTACAAAGTTAACCAGAACTCACCTTATATTTACAATCTTCACCTGCAGAAAGAATCAGATCATTAACTGAATTCCAGTCGGTTTTTAAGATCAGTCCATCGTGAGCTTTCCACTGAAATGGAAAAAAACCCAATTAAACAGAGTCTGAAAACTCCTATTTTTAATATTTATCATTCCTTGACCTCCATGATCCTGGAGGTTTTACCCAACCTTAGTGATTCTCTGATTCAGCACTACAATAAATTCAACAAAGCCTTGTGAACAAGGCAGAATCTAAGCATGTGAAAAGGGAAAGGCTTCTGCATCTTTCTTTATGAAAATAAATCACAATTAAATTAATTAAGCCCCTTCTTAGTGATACCTGCAAGACTTTGGCATTTGGCTGCAGAGGTTTGATGATCAGCTGCTTCCCTGAGGTGTAGAGAACTTTTTCAGAGTCAGGGGCCCAGGCCACGGAGTACACGGGGCTTCCTGGGGACGTGGAGAACAAAAAGGGACACAAATCAAACTGGCCCCCACATTTCACACCTTTCCCCCAATTCATTCAAACCTTCTGGACCAAAAACTCCATCTTAAAATCATGTTGCAATTTTGAAATTGTCTTTTTTGAAAATAGAAGAAAGCAAAAATTAGATGGCAAAAGAGCCGGGAAAAGAAAATAAACTAAAAAAAAAAATCAGATTTGCCAACCATGCCAATATTTTCCACATTATTTGAGAGGATTTGTCTCCCCTGAAGAATAATCAAAGTATTTTGCTGTTTGATTCCTTGCAAATACAACTGAGAAAGTGAAGAGCATCTCCAAGCATGAAACTGAGCAAATGAATGAAAATGGTTCAAATAAACCATTTTTTAATAAAACTTTAATTTAAGCTAAGAAGCTTAAGAAATGCTCTGGCTCAGGAACATCTTTGCATGGGAATATCTTGATGAGATTTAGATACTTGAGGGACTGAACTGCTCTAAGAACTGTCCTAAAAATCTCATACCTTACCACTCAGCCCTTTGAATACTCACTGTGCAAAAATCTGATTTTATTACAGTTCAACTTGATTTGGGCTTCCAAAATTCAAACTCTAAACTGAGACCTGCTGTTGTTGCTGCTGAAAATGTTTGTATTTCATCTATTTTCTTTTAGGAAGGCACTCGTTTTATATTACTTAGAAATACAGAATTATGCAAGGTTTTTTTTAGCTTGTCAACCATCCCAGGAGACAACTCACAGAAACACACAACACAGATATGAAGGAAATCTGGCTCTTTTCCTCCTGTTGAAAATGACATAAATTCTGTCACCAGCTGTAACAGAAATTCTAAATAAACTCCTTTTTTTCTTTTGGTCCTGATTTAACAATCAGAAGACTTTTCTATTCAAACCAAATGTTTCCCTTTTTTATGCAGGCTGACTACTTAACCACAATTTCCAGGGCTTAACAGCAGGAGCTGAGTTAACTCATTTCCTTCTGCACTTAACAAGGACTCGGTGGGGAGAACACTGCCAGCACTCTGGGAAGGAGAATTCTGTGCAGCAGACACACAGCAGTGGATGGTGCTGGGGACCAACAGCTGCAGGAAGGAATACCCTGGGAGAAAGGCAGAAAAGGGGGGATTGGAAGAAGGAACATCCTGATTCTTCCCATTCCACAGGAGCCACAGCAGAAACTTTGGTAATTCCAGCTGTTTGGGTGAGAGTTCTGCCAGTGACAGGATAACACATTAACCCATGGGCAGGGACACCTCCCACCAGCCCAGGCTGCTCCAAGCCCTGTCCAGCCTTGGCCTTGGGCACTTCCAGGCATGGGGAGCCCCCAGTCCCTCTGAGAAACCTTTCCAGTGCCTTCAAGTCCTGAAGAAATATGTTCCATTTGAAGGAAAGGTGACAGCAACCACCTGCAGAAGTGGAAATGCACCTGAGGCAGATGCTTGGGCTGGTAGAGCCCTCTTTGCTGTCACATGGGGACTTCCATTGCTTTACACATCCTGCTCTTCACAGTTCTGTGGGAATCTCCAGAGGAACACAGAAATCCTGCCCTGGGAGGGTGGGCAGGCCCTGGCACAGGGTGAATCCCAGAGAAGCTGGGGCTGCCCCTGGATCCCTGGGAGTGT
>JAWWMO010000011.1:1757166-1770371 GCA_035047845.1 Dendrocincla fuliginosa
TCTGGTATCCCGGTATCCCTGCCCCTGTCTCTGTCTGTCCCTGTCCCGCTCTGTCCCTATCCCTGTCTGTCCTTGTCCCAGTGTCCCTGCCCTGTCCCTGTCCCTTCACCGGTGTCCCGGTATCCCTGCCCTGCCCTGTCCCTGTCCCTTCACCGGTGTCCCTGTCCCGGTATCCCTGCCCAGTCTATCCCTGTCCCTATCTCTCCCTGCCCTGTCTATCCCTGTCCCTATCTCTCCCTGCCCTGTCTATCCCTGTCCCGGTGTCCCTGTCCCGATCTGTCCTGTCTGTCCCTGGACCCTAACCCTATCCCTGCCCCGCTCTGTCCCTATCCCGGTGTCCCTGTCCTGTCTGTCCCTACCCCTATCTGTCCCTGTCCCGATCTGTCCCGGTGTCCCTGTCCCGGTCTGCCCTGTCTGTCCCTATCCCATCTGTCCCGGTCTGCCCTGTCTGTCCCTGTCCCTGTCCCGCTCTGTCTCTGTCCCTGTCCTGTCTGTCCCTGTCCCGTCCCGTCCCGTCCCGCCCGCCGTTAACGCTCACAAGATGGCGGCGGCGCGGCCGTGCCGTTCAAACGCCGGGCCCGGCCCCGCCCGTCCCAGCCTGCCCCGCGCTTTTCTAACGAATTTCGGTTCGAGTTCGCCGTTTCGGCGCCATTTTCGAGTGTGGAAGCGGCCGGGCTCTCACAGCCCCGCGCTGCCGCCGCGGCCGGCCGCGACCTGCGGGTAGGAGCCCGGCGGGGGCAGGAGGGGAGGCGAGGCTCGGGGCGGGGGGCACGGGGAGAGCCGCGGGGGACGCGCCCTCAGGGGGGCTGCCCCGGGCCGGGGGCGCCGGGGGAAGGGGCTGAGGGGGACATGGGGGTCGTGGAGCGTGAGGGCAGGGGGTGCTCCGTGAGGGTGAAGGTGCTGAGGGTGAGGGCAGGAGGCCCTCCCTGAGGGGAAGGTGCTGAGGGGGGAATAGGGGGTGCTGAGGAGGAAGATGGAGGTGCTGAGGGGGAAAGGCTGAGGGTGCTGAGGGGAAGGGCAGGGGGTGCTCCCTGAGGGGAGGATGCTGAGGGGGAAAGGCTGGTAGTGCTGAGGAGGAACATGGAGGTGCTGAGGGGAGGATGCTGAGGGGGAAAGACTTGGGGTGCTGAGGAGGAACATGGAGGTGCTGAGGGGGCGGCGGGTTCTGCCCCGCGCTTTATTTTCGCCCCTTCCCCGCCCGGCCCGGGGCAGCCTCAGCAGCCGCCTCTCCCTGCCGAGGGTCCCCCGAGGGTCCCCGCTGTCGGCAGAGCGTGTGAGGAGGGACGGAGGGGCTCACAGAGGGCTCTGCGGGACCCCCGGAGACCCCGCTTTAATCTGCTCAGGGCAGGGACCCTTCTGCAGCCAGCCCTGCTCTGGTGCCCCAAGGGTGAGAGAGAAAGCCCGTAACGACTGGGCATTCACTTAAAAGAGTTGGACTCGATGAGCGCTGTGGGTCCCTTCCAGCTCCGAATATTCTGTGACTTGGCGAAGAGCGTGACGAGGGTGCAGCCTTAGGCTCAATAAAAGCCCCGAGTTTGTCACTGACAGGCGTCGTCGCGGTCAGATTTAATCGGCTGCTCGTAAGGAAGCTTTTCTGTCCGTCTCTGGCTCGGTTTTTTAAGCCATCCCCGTAAGAAAAACGGTACTTGGCAGGAGAAAGTGGAGAGATGCTTTTACCAAACACCTTCGAGCTGGCTCGGGGGAGGGGCTGGGCACGAATTTGTTAAATTTGTTAAGAGACGATGTGGCAGCTGATTTATCGCGATTTAAAAGCTGGGGTCAAGTGGCTCGGCTTGTTCATTCTGTTGAAGGATCTGGGGGGAGAGGGAAGGGTTGGGAAGGTAAATAGGTCTATATTGCACAATTCTGTTGGAGTGGAGCAGTTCGGGGAAAAAAAAAAAATAAATAAATATGGTGCTTTGAGAGGCTGTAATTGTCTGAGACAGCCATTGCGGAACATTGCTGAACGGGGCACGGACTGAAATTGCCTGAAAATGAGTTCTGTCTCTCATTTCCCCCCTCCCCCATTGTCCCAAATGAAGGACTCTCATGAGAGTGTGGGCTGGGGGTAGGTCTGAAAACGTCAAATGATTGGCACCAATTGTAAGATGACTTTCTAACCACGTCAGTTTTTTTTATCTTGTGAGAAGTAAACTTTCTCATGTCTGTTTTTCTGCGAGCTCACTTCGCCACTTGCTGCGATTTCAGCTCTTTGGGCAGAGTTTCGCTCCCGCACTCGTCTTTTCTTCTCGTCGGGTGCTTTCTATTTATCCGTTCTGGGAGCTGTGCTGAAGTGCCAGCTAAAGGGCTTTTGTAATGCTCGTTCTTGCTCAGTTAACTTTAACATCACAACTAGATGAAGGTATTTCGTTTTGCTTTCTCTGTGAATGTTGAATGCTGGCAGGAGTGGTTGGGTTGTATTTTGTGAGATGAGTGTGCTGATTTAAATTGTTTAAGAATCGAGTCTTTGCTATAATTATGCAGGTCTTTTGTTTATCTGTCTTTCTATGTATAAATATTTAGCAGGGATTATTGAAAGTAAAACGAGTGTCGGGTCTGAAGTGTAGAGTCCTTCCAGGAAAGGACAAACATGTGGCTACTCAGTTTGTTGTTCGAATGTGTCTTTAACTCTTTCCCCCCGCATCACGGTGACTTTCTCCGAGCAAAGTCACTGCACTGAACGTGTCCCCGATGAGTTTTCAGCAGGTAGATTCTTGCTGGTTTTACACGTCAGGTTTATCCCGTCGATTTTGGGGGGTGATGTATCTGAAAGTATATAGTGATGAAGCTTATCTTGATATTTTGTTTCAAATGTGGATTTTTTTTTCTGGCTTCTGAATACCTTTAGTCTTTGGTTTTTAAATGAGTCAAACAGCTGGGCAGACGTGTAGGTAAATTCCTTAGGAGGCTGTAGTTCAATGCTTAGATCACGGGGTTTTCTTGTTTGTGTTAGCAAAGGAGATAGATCCCTTCGGTAGTTTGATTGCTTGGAGTGGAAGGGGAACGGCCAACAGGGATCATGGCAAGCAAGAGCACCAAAACCTCCACAGCAGCCCGTCAGAAGGGCAGAGAGCCCTTGGAGGACTCCTCCAGTGACATGGAAGTGGAAAATGAAGGCAACAAGCAGCCTGACAAAGATCCTCCACAAGGTAGGTCTGGCTGTCGGTGCTGATGGGAGCGAGGTGCTAGAGCCTCGTTAGCAGCAGCTGAATTTACCAACTGTTCCAGATGGGATTTGCTCTTTTCCCTTTTACAAAGGAATGCTGAAAGCCTTGACTGCTGGCGAGGCTTGAACTGCTTTGAAAATGGTAAAAAGGGCTTGCAAAGAGTTAAAGGGTTTGGCCCAGTACAAGTGCAAAAGCAATTTGTAGGCTTTCTCCTAATAAAGCCTATTTCATACTCCTGATCTGAAACATGTAATGAAGATTGTGGTACAACAGCAGGATTTTTCAAATTTATAGGCAGCCGATGATATGGGATTTCTTGGAATGGAATAAATGTCAAGTTTATTTACTTAACTCTTAAAATGATTTGACTTTCTTTTTCATGAGGCAGTGTGTTTTTCCTGAGTTCCTCGAGCTGAGTTTTTGCAGAAAATACCTGGAAAACCAGCAGCTGTGTGACTCTTTAGGTAGCCAGATGTGCAGTTATTAAAGGAAGGTATTTGACAAATAGATGAATATCTTGAAATCGGTGGCAGCAACTGCGGCCTCTTTGAAGAAGGAGTTTCTGGTGCCTGTTGAAAAGCTGCTTTGCTGATATCCAGGGGGCCAGTTTGTTTTCGTAACAAACTTCCTGTCTTTGCAGAGCAGTTGTGCTGTCATTACAGCTTTCAGAGCCTCGTGCAGCGATCCCCAAATCTTGCAGAGGGACTGAAGTGTGGCTTTGCACTTATTAATTAGAAAGACTTTGCCTGGTTCGGATTTGCAGGCTTATTGTGATGGTTGTAGCTGCTGGAATTGCAGAGTGCCTGTTAAAGTGTGTTGGAACAAGAATTACATAATGAAGGAACAGACCCACTAGTGCATCGATGAGACATCTTAAGTGTCTCTTAAAAAAAGAGTCAGTCGGTGGAAAGAAGGATTTTAATTCCACTTAGCTCACATTAATAATTAGAGGCCAAAGTGTAGGTTTGGTTCATATAGAAGTGATGTTTGCTTTTTGGTTGAACATTTTAAAAGGTGTTAAGTCATTGAGAGCTTACAGTTGGTTTTTTTTTTTTCCTTTCTGTTTAATTTGGATGGTTTTTAGCAGTCTCAGATGAGGTGGTGGATAATCGAAGTTTAGAAGAGATTTTGGGTAGCATCCCTCCTCCCCCACCTCCAGCCATGACCAATGAACCTGGTGCTCCTCGGCTCATGATAACTCACATTGTAAACCAGAACTTCAAATCCTATGCAGGGCAGCAAACCCTGGGACCTTTTCATAAGGTATCTTTCTTTTACCTTAAGTCTTTTTTAAATGAAGGTAAGGCTTTGCTATGTGTTAGTATTCCTTCCTGCATTTTCGTGTAAGCTGACCTCACAATAACTGAAAAAAAAATTAAGTTTTAGAAATAGTTCTCTAGCAATATTCTAAATTTTCATCACTGGACACTAGAGAAAACAGTTAAGTGCAACTTTTTGATCCTGTGCAATTTTATTTTGTCACTGCAGCTTAAAAAAAAGCACACTTTTCTCTTGATTTCGTTTGCTGCAGAACTTTTAGGGCTGTGTTTGAAGAATGAGAATATTTTTTAGTGCCCACAAGAGACTTACGTGGCTAATCATGAAACTTGCCTTGCAAACATGCTGGCGAAGTGCAGTTAAAATGCAGCAAGCTGAGCTCAGCTGAGGTGTGGAGTTTTTTCTCAAGTTGTGCTGCTGTACCTTTGGCAGCAAAGCCTGAGCTATCAGACAGTCAGCGCTTGCATGGACTGGGAATAATTGTGTCTCAAACGCTCACAAATGCAGTGGGTGATGTGCACTGGACAGGATCTCTTTCCCTTTGAATATCACTATTTTTTCCCCCCCCTTTCATCATGCAGCGTTTTTCCTGTATTATTGGGCCAAACGGCAGTGGCAAATCCAACATCATTGATTCCCTGCTTTTTGTGTTTGGGTACCGAGCCCAAAAAATCCGCTCCAAAAAGCTCTCGGTGCTGATCCACAACTCGGACGAGCACACGGCCATCCCCAGCTGCACGGTGGAAGTGCACTTCCAGAAGATCATTGACAAGGTAGGTGTGTGGCCAGGCACGAGGGCAGCCTTTTTTTGTTCCTTGAAGCATTGAAAAACTTTTCATCTTTGCTTGTTTTACTTGGAGCTGGGGCAAACTTCAGAGCATGATTAGTTTACCTTGGGGATATAAAGCATCAGGGTTAATTAACTTTAAAAAATCCTCTCTTGGGTAGTGCAGCTCTTAAAATATTAGTAGGGATTCTTTTTTGTGTTTTCTGCAGGACTAAGATGTGGTACATGTCTGTTTTCAAACTATTTAAAAATATCTAATAACCATTTTAAGAAGAAGTCATTTTAGAGTTGTCATCTCATTTCCCTCAAGTAAATAAAACTTTTTCTGCAATTAAGAGAAGCCTTAAAAATGTATAAATCTATGTTTAGGCACGTAATATATTCTTAAATTTATAATATGAGCATGTGTATTAATAAATTAAACCTACTTAAGCAAAATTTTTCAAACCAATTAGAAACTATTTTAGGTTATCTGAATTTATAAAAATCTGTAATGAATCTGAAACCTATTTACACTTTATGTACTGTAAATGTCCCTGCAATTTAAAAACAGATTTTACATCAACAATTCTGGACCCCACATCCTACCACGAAATTTTTTTTGAACCTGATATTTTGTTTGAATGAAATAAAAGGTGTTGGCAAATAAGAAAAAATTATTTTGCTTGTCACTTTGTTTATTGATAAAAATTCAAGGGCTTTTTTGGTTGATTTATTGCAATTGCAGTTGAAGGAATTTATTTCTCTTAATTTAAATTGACTTTTTGTGCACACATCCAAACTGTTAAATTTGGGGTCAGTCAAAACAGTGGGAAGTGTAAATAGAAATTTCAAAAATGGTGTTAATGAAGTGACTGTATTTATTGCCTTTGAGTGAACTGTTTTAAAGACATTTATTTTTTTCTTTGGACTTGCTACACACAAGCACACACCTTTTGTTTGTGTTTATAAGAACCAGATTCAAAAATGATTACATTTATTATTTTTTTCCCCCTCCCTTGCCTTTGTATTAACATCTAGAAACCAAGTTTGTGATCTAAAAACCCTCTGCCTGTGCTAGAGAGCAATTTGATAGCTCTTGGGGGTTAATCTGGGGAAGTGGGAGGCCAGTTGAAGTCTTTTACAAGCAGCTTGCATCAATTTTAACTTTTTCAAGTCTAGTCCCAGCTTCAGTTTGGTGGCTGCTTTGTAGGTAAATCGAAGATATCTTCTGAAGCTGATGATGTCATATTTGTCACATCTTTAATGTTTGGCTTTTTTATCTCCTACAGTTTCTCTTTAGAGCTGCTCAGCTCAAAGCAGCTCCTTTTCCAAGCTCTAGAAAAGAGGAGCTGAAAAGGCAAACAGCAGTCAAGGCATTCAGGGCTTCCTAATCTGCAGTGGCCAGGGTGGAACAGCACAGCCACTCTAAATTTGAAGGAGGCCTTTTTCCTTTGTGATTTGAAGCAGGGGTAAAGAGAATAAATGAAGCATTTTCACAGCAATAGCTTACACTAGAGGTGGGAAAGGCATAATATGAAGGCAATTCAGTTTAAACAATTTGGGCTATTTTTTGCCCAGTTCTCAAAGGGGTTTTTTGTATTTTGTTCCCTTTTTCTTTTTTTTTTTTTTTTTGAGATGCAGCTTCCCACTTCTACTCCATCTCAGAGCCCAGCTGACTTAAAACCTGACCATGATGAAACTTCTCTGCTTAATTGTGAAATATGAGGTAAATATACTGCTGGAGTAATTGTTTCTCTGGCTTTGTGTTTCCTCCAAACAGGAAGGGGATGATTATGAAGTCATTCCTGACAGCAAATTCTGTGTGTCCCGGACTGCCTATAGAGACAACACCTCTGTCTACCACATCAATGGCAGCAAAAGGACATTCAGAGATGTTGGAATCCTCCTGCGAAGCCACGGCATCGACCTGGACCATAACAGGTTCTTAATTTTACAGGTTGGTGGAAGAATAAAAACGATTTTCACCTTCAATTTCCAGTTATAGCTGGGAAAGAAATAAAATCCTGTCTAGCTTTGCAGTCCTGTTTTGGAGGCCTTAAAGTCCTGTAGCAGCACATCATGGTTTGCATGCTCTGCCAAAGATGCGAATCATTATTTGCTGCTTCAGAAATTTAAGGAAGAGAAACAGTTGAAGATCCTGCTGTCAATTTTTCTGTTAAGAAATGGGTGTTCCTGACAAGTGGATGAATAGAAGAGTTGTGCTTGTTCCGCCCTAGCAGCACGTAAATATTGGTGTAGTAAAATAAACCTTAAACCCCAATATTATTGTGCTGCTTAAGCGTGGCAGGGATTCAGCAACTTGTTTATGCTCTTAGATGAAAGTGCATCAATATGAACTGAAATCGGAATTATTCTACTCTCATCTGCAGCTCTTACATAGAGACATGGTTTTACTGAGAAGTAAGTATGGAAAAATGAACTGTGCAGAAAAACTGAGGGCAAGAAAAAACACATGCAGTGTGCTTGTTGTTTACACTTGTTTAACTGCTCTAGAGGACTCAAGGAATGGCAGGTTTGTAGCCAATTCAGGCTCTGTTTTTAAAAGCTGCAGTTTACAACCCATACTGGAAAAATAATCACAGAACTTGTCAATATAATATCATTTATATTCATGTTTGACCTTAAAATTATGAGGCTTGCTTGCATCTGTTTTAAACACAGGCTGAAGAGAGCCACACTGATTTATTTTTTTTTTAATTTATTTTTTTTCCTAGCTTTTATATAATGAGAATTTTTCTGTGTGCCACACAATTACTTAAAATGTAAATTTAGTTAAAGTACTTGCTGAAAGTATTTAAAATATTAATTCAATTGAATAACTGTTTCTGCCATTACCTTTAATTATTTTGCCACTATTGCTAACAGGTCCCAAATCTCCTCTGACCTAGAAATTAATGATAAGTGGGAGCTTCCCAAGGTCTGAAATATTTTAAAAGAATTTATTTCTGTCAAAGGAGCTTCCAGTTCCCCTCTTAGAAAAAAATGTGTAAGAAATTGTAGCTGGGTCGCTGTGCTTGCTTCACTTCCTCCAGCCTTTCTGTGCCGTCCCTTCTTACAGCTACACCCACAAAAAGAGGATATCTCTCTCTGCAAGTCTCCATGCACATTAATTATTTCCTCCACCACTTTATGCCTGTGTTTTCTGGTTCAAGATGGAGCAAGAAGTACCTCCAGGAAAACAGCTATACTAAATACACCCTTTATTCTTTTCAGTTGTTCTCAGGGTTAATTTTGCCAAAATTTCTAGAAGGGAGAAAATGTGAAGTAAAAGATGAAGCTGGGTAGAAAAGATGGTGCAGAGATAAAGCTCAGTGTCAGGGAACATTCCCTTGGGCCACGGGGAGCAGGGCAGAGGAGCATTTGGGAAGGAATGCTGCTTTTTAAATTTATTTTATATTTTCCCCCCCCAAATGGGATTTGTTTGCTTCTCCCACTATTGTTTAGCAATGGTGAGAGCATACCTTGCCCCAAAAGCTGGAGTTTCATGCTTTGCCCCCCAGAAAGGGAAATAAAGGGGAGGCAGAGCCAATATTGAGGCATAAAGCTGTGCTTCCCACTCCTATTTTTTACTTTCATCCCCCCAGACTCTGTCTCAGGAACTGTGCAGAGATTTTCTGTTCCTTTGGTCTTTCTGTCTGAGACAAAGTTCTTTCTCTCTGTGCATCAGGTTTTGTGCCTTTTTAATGTGAAATCCACTGAATTTGATCATTCAAAATTGAGTATTTCCAGTTGGGAAATGTAGCAATATTTTCCACAGACTAACAACAGAACTTCAAACCCAAATCCTAAAATTTATACTGAGATTGTGAGACCATCCAAGCCTGAACTACTATCACCAGGATTGCTCTTTTTTCCCCCCTCATGTTTTTGAAATTATTTAAAACTGAAGAGATAAATAACAGGTTTATTTGGCTTTTACTCTTTTTCTTTTAATAGGGAAACTAATAGTTGAATTAAACTGTTTAATCCCAAGTATTTATCATTTAAAATCTCTTTGATTTTTGACTCTGTCAATAGGCTGTGGCTAAAATATTTCAGTTGTATTAGAGATTTTGGACAAAAAATGTTCCTTAAGGGTTAGCAAATGCTGGTTTGGGTGTGTGGCAGAACATTCACTGGGTAGTACTAAGGGAGAAGTTGTAAGAGAACATGTCCTACATGTAGTAACAACACCTTTAGAGACTTGATTTTATCTTGCTACCATAGTTAGCATTACTCAATGGAAAATATTTGCTTTTCAGAAGACTGCTATATTTTTTTTTGCATCCTTCTCCCCACTTCACCCCCTATTTTTCAGTCTTTTTCTGCTGATTTTGGTGTTTTTATGATAAAATTTGAAAGTTTAGGCCAGACAGTTTTGATGTAGGTATTTCTGCTGATGCCAAAGTGAAAATATTAAAATCAAACTGCTGGTGACTTCTGTGAGTAACATTACAAAAAACACTTGTGGAAAAACAGAAAATGTGAGACTAATTGAGAAATTCAGTGCCTGAACTGATTGAAATAAATCTGGTTTAAAAATGATTCTGGTTACAGGGGGATTTTACCAACACAGAACAGGAGGAGTTTGTCACTTCTGTGGTCCTTAGGTTCTAACTCCATATCTCATGTTTTTAATAAATTGTTCTGTGCTTTTAGTATGTTAGGAATAGACAATTATTCTGCACTATTGCAATAATATTTAATTATTATTATAAATTATTGCCAATAGTATGCATATTAATGAGCTTGCCACAGCCTGAAACTGCAACAGGAAAAAGAGCATCTTGTCCCTTACAAACCAATATCTGCCCTTGCATCTTGCTGCTCTTGTTTTTGTCTCCCACACCTGAAGCCCCCTCTGCAGTAACCTGTAGGTCTGTAAAGAACCAAACACAATTATTTAACTGAAAGACTTGGAGCTGCTCTGACTGGGCTGGGCAAGACTCTGAGTAAGTATGTTTGCTCTGTGGTGACTCCTCTGAACAAGTCAAGCTTGAGGGGAGAACAAAATCTCAAGCTCTTGGTCCTGGCTGGTTTTCCTCTAAGGAGTTAGGAGAGAAAGGGGAGCACTGGGAGGACTGTCAGTTTGGGACATGGAGGGATTTCCAGGATTTTCCAGATTTCCATGTCTGGGAGCAGAGGCAGCACCTCTGGGATTGGCTCCTGCAGCCTGGGGAGGGAAGAGAAGGAGAGTCCATCCCAAAGGAAAGTGGAATGCCAGAGGGAACTCCAATCCAGCCCCTTTGTAGATAAATATTAGAGAAATGAGAATAACTGGCACAAGACTGAATTAATGTTGTAATAATGGGAGCCCACTTGAGGCTGATTGCAGTTTACTTTAGAAGCTCCTTGCAAACAAACTGAATCTGTTTTGAGTAAATTCTCTACTAATTACAGTAGTATTTCACTTCAATGTATTTGATTTGTACTTAATTAAAATAGCCTCCTGTAATCTTAAGCAGGTAGAAACAACTCCAGTGATTTTCTATGTCTGTACTTCTGTAACTGATTGGAACTAAGTCTTATCCCATGGCAAGATTATGTTGCCAAAAGGAAGTTACATCAAGTTTTTCACCTGCTGCTTTGTGGAAATAATGGAGGAGTCACTTCCAGTGTATTGGGGAGGAAATGAGGGAGAGCAGATTTTCTTCTCCCTCTGAGATAAGCCAGAAATTCCCCATTGTTGAGCTCTGTGTTCCTGAGGAGACACCAACACTGGAGGACAAGATGGGACCATGAATGGGATTATAAAAAATCTGTGCTGCCAGCACTGGTGGGGAAGAGAGGGTTGTTCTAGTAAGATTTCTTCAGAAAGACAGGGAAATAAGGAAGGGAGGAAAGCCCTTTTCCAGGGGCAGTGTGGAACTGAGTGATAATGAAATAATTTCATTAGAACACCCCAATAATCTGAACTCAGCGCTGCAGGTTGAGTTTGCCAACTTAATGACATAAATTCCAGAGTGACTCTAGATTTGTACTTAATGTGTTCTTGTATTAAAACACAAGTATGTCCTTAAAAAGCTTCTAAAATTAGACAGATGTGCAAACAGCTCGACAAAGGCTACTTTTAAATTATTTCCAGAATCAGAATAGTAGTTTTGTGCAAACAACCTGAATAACAGGCCCATTTTAAGTTTTTCCTCATCTTTGGACAGTAGTGACATTGTAGGTTTTTATATGTGCATTTATTATTTGACTTTCTTATTTCCCACTGAGTTTATAACACTTTTTTTTGAAGGCAGAGCATTAATTTGAGTATTTGGTCCTTTTTCCTCTGCTGTATGTTCACCATCTGGTAAAACTGAAGGGTAAAAATGAGATATGACTGCAAGCATTTAGAAACAACAGAAATAACATGGAATTGTGGAAAAAAAAGTCCCAAAACAACGTGGTGTGGCTCACAAGAGCTGTGTTACAGTCCTGTTTGCAGGAGAACAATGAGCTTTCAGGAATACTGGTTATCTCTGGCCATGGCTTCCAAAATCCATGCAGGTAGAACTGGAATTCCCAGTCAAAAAGCTTTGTGAGGAGGGAATATGGGTCAAAATAAGGGTCACTTGAAATTGCCAGTCTGGAAAACTGAAGATACAGCAGTTTAGCATTTATTTTTGCCATTCCTAATTGTCCTGCTTAAAAAGTGAGAGCTCCTATTTCGGTAAAGTGTGTGGGGGGGAAAACCTCACAGCCAAGTGTCATTGAATTAAATTAAAAAATGGGAGAGGGGGTAAAACCAGTGGAAGTTGCATAGAGGGAAATGGAAAGACTTCTCTCACTAGGGGCTTTTCTAAGAGAAAATGCACTTTGGTGCCTTTATGTTATCAAGAAAAGGATTGCACAAAGCAGCCAGGAAATCAAACTTTAGTGAGGGACCTGCTGTCTGATGCAGCAAATCAGAGCTCCCCGACCTCCAAGGGAGCACTTAGCAAATGATGGGGCAGGGTGATACTCAGTGCTACTTTTCCTCTAATCTTACTCCCCATTTTAACTTTTCACTCTGTAGAAAACCAGCTTTATTATAAATGTTCCAGATGTTTTAATGTTTCTCCTCCAAGAAACTCCAGTGTCCCTGTGTCGTTCTGGCTGCCTGAGCCATTGCTCCTTGTGCTGATGATGCTGAGAAGTTGCATGTGCTGTTTTCAGCTCCTGTCAAAGCACTTGCAAAATCTCTTCATGTTTCACTTGCTTCCCTGTTGGTGAGGAATTGAAATATTCTGTGGTCTGTACACTAAATTAAAAATTCTAAGCGTTATTATTTTATTAACAGAAATTTGCCTCATGCCAGGGCACTTCTGTCCAGATTTCCATGTTAAAAATTAAGAAAGTAATTGAAATTGGGTTATAATTTGGATTGATCAAGGCAGAGTTGCTTCAGGAGGACAAAGAAAGAACAGGCTCAGCTCTGGCTGCCCCAATCCTCCCCAAAGCTGTGAGTTAAGGTGGCTGTGAGAGCTGCAACCCCTGCTTTCCCCATCAGAAAACTGCCTTTTATGGTGTTTTAAAAGCCTTCAAAACTTGCATGCTACAAAAATAATATGCTATCACTACACTGAAACTAGTTAAATATTCTTAAAAGTACTAAATATTATAGCCACGTGTCATATCTCAAATGCTGTGGTGATTTCATGTGATTTTTGAAACCAAATCCTCGTTTTGACGGGTCCCCAGGCACAGAAGGGTGTTCTGATATACAGGGTTGCCTTTTCCAGGCAGTGCCTTCTCTAAAACTCTTCCTCCCAAGCAAGGCAGTGTGATTTTCAATTCAGTCAGAAGTCACCTTACCCCCTGTTTGAATTTGACTGGTGCTGAGCAGCTCCACTAACAAAGAAACACTCAAAAAAAATAAACCACAGCAACTGCAACTCAAAATTCCCCTCAAAAACCACCCAGATTACCCCGTGCTCCCCCCACCACAGCAAATACATTTCCAGCTACTGGGTTCCAATCTATCCCAAGGTTTTCAGCACTTTATTTTAAAATTTCAGATTAAG
>JAWWMO010000011.1:1779024-1794478 GCA_035047845.1 Dendrocincla fuliginosa
GGGCTGGTGGGAGGTGTCCCTGCCCATGGCAGGGGGTGGGACTGGATAGGCTTTAAGGTCCCTTCCAACCCAAACCAGTCTGGGATTGAGTTTCATTTCTTGCTCTTCTCTTATTCCCTAAAATAAAAAATAATGCCTGAATCCAGAAGTTTTCCTGAGGCTGAGACAGTGTCTGTGTTCCTTTTAACCTGCAGAAAGAGCTGGCCCTGGAGAAGCTGGGAAGGGAAGAATCGGGGGCCAAGGATCTCGTGCGAAATCTGCGGCGAAAAGTAGAAGAAGCCAAAAGTTCTTTAGCACAAAGTCACAGTCGAGGGAAAGTGCTCGAGGCTCTGCTCCAGCAGAAGAAATCTGGGAATATTCCTGGACTCTATGGAAGACTGGTAAATTTTAGGAGGCTCTTACACTCTCAGGCTCAAACTTTAAATGTGGGATGCCTCGCTTCTCTGGGGCTGTGAATTCACAGAGCAGACTTGTAAATCCTGTGCAGGTGCTGTAAAATAAAGCATTTTTCAGTTGTGTTGGTTTAAAGTTCTGAAAATTCAGAGCTGGGGTAGAGTTGTTCATTCCTGCTGATATCAGCGTAAATGCACATTTTGTGTTGTGAAATTTTCCCCCCACCTGTTCATCTCTGCTTCAGAAAAATCAGTCGGTTCAGTATGTGTGCTTTTTAAAAAAAGCATAGATTCATTAAAAAGGATAAAACTCCAAGAGCAGCCCCAGCTGCCAAGCTAATCCATGTCCTTCCACCTCGCCCTCCATCCTCAGGGAGACTTGGGAGCCATCGATGACAAGTACGACGTGGCCATTTCCTCCTCATGTGGAGCCTTGGACCACATTGTTGTTGACACCATCGACACTGCCCAGGCCTGTGTGAACTTCCTGAAGGCACAAAGGGTGGGAGTTGCCACCTTTATAGCCCTGGACAAGGTGAGTCCTCAGGGCTTGGGCAAAGCACAGTTTCACTGTTAATCACGGTCCCATTGTGTTTTCTTTAAAGCCTTAACATACCTTAGAATGGTAGAATGACCTCATCATTTACCCTGAAGGATGTCTCATTCCTTTATTTCCTTTGTGGCCATAGATGACCGTCTGGGAAAAGAAAATGGAGAAAATCCCCACTCCTGAAAACACTCCCCGGCTGTTTGACCTGGTGAAGGTGGAGGACAAGAAGGTCCGCCTGGCGTTCTACTTCGCTCTGCGGGATACCCTGGTAGCTAAAAACTTGGAGGAGGCTACCAGAGTGGCATTCCAAAAGGATAAAAGATGGAGGGTGGTGACCCTGCAAGGACAAATCATCGAGATGTCAGGTACTGCAGCACAAACTTGCAGTTCCATCTGAAGCCCTCTGTAGGTGATACCAAACCCAGCAGCTTTTCTGACCTCATCTCTTGTGCTGCAGGAACGATGACTGGTGGGGGCAGTAAAGTCATGAAGGGCAGGATGGGATCCTCAGTCGTGGTGGATGTCTCGGAAGAGGAGGTTAGTGCATCACCTGAATGAAGAGGGGCATTTCTGCAGAGCTCCTTTTGTTTTGGCAGTTCATACACGTGTGTGCTGTGGCTTTTTATATCAGCAGGGAATTATCTGGGGTGTAAGATACACTCATGATGGTTCATAAAGCCAAAACTCACAAGGTTAGCAGAGGTTGCCAAGCACTGGAAGGGGCTGCCCAGAGAGGGTTGGAGTGCCCAGCCCTGGAGGTGCCCAAGGCAGGACTGGCCGTGGCACTCAGTGCTCTGGGCTGGGGGACAAGGTGGGCATCGGGCACAGGGTGGGCTCTGTGGGCTGGGAGGGCTTTTCCAACCTCAGGGATCCTGGGATTGTGTATTTTTTCACAACCCAGCTGTCACAAGCCCATTATTTAGTGTTTAGTCTCACAGTGCTACCTTTGGTACCTTGGAAACTGATTGGAGGTAGGGATGAGAACATGGAAGACAGGGATCTTAAGGAACCTTTTCCTGCAGGGCAGCACAAGACAGGTTTGAGCCCTCACTCATGCCCTTCCTGGGATTGTCAAGGAGTTTAATTCCAATTTGTATTACAGGAGTATTTTGCCTCATCAGAATATAGTTTGCTTTTTTCTGAACTCTTAGGTTTTAGTCTGCAGCTGCTGCTCTTGTTTTTCACTGTTAGAGTTGATGTTCTCAGCAGTCAGCCAGCCAATTGTCACATTTCTGCTCCACTTTGTCCCCTTCAGAGCTCACAGCCCATCGAGCACATGAACGCCCTGGTTTGTGTGTGGCAGTGAGAGCAGGTAAATCAATGATGCCCTCGTTGTGTGCAGGTCAGTAAAATGGAGGCCCAGCTGCAGAGGGACTCCCAAAGGGTGGTGCAGTGCGAGGAGGAGAAGTCCCAGCTGGAAGAAGCCATCAGGAAGCTGCACCAAGACATTCGGGAGATGAGGAACACGTCGGAGAAGTACACGGCGAGTATCCAGGTGAGCAGCCCCGAGCTGGGCAGGGGCACTGCCCGGGCCACCCCTGCCCTGGGCACAGCCCTCCCACCCACTCACCCCCCTGTCCTCGGCAGAGCTTCTCGGAGCAGGAGAGTCACCTCAGGAACCAGCTCAAGGAACTCGAGGCCAACGTCGCCGCTGCTGCTCCCGACAAAGCCAAGCAGAAGGAGCTGGAAAAAACCCTGGATGGTTACAAAAAAGGTACTGTTTGTGGAGAGGGGCTGAGACAGAAATGGTGCTCAACAGAGGAAGGAATGGGTTTGGCTTTGTGCTTCACTTCTTGGTCTGGGACTGTTTCTTCTAAGGGGGGGAAAGGTATTTCTAGAGATGAGAGAGTAAAAACATTTTTTTTCTTTTTTCTTTTTTTTTGCAAATAACCATTAATTGTAGTATTTTGTTTCTTAGGTTAGATTTTATGGCTGTATTACATACATAGGGAAGCCTAGTTTAATTAGAATCATTACTGAGGAGATAATGATTAATCAAGTGAAGGCTTTTCCCATGTTATACCTAGACTATTCCTTGACTCTAAAATAAACCCCCTGCACTGTGTGGTGGGCTCATCCTTTTTGTGCAGGGGTAGTAACTGCACAGGGGGCACCAACTGCTGAGAACAGCTGGTGGCCAGTTCTCAAAGTGTCCCCCTCGAGCCAGCCTGCCTTCAGTGCCCGTGTCCCTGCAGTGGCTGAGGTCCCCCCCCCTCTGTCCCTCTGTCCCTGGCAGCCCACGAGCGCCTGGCCGCCCAAGCCACGGCCATGGAGAGCGAAGTGAGGCGGCTGCAGGAGCTCATCATGGACACCAACAGCCGCAGGCTCAAGGCACAGCAGGACAAGATCGATAAGATCGACAAGGAAATCGATGAGTGCTCCTCAGCCATCACCAAGGCCCAGGTGGCAGCCAGGACTGCAGACAGGTACAGCACAGCGGGGCACCTTCAGCTGCCTGCCTGGTACTGAACGTTGCTCAGGGAGGGGAAGGGAAATACAGTCTTGTGCTTTCCAATAGTTGGTGTCAAAGTCACATTCAATCAGCATTTCTCTAATGCTTGCCTGGCACTGAACTGCCACATTTGGGGATAAAGATCCAGAACAGCACTTAATTACCATGCACTGGAGCAGTTCAAATCTGGAGGGACTGATTTTGTTGTGAGACCTGTCAGGAAATAAACTGGGATCTGCTTTTTATGTTAGCTTAGCAGTCCATAGTGAATACTTAGAACAAACGTCCAAACTGTCTCTGAAAGAAGAAATTAAGTTGTTTAATGAGGGTTGGATGCTCTGTGTTTAAGGAAGACCACTTTGTTTTACTTGGATACCTCAGGAGTGTGGGAGTTCATGCCTAAACAAGCACTTCCTCCTGGTTGTCAGCAAGATTGTGTCTCGAGATTGTCACATTTCCCTCATGTGAGGGGCACAAACATCTCTGTCCCCGTGCAGAAACCTGAAGAAATGTGAGGAGGCTCTTCAGCGCACGGAGAGGGAGCTGGAGGAGAACGAGAAGGAAATGCAGAAGCTGACAGCAGAGCTGAGCACGCTGGAGGACAGAGCCACGGAGGTGATGAACGACTGCAAGCAGGCTGAGGTAAACCAGGGGCAGCAGTGAAACCCTCCCTGATCCCACTGACACCCCGTTCTCACCCAAGTGGTGCTGTCCAGCTGCAGAGTCACGTTCCAGGGAATGGGAATGGTGTATTTTTATTTTTCATACTCACCTGGAAATTTATCTTGACCCAGTTTGCTGAATGTTAGAAAAAACGTACACCAGGTTCCCCCAAGAAAATGATTGAGCTTAAAACTTGCTTAAAAATAGAGTTTTACCAGTTCTGTGGGGTTTTAGTTTCCCGTCTAGATTGGTGTGTGTGAGAGGGAAAACAACCAGGATGGCTGAAATTTATCCAAATAAAGCTGGGTTTGAGACTCTCTTTTTCTCTACAACTGCCTTTTAGCTGCAAGTGTGTGAGTGTAGGACTCCAAGTGTGGTTTGATCCAGATCAGGAATGAAAATATAAACTGCAGCCTATTTTCAGCCATTCCCCAATTCCAGCACCAGCTGATAAATCCCAGGATGTGTATTTGTTTCCATCAATCCCTGTGACTAAACAAAGACAGCAAGAACAAGCCTGTAGCCCCAGAGAGGGGTAACATTTCTGCAGGTGCCTGGTGAATGAATGGCCTTTCCTGGGATTCCTGTGCAGGAGGCGTTGCCAGCAGTGCAGGAGGAGAAGAGGAATCTACTGCAGGAGCTGGAGACCATCCGGGGGGATGAGCACGCCCTGCAGAGCGAAGCTCTGAGCATCAAGCTCAAAATTGACCAAGTGGACAGTCACATCTCGACCCACCAGGGAAAGATTAAGTACTGGCAGAAAGAGGTAGGGAAATGATTTCATTCCTAAAACTTAAATCATAGAATCTTGGGATGGTTCGTGTGGGAAGGGACCTCAAAGCCCACCCAGTGCCACCCCTGCCATGGGCAGGGACACCTCCCACCAGCCCAGGGTGCTCCAAGCCCTGTCCAACCTGGCCTGGGACACTTCCAGGGATCCAGGGGCAGCCACAGCTTCTCTGGGAATTCCATCTCACAGCATGAGCACATTAACATTTCATTAGAAAAGAGATAATTTGGGAGAAAAATTCCTCTTCAGCTCACAGCTAATTGGTGTTTATGCAGGAACAGAATAATAGGATAAAAGGATATTTATTGTCCTTTTCCGATCCTGTTTAAAGGGAGTTGTGAAGCACCTTGGAGTGTTTGGAGCAGCTTCCCCGTGTCCCAACACCAGCAATGCTTATTTTAGCCCCTCGTTGGGTGGTCACTGGAGGGTTTTTCAGGCTGTGCCCTGCGTGGTTCTGGTTGCAGATCTCCAAGCTGTGCCTGCACGCCATCGACGGGCAGCCCCCCGAGGAGCTGCGGGCCCTGGGCGAGGAGGAGCTGCAGGCGCTGCCCGGCCCCGACGCCCTCGCGCAGAGGATCGCGCTGCTCGAGGCCCAGCGGCACCAGCTGCGCCCCAACCTGGGCGCCATCGCCGACTACAGGAAGAAGGTGCGGGCCCTGCCCGGCCCGGGGGGCCACGGGGAATACAAGGGCTTTGCCTCGGGGTTTGGCAGCTCCACTGAGCCAAGGGGAGCTCCCACAGCCTTTGGTAGTCCATGTGATCCAGCTGTGATCCAGCTGTGTCAGGTGAAGACAACTTCTTGATGATCCTGGAGCTCTTTTCCAACCTAAAGGATTCCATGGATGTTTATTTAGAGTCAAATCTTCACAGCTGAGACAGACACAAAATACACTGGGGGTTTTTTTCTCCTCATTTCAATAATGATGAACTATTCATCAGATTAAATATTTTGTTATGATTTTTCTCTCAGCAACAGAGATGAGAATAGAGAGATATTTTGGGGTTTTTTTTTATTTGATGCTGTGCTGGGAAAAAGGAATGTTCCAATGGTAGGAAAAGTGGTTTACAGTGTAAGTGGAGGAGGCAGCTGCTCACTGTTCTTTCCTGCAGGAGGAGCTGTACCTCAAACACGTGGGGGAGCTGGACGACATCACCACCGAGAGGGACAACTTCAGGCAGGCCTTTGAGGAGCTCCGGAAGCAGCGGCTGAACGAGTTCATGGCGGGGTTTAACGTCATCACCACCAAGCTCAAGGAGAACTACCAGATGCTCACCCTGGGCGGGGATGCTGAGCTGGAGCTCGTGGACAGTCTGGATCCCTTCTCCGAGGGAATCATGTTCAGGTTGGTCAAAATCCTTCCTATTCTACCGAGTCTTCATTTCTGTATTGCTTTTTTCAACCCGTTCATTGACCATCAGTGAACCGAGGCAGGCTCAGTGTTGACAAGGTCCTGACAGAAACACAACCTTTTACTCTTGAGATCTGTTTCTCCTGGAGAAATCAGGAACGAAGAGCAGCTGGAAATGAGCTCAAAGCTTTCCCAGTGCTTCCTGATTCCCAAGTCTCCTCATTCTGCCGAGGGAATCACGGCAGTCACCTCAGTCCTGCCACAAATGCTCTGGGGAGCGTGTTCATGGTGTAGGAGTTACAGAGCAGGGCGAAGGAGTTAATGGGAGTGTGAGGAGGTGTCCCAGCTCCTGCAGCCTTACAGCAGGAGGCAGGAACAGCTCACAAACCAAACTCCCTGTGTTGCAGTGTTCGGCCTCCCAAGAAAAGCTGGAAGAAGATCTTCAACCTGTCGGGGGGAGAGAAGACCCTGAGCTCCCTGGCCCTGGTGTTTGCCCTGCACCACTACAAGCCCACCCCGCTGTACTTCATGGACGAGATCGACGCCGCCCTCGACTTCAAGAACGTCTCCATCGTGGCCTTCTACATCTATGTAAGTCCAGCCTGGAACACCCTCAGCACAATTGGTCTGTTTGTTCTCCACCAGCAAGGACAGAGGGGCAGCACAGTTACAGCCCTGGGTGAGATCTGGAAGGACAGTGTTAAGTGGAAGCAGCTTTCCAGAAAGCTGCTTGGAGTTTTGCTTCCTGCATGTTTTCTCCAAGCTCCTGAGTCTGATGCTTTCCCAAGGTGAGATGACTAACCCAAACGCTTTGTGTTTCAGGAACAAACCAAGAACGCCCAGTTCATCATCATCTCCCTGCGGAACAACATGTTTGAGATCGCAGACAGGCTCATTGGCATCTACAAGACCCAGAACACCACCAAAAGCGTGGCCACCAACCCCAAAATCATCGCTGTGAAAGGACTGGCAGAACTCGCTGCCCTGGGTGGGGAGCCTGGAAAAGGGGATGGAACCCCTCCCCTGCCCCTTGGAAAGGGGGAGGGAGCCCCTCCCCTGCCCACTGCTGCTGTTTAGTTGGGTTCAGTTTTGTATTGGTTTGTTCCTTTTGTAAATTTTGATCAAGTTGTGTAAAAATTTCATCCTGTTTATATGAACTCTGCCTCAATAAAGGCCAGTTTTTTAACTGGGCAGAGTCATGTGAAAACTGAGGACAGGGAGAGCTCTTTGGGGGCAGGCAAAGGTAAGATTTCAGCGTGCTGGGGAGGAGGAGCACCCTGAACTACCCCGATCAGCCGTGCCCGACCCCCCCAGTGGAGTCCCCGTGTCAGGGGACGAGGGAGGAGCTGCTGCTGCCACCTCTGTCCTGTGCAGCCTTGGGTGTGATCCAACATCCTGTGGGCAGGAGGGAGCTGGATTTGATGGAGGGGCGGGTGGGGGAGAGCCTGGCCATGCCCGGGGCTCATCCCCAGCAGGAGGGGGATCCTGGGCTGGCTCAGGGGAGGCCCCACGGGCAGAGCTGCCCCAGCACGGGAAGGGCCTGGAGCCCCTCTGGATACAGCTCGCTGCTCCCTCCCTGAGGGAATCAAGGTGTTGGCCAGTCCTGCTGTAAGAATATGCTTTATTTGTATGCAAATGTATGAAAATACACAGTGCATTGTAAGTATTAAATGTTTCAATTGTCAGTTAAAGGCGTTTTACAAAATCCTGTAGTCTTGAAAAATAGAATTGTGTTAAAAACTCATTTAAACAGGGAAATAAAAGACAAGAAGGTGGATGGGAAAAGCAGCTTCAGAGGGCAGGGGAGACACCACCAGGACTGGAGAATGATGGGCCAGTGCAGCTTAGGAGAAAAATTCCCAGTTTTACTGAGAAACTGGTGTGAGAGCACTTACACAGTCCCTGGAACACCTGGGATGACAGGATTTGCCCTTGGAACTCTGAAGGACGACAGAAAACCCAGGCACCCTCAGTGTCTGCTGCTGAAAATGGGCAGGTTTGGGGTCCAAATACCCCAAGGGAAGGCAGTGAAAGGCAGCTGAGGTTGTTCAAGGGCAGCTGCAGAATCAGTCCCTACTCGACCCTTGCTCAAAAGTCCCAGGAGCCAAGGAATGCTGCCAGGCTGGGGGTGGCACTGGTTTTATCAGGCAAATACTCCCTCCTGTGTTTGTCTCCAGGCCCCAGTGAGTTGTCACTCCTTGCCCTGTGCTGGTGAATTGCAGCACTTGGAGCCTCTCCCCGTGCTCGGTCCAGCCTGGCAAAGGCTCAAAGTGGCTCCGTTCAGTCCAGAGCAGCAAAAAAGCAGCGAAGGTGCCAGTGAGCACCTGAGTGCAGAATAAACCCCTCTGTCCAGGGCAGGCTCTGCTACCTGTGCTGAAAACAAAGGAGTTAAATACAAACTCACATTCCTTGGCACATTGTTTAAGAGCTCCTGACATCTGAAATGCTGCTCCCAGACCCCAGCAGGAGTTCTGCCCCCTCCTGCAGCGCGTCTGTGTTTTCACTGCATTTCCAGAGCTGTGGGTTCAGCAGCAAGGGGAGGTCCCTGCCAGCCCAGACACCCCCTGCGTGGGCTCTGCCCTGCGCCCTGGGGAGGAGAAAACAGCACAGAAACATGGCAGAAAGGATGAAATCACACCCTGCACCAGTACCCAGAACCGAAAAATGAACCCCGGGCCATGGCACAGACCTTGAAGAGCACAAATGTGTCTGTTCACAGTCACAGGTCAGGGAACACAAAATGGGGGGTTCTTGTACACCAGAGGCAGTGACTGACCCCACCAGTTCACAGCAACAGGCTCTGATCACCTTTCATGTTTGCACTGAAAAAACAATTTAAAAATATGTGATTAAAATGAAGATAGTACATGTAGAAACAATGTTTAGAGCTGAGACTCCAGATTCCCACATGTCAGCTGGTTACAGCTGCTGGTCCTGCCTGGACCCCAAGTGGGACAGAAACCCCTTTCTGGTGCAAATCTTAACTAGGAGTCAGCTCAGAGGAAATCCAGGCACTAGAGAAAAGGAAGGGAATGGAAGTAGAAGGCAAAGGTGTAGAGCTTTACCAATCCAGCTTTTCAGCAGGAACTACAAACACTCCCGGATTCCTGCCCTAGGTTTCCACCTAACCCTGGAAGCAGTGGAAGGGAACAGTTCCCGTCAGGGAGGTGACCATGTGGCACAGCCCCTGCGCCGCCCTCTGCACGTGGGTGCAGGAATCCCGATACACGTGGAGCAGGAATTCCAGGAGACACGCAGGAGCAGCCTGGGCAGCACTGGCTGCCAGTGCCTTGTGCAGGGAGAACGCAGCCCCCACCACCCCCAGTGCCCCCAGTGCCCCCAGCACCACCAGCAGCACCGTGGGGAGCTTCACGGCCCGGACTTGGTTCGTGGATTCTCTGCTCTCCTTCCCAGGGCATTTGCTGCACAATTTCCTTCTGGGGATCAGCTTTAGCTTTGGAGGGAGGATCTTGTGGATCTGCCCGATTTCAGTGCTGGACCACACGTCGTGCAGCAGGTCCTCCATCCTTGGATGGATCTCCAGCGGTCTGACATCCGGCAGCTCCTTCTGCTGCAGAGCCTTGACCCGCTGCTGCAGCTCCTCCAGCTTCTCCAGGCACAGCAGAGGGGACTTCTCCTTCCGAATAGAGGAATTCAGGTACTTTAACTCAATCTCTTCCACCTTCATTTTGCTCACGTCCTTCATGAGGGGCTCGTGCTCCTCCAAGAAGTGCCTGTTGAGCTCATCCAGTGCCCTCAGCAGAGCTTGTTTTTTGCTCTCCAGGGTCTCCCCCAGCTTGTTGAAATACTGCACCACGACGTCCCTCTGGCCGCGCAGCAGCTCCTCGCAGCGGGCCCTCTGCATGCTGAGCTTCACGTAGCACAGCAGCACGTCCCTCCAGTAGCTGTCGCTCAGCTGCTCCTGCAGTTGGGCAGCGGCCTCCCTGGCCCTGCTGTGGGCGCTCTGCAGGTCGCCGATGGGGTGGCCGCGGTGCCGCCCGCTGGTGAGGCACTGCCCGCACACCAGCTGCCTGTCCCGCAGGCAGTAAATGTTCAGCGGCTGCCGGGGGTGCTCCCGGCACAGCCCCGCGCCCGGCGGCTCCTCCTGCTGCCACTTCTCGATGACGGCCTTGAGGGCGAAGTTGGTGGGCAGCGACTGGAGGCCGGCGGCGGGCAGGTCGAGCGCGGCCCTGCAGCTCGGGCAGCGGAGGCGCCGCCGCGGGCAGGAGGAGCTGTCGGAGCGCTGCAGGACGCCCTGCAGGCACTCCCGGCAG
Source organism: Dendrocincla fuliginosa (assembly GCA_035047845.1). Taxonomy (NCBI): domain Eukaryota; kingdom Metazoa; phylum Chordata; class Aves; order Passeriformes; family Dendrocolaptidae; genus Dendrocincla; species Dendrocincla fuliginosa. The sequence goes on from JAWWMO010000011.1 coordinate 1,789,495, forward strand.
AAGGTGTGCGAGCAGGGCAGCACTCGAGGGTCCTGGTAGATGCTGTAGCAAACGGCACAGGTGAGCTCCTCCTCCAGCCTATCCATGGCCTGCGCAAGGAAAACAAGCACAGAACAAGGAGGTCATCTCTTCTTCTATCATTTTAGGGAGCCCAAGGGCACATTTCCTGACTGGGAATTCCCTGGCTCTGCAGATTGTTGCCACGGGGAGAAAGAAAGGCAAAAAGGGAGTGGAAGTGAGCAGTGGTTCAAGGATTTCGGTGAATTCTGGGCTGCCCTCAGGATCCAAGCAACCAGGGTTCACCTCTGCCTCAAAACACCAGAAAAACCAGGCATCTGCCACTAGATGTTGTTTCCAGTGGGAAACAGTAGAAAAGAGTGGTAAAAGTAGAACCAGGATTTCTAAATAACCTCAGAATTATGGACCATTTTCTCCCACCAGGGATAACACTTTCAACATAAGACTAGAACAAGGAGCACACTTTTTTCCCTCCCCTCCCTTGTTTCAAGTGTAACTTTGGCAACATGAAATAGTCCTTAAAGCATTAAAATCCAATTTACTACAAGTTCTCTCGAGGTTCTGGCACAAAGAGCCCAACTCAACAGCCCTTACAGACACCACACTACCAGGAATTACTCGTGCTGTTACTCTTGGGTTACTTTAAGCACCAAACTCAAGCAGTAACTTTCACTTTCCATCCTTTGTGATGCTGCCTTGGGCAGTGCTCCAGCCCTGGGGGTGCACACCCAGCCAGAGAAAAAAGAACAAAAAAAATTACCCAGCACATTTCAGGTCATTTCTCAGCTAATCAATACAAAACTTGGTTCATTTCTCTGAATTCTTTTTAAAGAGGCCTCGACAACAGCTGGGAGAAAATCTACTAGAGAGGGGCAAAATTCCATGTAATTCCTTGGAAAGAAGAATGCTAAAGAGTGTCAGCATTTATAACCAACTGGTGCACTCTCAGTCAAGAGAATTCAGATCAAGTCCAACAGATATTTAACAACAGACCTTCACAACACTGACACTAAATCTGTTTCTCACTAAATAAAGACCATGAGGTTATTTCTCTTTTCACTGGGAAGCCACAGGCCTTTATTTTCCAGCTGTTCCCACCAGCCACTGTGGCAGCACTGGGTTCTTTGGGTGTCTATGTTAATAATTCCATGATTTTAAGTGATGCTTCAGACACTGGAACTGAAGAAAGGTGTCTATAACAAAGGCAAGCTGAGCAACAAATAACTTCCACTGTTTAGATAATCCCTTTTTATAATTAATTCCCACAGGAAATACATTTAAAGGTTAAACTTAATTCATATATATAAAAATTATTATGAATCTTGGGAGAGTCACTTCCACCGAAACCAAAAGAAAAATATCTGTTAAACTTTTGCTCATGGTTAGAAAAGAAAGAATCCTCAGCAGACATTCATTATTTTCCCTTATATATATGGATTTCATATAATTTTAAACAAAAATCTCCTTGTTTCAAACCACCAGTTCTGCCCAAATGCAGAGCTGTAGAAAGGAGGGAATTTCCTTCCTACAGAACAAACATCCAGCTCATTTGAGCTCCAGAACGGGTGAGATAAAATGAACCTTCAAGCAATTGTTTGAAGTGCCAAGGAGCTGTTTGCTACCAGAAAAATGAAGGAAAAACTTCATGACAAAACTTTCCTTGGCTGTCTGAGGGATCCTCTCAAGGGCTGCAGGAGGAATGGCCCTCCCAGCACACGGAGCTGCTCCAGGGCTGTTTCATAACCCTCCCAGCTGCCAGCCAGAGGGGATGACATTCCCATTCCCACAGAACACTCTGCTCTGCTTCCCAGGCAACTGAAAAGCTGGAGATTGACAGGAGGTGCCAAAAGCCAGGTCAATGCCAGGGCAGATTTGGGGCCAAGGGTGTGTGGGACACCCCACTGCAGCCTCCCGGGCACCTCCAGGGGAAACAGCACTTTTAGTATCATTGTTATGCATAATTCCTCAATCTCCTAACAGCATTTGGAATGCTAGTGCTGATGTTTGCTATAGGCATTCTGTGTTTCCCTAATTTGCTCTAGACAATTAGTAGGAGATGCAACAGGGAGGTAAAAGGTGGAAATCCCCCAGTTCACTGTCACCCAGCACTGGCAGCACAGAGGAAATATCCATGCCCTGATTTATCTCCAGTGTTGGTCACCTGCAGACTATTGGGAACAGAGACCAGGAACAGCAAGGGAAGGAAAGAGAAGGAGACACAGAGAAGGCCCAAATTCAGAGAGTGAAGCAAAGAGAGTTAAGTTTTTCAGGAAAAAAAAGCAGCAGTAGGAAGCTGGGAAATGTTTTCCTCCACAAAGCAGACACTTTTCCTGCCGTGCTCCAAACAACTGTGGCAGCAAATACATGGACACAAATATAAGCAAAGCACAAAGTAGAAGGTGTTTTAGAATTCAAAAGTGCCATTTGTGCCAGTGACACGGTGAGTTTTGGACACCTCCCAGCACCAGGAGGCCTGCTAAGCACTGGGATTTTGTCCCACTCTAATTAGGGATGTTGTAGGGAGGTGAAAGTGTAACAGGGTATTCCTCTCCTAGAGACCTCCAGCTCATTATGCCAGATGTTATTAACAATTATATATATTTTTTACATTTAAATACACAAGCTGTGGAACACAGCATCCATCAGTGTTTAGGTAGATAAATAACTGGTTTACAGGACAATCCCACAGACCCCATTCCACTTCAGAAGACTTTAAAAAGTGAATTTGGCACTGGGTAACAGCTGTGCCAGCCCATTCCAAGGGACATCCCCCAGCAGTGGAAGCTGCCAGGCTCCCTGCTCCTCCTCCTGTCAGCAAAGGGAACATCTGCTCTCTCCTGAAGGATTGCAACACTCCATTTCAACACTGGGCTGACCTTGAACCAAATCCACACAGAAACGTCCAATCCCCACCCCACAGAGGTCCATGGAATCCTCTTTTATCACTATTACAGAAATTCAAGTTCATGTTGTGCAGGAAATAAGACACTAAATGACATTTCAGTGTTATAAATCACCTTCATGATAAAGAGTGGGGTTTTTTTGAAAATAAACCCACCAGAGGCTGAGGTGCAGCACTAGGGTTTGTCGGTGCATCCCAAGCACTGGATGCTCCCCCAGCTGCCAGGTTTGCTGGGTCTGGCACTCCAGGAATCACAACCAACCTTAAACCTCCCTATCCCAGCCCATTTCAGCCTCCACACCCCGGTCACAATTCTCAGCCAGGGATGTTCTGCCCCAGTCTCTCCTCCTACCACAACTCCTACATCACTGTCACAGATTTGCACTGTTTGGGGTGGGTTTTTTAACACTATTTTGGTGTTTTTAATGACCTGAAAGGAGATGACCACAGCTGTGTGGTTTCCCCAAGGAGCTCCCTGCCTCCTGTGCATCGCTGTGCTCACAGATTCACACAAATTCACACATTCAGGGACCCCAGACTGTCCCTGCAGCCACACCCACAGAATCCCAGACAATCTCCAGCTTCTGGCAGTGAGCCGAGCCTTTCACACAGCTCATATGATCTGATATCTTAAAAAGAATCGGGTCTCGGCCTCGGCTGGTGTGAAATACAGCGATTTTCACTCAGCTGGAAACTTTTCACGCTCCACCCCAATCTCAGAGAACTTTCAGGACCTTCAGTACAGGCGTAAATTCAATCAATAAGTTTCCAATAGGAACTTGTGCTGGTAGTTTTAAAATCACACTTGAAGGGGGAGGAAGGGAGAAGGTATAAACCAGGGCCAGGACTGTGACGGTCGCTGTGTGTCCTCTCCAGCTCTGGATACGCTGCTGTGATCCCATATCCCCCTCCATCCCGTCCACCCTCCATTCCCAACCCATCCCTCAGGGCCCTGGAAAAGCTCCTGCTCTGAAGGATCTCCGTGCTGTTCCCTCACAGCACCAGGGACCGGAGCAGGACGATGAGCACACCCCTTACCTGGACACGGGGGATCCTGAGGGGATGGAGCCGATCCCGGGGGATCCTGAGGGGATGGAGCCGGTCCTGAGGGGATGGAGCCGGTCCCGAGGGATCCTGAGGGAATGGAGCAGATCCTGAGGGGATGGAGCCGATCCTGAGGGGATGGAGCCGATCCTGAGGGGGTCCTGAGGGGATGGAGCAGATCCTGAGGGGGTCCTGAGGGGATGGAGCCGATCCTGAGGGGACGGAGCCGGTCCTGAGGGATCCTGAGGGGCTCCGAGGGATCCTGAGGGGACAGAGCCGCTCCCGGGTTATCCTGAGGGGATGGAGCCACTCCTGCGGGGATCCTCAGGGACACCGAGGAATCCTGAGGGGATGGAGCTGATCTCGGAGGCTCCTGAAGGACTCCGGGGTCCCCTGAGGGGACGGAGCCGCTCCCGGAGGCTCCTGAAGGACTCCGGGGTATCCTGAGGGGACGGAGCCGCTCCCGGAGGCTCCTGAAGGACTCCGGGGTCCCCTGAGGGGTCGGAGCCGGTCCCAGAGGCTCCTGAAGGACTCCGGGGCACCCCGGGCGGCTCCGCTCGGCCCTGCAGGGCCGGTCCCGCCCCAACGGCCGCGCGGTTTGAATGTAAACGGCGGGAAAGGGCGGGGCGGAGGGCGGGGATGGGGGAATGGGGATGGGGGAATGGGGGAATGGGGCAGGGGATGGGGGAATGGGGCAGGGCAGGGACTCAGGAGCCCCCGGGGCCCCGCAGGGTCCCTCAGCCGGCAGGGTGGGCAGGGAAGGGCTTTCCCAGGAGGGGGATGCACGGCCGGGTGGGACGGACCGCACGGACCGGGCCTGCCCTTCCCTGCCCGCCTGTGCACACACCGCTCACCACACCCTTCCCCTTTCCTTTTCTTTTCCTTCCCCTTTCCTTTTTTTTTTCCTTCCCCTTTCCTTTTTTTTTTCCTTCCCCTTTCCTTTTTTTTTCCTTCCCCTTTCCTTTTTTTTTCCTTCCCCTTTCCTTTTTTTTTTTCCTTCCCCTTTCCTTTTTTTTTCCT
>JAWWMO010000011.1:1800343-1817771 GCA_035047845.1 Dendrocincla fuliginosa
GAGGCAGCAGGGAGCTTAGCCCATCAGAAACATCAGATGGCTCAGGCAAGGGCTCAGAGTCAAGGGAACTATTCAAAGCCTGGGATTTTAATCCCTAGAGATGAGGCTTAAATTAGGCATCAGATCTTCTTTAGATGCTTCATCATGAGGAATGGGAAGATATGCAAGAGGTTCAAACAAGGGCTCATTCTGCACTGAACCAAACGAGTGCCACAGAGCAGCTCTGGAGCTGCTGCCTTTGGCCTGAGCCATATTTGTAAGTATAAACAGGCACAAGAGCAGAGAATTCCACACTTACATCATCTGAAGAGAAGAACTGATCAATGATCTCATAAGCCAGTTTGTAGATGTCTTCATTTTCATGGTTTTGTAGCTGTTCAATTTTCTCCAGGCCTGCAACAAACACACAGGAAATGTCAGAACACCAGGATCAGACAAAACAATTTTCCACGGAAGAAATTTAAAACAAATCTGGGAACAGAGTGACTATGAATAAGGTGCTGTCAACTCATATTTGACACACATATATATTTTATACATATTTATATACAGATAAATACATATATGTGCAGCACATGTATTTTTGAAGCTCTGACAAGCCGAGTTTTGACACAAACACCTCTTTCCTCCTCCCAGCTATCACAGATCACTTGATCTTTCTGCCCTCCCTCAAGACTTTGTATTTTAAAGACTATTCTACTCCATGATAACAAATCCCACTCAGGGTTTTTTTTTACCTGTGCCCAAATTTAATACCACTGTTCCTTCATCCCTGAAAAGTTTCAGTCCACTTAAATAGCAACCAACATGGAGCAATGTCAGAGCCATTAGGAAATTAAAGTTATCATAGTTTACAATCATTGTAAGGAGATTTATTTTTCCCATGTTCACCTGGACAGGACCTGTGCATGACTAAGGTAAGCACATCATCCCTACATTAGCAGAAACTGATGTGCCAATTAGACTGATTTGTCTGATATATACAAGACTGCTCCAAAATCAGCACCTGAGAAGTTATTTCCATTCTCCAGCTCCTCTGCATTTTACTTGGTTAGGAAAAGCTGTGTATATTCAACTGATAGGCATGGAAAGATCACTTTAGAAAAGATTTGCTTAAGCCATCTGTGCCAACTCACAATAAAAGCAACACAGAGTAGAAAGCCAAAGCATCAATTTCTGAAAAAAACTCAAAATATTGATCCTCCTACCTCCACACTCTTCTATAAGATTGGCTATGGTTTCTGCTTCATCTTCAGCCATTTTTAATATATTACTTAGTCCATCCAGAACCACTTGCACAACTTGTGCATCTTTTACTGTCAGCAAATTGCAAAAGGGAGGGATTACATTTTGCTGGATTAGGTAAGCCACCTGAGGGGGGAAAGCCAAGAGTTACACCAGGAATGTGGCAGGAAAACAGTGCAGCACAAGCACACCTACAAACAAGCTCCATGAAGTCCAAGGACTCAAAGTTATCTAGCCAGCTAACACTAGTCTGTAGTGGCCACTTTCAAAAAATCCCCTTTCAGAGCATTAAAAAGTAACATTTATGTTAATTATTATTATAGAATTATTACTATAAGTTATACATTTATGCATTAAGTTGTAAATATATTTAAAGTCTACAACACACAAATAGGAGATACTGTGAATTTTTCAGTCATAGATAAGGAGCTTCCACACCATCTTTGCAGAGTGACAGCATCACCCCAGCACTGCCACTAATCTGGGCTTACAAGGAACTAGTGCACTTCTACTCACTGGCTACTCCCCTTGTAATTACCACATCCTGTTAATTGGGGAGAAAGGGCAAAAGGAGATGTGGAATGCCCAAGAATCCCATCAGAGCCTGAATGAAGTCCCTCATAGCTCCTAGGCCATCCCAGGATGTCATGTCATTCCAGAAACAATTGAAGCTCCCTCTCAAATCCCTTGTGGAAAAGGGAAGAGTCCCTGAGCAGTGCAGGAATACAGACATGAATTATTAGTGCCAATAACCCTGGCACTCCCTCAAAGGCACCCAAGACTGGGACTGGACCTCAACGTTGGACTCACTTGGTCTTTTCTGCCGCTGATCGTTAAGTTGCTTATTGCCCAGGCAGCTTCTTTCTGAGTACCAAAGTCACCCTGCAAATACAACCACAGAGAGAAACAATCACTCCAGCCTTTCTGTTGTGCAGCATTCCCATGAAAGCTCACTGTGTCAGTTTTGTGTAAGCAGGGAGAGTAGCTCATAAATCCTGCAGCTGTTTGAGGCTACTCTCTGTTCATCCCTCCCCTGCAACCTCATTTTCCAATCGATCTTCCAGAGGAAGGGAAATTTGTTTACATCAAAGCAAAATAGAACTGCAGGCCTCACTCCTCTCTCTCCCACTCCTTATCAACAGCTGTCATGTCCTACAGGGAGAGATAAGCACTAAAGTGTCAGCTCTGATAAAGCCCTGCACACACTAACTGTGGCAGTCTCTGAAGTTCTTTAATTCAGGGCTGTTTATTCAATTTAAAGCTCTCCAATTCTTTTCTCAGAGATCAATACATTGGCAGTTAACAGAACTGTTTAGGAACAGCTTTATGTTGTCTTTTCCTCTAAGTATTTCTTACATGCTTTTAGCCCCCTCTTTCTGACAAGGCAGATCCTTGGGAGCACAAGGTGATTTGGAAACTCACGTTTCAAGACACAAAGCACCCCAAAACTGAAAACAAACACAGGTATTTGAAGTCCCAAGTGAGCATTCAACACCAATCCTTGTGGCCTAACCTTATCTAGAAGATGTATTATCATTGGAACAAGGTTTGCATCTATTACTGCCTGAACTTGCTGCTGGTTTCCTGCAGTGATGTTAGATAGGAACCACACGGCTTCCTGCAAAACAGAAGGATGGGAGGAATTAATTCAGATAAGACTTCTAGAGCATTTGTTCCCACTCCAGCAAGACCCTATGCATGCTTCAATCTTTCACTGTTACCAGTTTACAACCAAACACCTCAGATTAAAAGGAAAAACTATTTGGAGACAAAGGAAAGGCCCAAACGAGCACTCAATTATTGCTTCCACCTCTGGCAATGAATGTTGGAGCAGGTTTCAGCTGAGGGCCAGAGGAGCTCCAAAATGCAGGACAGCATCATGTCTTCTGCCATGAGAGTGGCAGGAGATGGTGTGTTCTTTACCTCCTCCATAAAGTTTCTCTTCCTAGCTTCAATCAAGAAGACACACCACCTATTATTACTGAAATGCTTGATTTGCAGCAGTTCTGTGAGCCTTGATGCTCATTCTGCCCACCAGGCCAGGACTCTCCTCCCAACAACACCCAGCAGCAGTGCCTTGGACAGTGTGAAAGAGCAAAGCTTTTCCTCAGCAGCCCCTCCCAGTCCCCAATTAAATTAAAAGTTAGCTTTTGAACTAAGCCAAACACTGGGGCTGGATTCTTATGGTAAGTAAGGATCGAGAGCCCTCACCCCCTTTTAAAGTGAATCTATACTTTAGTCAAGGAGTAACAATTTCACACAAAATTTTAAGTATATTCAGAGTACCAACTTTTAACCTTAGAGTTGATAGATTTCCACCTTCCTAAAAACCCTCCATCACTGCTCAATTCCCTTCTCAACCTCTCTGGAGCAACAACCTTTTAGCTGAATACTTCTCTCAACATGAGAGTCTGAAATGTTCATGTTTCATTCAACTGAGTCTCTGAGATCAGATCACAGGATCACTGCCTTGAGTGACCCTGTCAGAGATTTAGGATGCCTGGGCTTCCCTGGTGGGCTTCTTTGGGGCTTTAATCACTGGCAGTGTTGCAGAGTGGCCCCAGAAGTGCCCAACACGCCTCAGATGCACTCCGGAATCAGCACTGAAATCAGTGCCCCCACTGGAAGCCTTTTCCACACATCCACACACACCCCCCACACCACCCCCAGCCTCACTTGGTTTAAATTCCCTTTCTCACACACACTCCATTCAGAGAGACACCCAATTATCTCTATTTCATCACTTCCAAGAGAGTCAGTTTAATTAAAGTGACATTTCACATATCAAGAACTTTAAAGTCAACAGCCAGATTTATAAGATAAAGCATTAATTTCAGAAAAATTCAATTAGAGCAATCAGGAAACAACATTCTTGTCGAGTACAAGGCTGCAGCTCCTTGGAGATTTTCCTATGGATGTTAATGCCCAGAACAACTTCAGCACTTGCTGAAAACTGCCATCAACTGGTGTAAGGGGTCACTTACTCAAGTCTCTATGACCCTGCATCGTGTGGAATCCAAGCTAAGCCAGCAAATACAAAAGTTATCAATCAGGTACAATCACTTGCCTTATTAATTTTTTCTTTGGGATGTGTCAGAAGTGCTGGAAAATGTGAGAGGGCTTCACAATTCAGAACTACCTGTGTCTGCTCATCGGTCCCAGTGACGATGTTTCCCACAGCTCTCAGAGCAGCCGTCTGGGAACAAAACACTGCCTTTTAAACACAGTTCTTTTCAGCAAATATTTTTCCAGCTGAGCACAAACAGTAACGGTTCAGAAAGCAAAAGTTTTTATGCAAATGCTGCATCACACAGGGAAAAAAAAATTAGTCTTTGAACTTCCATAACTATAAAAAGGAAACGGCAACTTTCTCTAGCAGCACATTGTGAGCAGCACTTCTTTCAAGGGATCCAAACTTACTTGCACTTTAACTTCTTGATGGCTGAGAAGAGGAACCAAATGAGGGACTATTCCAGAGTCTATCACCATCTGGATCTGCTCATTGCCAGCATCCGTTAGATATGAGAGTGCCCAGACTGTATCTACCAATATCTGACAGGAAAAACAGCTTTGTAAACAGCACAGCAATATCACAAGTGTCACCAAAATAATTAGAGCCACACTGAAGAAGAAATGAAAAATTCATTTCAATTAGTGCTGTGCATTCACACACAAAAAATCTCATTTAAATGGCAGTAAATCTGAACATTTCAACTGACAGCTTACAAAAACTGAGTGAGTGTTGTTTCAGCTGACAACTCCTGCCTGATTCAAATACAGCCATTTCAAAAATTCAAATAAGCTTAATTTCACCTACTTACAGATGAGACATTAAATAGCAGAATTACTAAATGAACATTAGTTAATATATTTAGGCATGTTTTGGCAAAGCATTATTGCTACCAACGGAGACAACTAGGAAGCAAAGAATTAATCTCAAATTCTGATTTGATTTAGGCAAAAATATCAGGTATTTTATCAGTCCAATAAAGTCTTGCTCATTGACTTTACTATTAAATAAGAATGTTCCTAGTTAACCCCTCAGAAGTTGCATCTAAACCTGATATTTGACATGTGCAGCAGACACTGGGTTTTCTTTCAATTACACTGATTTTCATTAAAATGCTAAGCAAAAAGAAATCCTGTATTTATCTGTAGATGAATGCTCACAGAAATACAAGTGAAACTGCATTTATTTTTAAGTGCAGGGAAACTACATGCAAATAAACCCTTGCAGAGACAGAACCCTCAGGGTAAAAATGTAATTGATCCTTAAAAGCAAGCAGGTAAAAGATATCAAAATAACTTTGCCCTAATGCAAGACAACATCACAGATTTCCTTTCTTATAAAGAAAAAAAAATAACTATGACTAATCTTCCTCCTTCAGCTCCAAAACGACCCCAGACCAAACCCCTGGGTGTCAGTGGGGTTACTCACATTTACATCCGTGTGGTGAATGAGAACACAGAGGGCAGGAAGGATCTGAGGAGGGAAAGAAGAGAGCTGGAGTTATTTTGGAGGCAGCCAGGCAGGCAGCAGGAGCTGGGCCCAAGGAACAGCAGCCCCATCACCTCCTGAATGGTCTCCATCGGCGGAGGAGGGTCTTTGTGGCGGCACAGGTTGACCATGACCCAGGTAACATTCCTTAGGAAAGTGATGGGGATGGATGGGCTGATGAAGGACAGCAGTGGCTTCACTACTCCAAGACTAATAACATAATCTCTACACTGGGGTCCATCACCTGGAGGAGACAGCACAGAATTCCTGTTATTTCAACTGAAAAGTCCCATAATTTATGGATGCACAGCTGAGGGGGTGGTGGGCAAGCAAAAGGGCTTCACAACACCAAACCACTGAGAGTAGCCCAGCATGTTCCTGAAGATTCCTTCAGAAACTTTACAAACAACACTGAAATACCCTTAGAAGATTTCAGGAGTAACACCAACCTATGATATTTCCTAAAGCCCACACAGCTTGCTCACAAACATTTTGATGAGGTGAATGCAGCAGTCTCAGGAAAAGCGGCACAGCATCTGAAAGGCACAAACAGACCCCATGGGATGGTCAAGAAACGCCCCTCAAAAGGCAAAAGAGTTCACATCCTTCACTCTCACATGAGAAACGTTTCTCCTGGTTTGGAACTGCTCAAAACTTCACTAATTTCCCAAGTGAACCTAAACTAAAACACTGCAGTGATTCTTCCTTTGCTGCATATTCCTACAGAGCCTGCACTTCAGAATATTAAAAAACTGACATTTGTTTTTAAGCCTCACAAGTTCACTGAAGGTTGCCAGGACTCCAAATTTAGCAGAGTTTCTGAATTCAATAAATGTCACTAAGCTATGCATCAGAATCAACTGCAAAGTAGTAACTTCCAGACCAACCTCACCCACTGAAATGAGCCAAGTCAAGAGGAAGAAGGTGCACAGCTTCATTGTGGACTGGGAATGCAGGAAGAGGGCAGGAAAGGGTTCCACATGCTCCACATTTAGATAATTGATCCTGTTTTATTTTCCCCCAGCACTAAGGTGCTTGCTTACATAATAGGTTAGTCTATAAAAAACCCATTCACTTTAGATCACAGATTTCAAGAGAAACTGGTATTTAGTTGCTCTCTCAATGCCAACCATGTTCTGCTGGGGAAATAAATCACAGCAGGGTTCTTACACCCTTCTATTTTACAATGCCTATATGCAAAGAGGAAAAACCTCCCCAGCAAACATATGAAGTACTTTTGGAAAGATTACCACAGCCCATCTTTTTCCTTGAAACAATTCATACTTTCATGTGCCACAGCTATTAAAGAGACTAATTAGTGCATACATACAGACTTACAGAACATCACCATAAGAACTGTTCAGTTCATTGATAAATTAGGTTTAAATATGAAGTGCTCTAGATCAGGGGTGTGGGAGAGATTATCTATTCAATACATTTCCAAAAGAAAACTCAGGATGCAACTGGGAAAGGAAAATGACAGGAAAAGGAAAGTTTAAAGTATTAAGATACATAGTATAAGGGTCAAATACAGATTATATCCAAGTTAACAGGTTCTTGGCCTGAGTTTGGAAAAGCAATGGGCGACTGATTTTGCAACTGAGATAAGTTTTGTGTATTTTCTCCTTAGATTTTAGGCAAAAACTCGTTTCACAGTACACTGGACTCTTCCACGGGGCTCAAGAGGCTCCATTTCATTCATTACATTCAAACATCCTGCACACTTAGTTCTGCTTTGCCAATGGAAGCACTGCCTAAACTTAGGACATGCTTGGAGTATGGAGGAAAGGTTCCTTTGCTTGTAATTCAGGCTGCAAATCCAACACCAATTTCTTTCCATGCTTCACATCCCCCAAAATATGAAGGACAGGGTTTTCCCTTCAACTTGATTTTGGAAGAGTTTGAGGCCTGGCACCCTCTGGACTTGGCCCACAGCTTTTTCTCACTCTTTGCAGTAAGACACAAAATCCCTCCAAGAGAGTTTATTAGTTGGGTTTTTTTTGTTTGGTTTGGGCTTTTTTGTGATTATTTCAAGGTTTTTGTTGGGTATTGGTTTGTTTGTTTTTTTTAAGTTTGAAAACTGGAAACCAGGAGATAACAACTCTGCTAAAATACTGTGAGTTTCCAGAGGATGTTGCTCACCATTAGGAAACCCAACTGAATTAAAACCCCAGAAAATAGAGACCAAAAGTAGGTGTGTAATTCAACTGACACCACTTGCAGGTGTCAGGAGCCCTCACAGACAGGTCCTTCAGTGACTGCCAACCTGATTTCACCCCAACCCAACATGTGTGTTTGTGAACACGCTGGAGAGGAACAGGGGGGTGTGGATGCCCTTTACAGGACATTTCAAATGCTGCTGTTGTGGCAGCTGCAGAGTGTTCTCAGTGATGGAACCCTGCAGGACTTACTCGACTGAACCACGGCCTGGGTCTGTTCTGAGGTTCCAGAGGCGATGTTTGTCAGAGCCCACGCAGCTTCAAACTGGAGGGAAGGACTGCAAGGGAAGAAAAGCACCAGGATCAGTGTAACAGGAGTTTTCAAATCAGTCACAACACAGCTAAACGCCAGGAATTCAGGCAACAGTGAAAACATTTGGAGTTTGGGAAATACTCACTTGTCATCTCTTTCAAGACAGTGCACTAAGATAGGTAATATTCCTGATTTTATTAGATCATCAATCGGTGGATTGCGATCACTGGAGAGCAGCTTCCTGTTTGGGGACAGGAGGAAACACCACATTCAGCAGAAATCACACAGTGACACACCTAGAGGGGGTCAGGAACAGCTTCCCAGAGCTGAGTTTGGGAAACCCCCAAGCACAGAGTCCCAAGAGCCTCCCTGGACAAACTGCTCCAGTGCCATACCATCCTCTGGGCTGGCAAAGTCTTCCCCAGTGTGTCTCTCTACTCTCCCAGAGACCAAGCAGGATTTGTTTTCTGCATTTTATGTGAAAACAGCTAAGTCTCAAAACTGAAATTACTGAGCTACTGGAAAAACAAAGCCACTGCACCCATTGCCCCTTTCACTGCCTTGGAAGTTGATCACCAGTCAGTAAAATAAAGCTCAATTATCCAGTTACCCTCCCCTACAGCTTCTTCCTCCTCCTCCCAGCAAGGGAGATGCTCAGACCCTTCTGCATCTAAAGCTGAACACTTTCCAGTCCTCCTAATTGTGTATTTCACTCTACTTGTGAGAAGCAACAAGTTTGCACCAAGATAAATCCATGTATTTGTACAACATGAAAATCCACACTACTTAAAAGATCTGCCTTTTGCTATTTTTTCAAGTTCTCTATATCAAGTTTCCTTTTTAAAAATCAGTTAATTACATACTATTTGCAGTTAAGCTAGAACAGATTTTCTGACTTGAAGAGCATGATAAAATAAGAATAAACACAGGATATTTCAGCAAACTGTGTTCTTACCTTGCTGCCTGCACAGCACTTAACTGTATACCCTGGTTGTCACTTGAAGCATTCTAAAATAAGAAAAAATAGATTTTTCACACATTTGTCACCAAGACATGAAGAATATTCAAACAATCAAATTGGTTTTACCTGTACTATTGCCTCCAAAGAAGTGTTTTGCTAGAAAACACAGACAAAAGCAGTTAGAAATTCAAAATGTCTTGAAAGAAGGCAAAGAGAAGGTATGTTTGAGAGTTAATTCTTACCACTCTAAAGTCACCATCTATATCAGAATCTTCACAGATATCTTCATGGGGAACATTCCTTCTCTTTAGAAGATGCTCATCTCTTTTGTTCTTAAAGAGAAAAATGATTGAATACCTTTAAAAGTTTGATTTAGGTGGTGTAGGGTGTTAAGAAAGGAAGAGAAGCTTCTGATTTAAACAAGTACCATAAACATGCTATCACTTATAGCATTGAAATGAAAAATTAAAAGCTGGAAGGACTGCACAGAGCAGCACATTTTGGAAACCACTTCTTCCCAAAAAATCCTGCATCCAACCTGACCTGTACAGCAACAGCCTGTGCTGGAAGTTCCACCAACACTGGCATTACAAGCCATTTGTCATCATTTTCAATGAGCCACAGCAATTCCCAGGGGCCACTTTCCTGCTCATCCCAGAAGGAACAGAATTCCACTTGTGATGCCTTTTCTCAGGAGCCAGCTTTCCAACAGTTCTACTGTTACCTTCATACTCTTCCACTCTTACTTGTGGGCTGTAAGAAAACAGCTTTCTATCTACAGATTAGATCATCAGGAACATCTGATTTTCAAAGGGAAAAACAAGCTTTTTGTAAGTCTTTAAAGCTTGGCTGGAGGAGCAGGAATGATTCCCTTTGTTAAATTACAAATAAACCCCGATTTTTTGGGACAAAAATTATGGAACTCCTGGTATCAGGTAAGTTCAGAACTTCCTTCTAAACTAAAATTTAGATTAAAAAAGACAAATAGATGGTGGAACAATGGTGCTCTTGGTGGACTGCAGAAGGAATAAAGTCTTCAATAAATAAAAACTCTTACATTTTACTAAAATAAGAACGTGATAAAATTCCACTTATTAAGAATAACACTGGGTCATCTCACCTTTCTCAACTCCACAACAACTTCATTTCTTTGTCTTCTCATAGTCTGCAAAGAATCAAGATAAAACCACATTATATTCTGAACTTAGACCCATTAATAAAGCTCTTGTACAACTATTGAAGCTGATGTGCTTTAAACACTTAATGCAAAGGGCTTAATTTTCTTTATAAAAGCAGAAATCCTACAGGAAATGGAAATAACTATATTATTTGTGCCTGTATTATTTCACAGTAAACCAGTCTCCTAGGTGCACATATTGAGGAAAAAAGGGTGATAGAATCAGGAAGAAACACGTGCCTCTGAAAGGGCAAAGCTGAAAGGAGTTGTGCATAAAACAGCACCAAAAGCACTACAAAGACCATGGCAAACCACCAGTGAAATAGCTTTATAAACAAGATCAAATTAAGACACCTTGTAAGCAAAGCCAGGTTACAAAACTACTGTTTATAGAAGAAAACCACATAAAATCCTTGACATTTTTAAGAGCAATTTTTGTTTTTGGTAATTTTCTCTACATTGACAGTATTCAGGAAAAAATCCATTGTAAATATACATAAATTGGTTTATTGCTGCCTCTGTTACTGCTGTGAAAACAGGAAAATAAATCAGCCCAGAGTGATTGTATTCCACACTTTGAACTCTGCTGTTCTTGTTCACTGTAAAGTTCAAAACAATTCCATTTTTATTGTGACTTAACTTTCACAAGTCCCAGGGAAAGCCTGAAGTCCTGGAATATAATACAGGACTGCATTAACACAGGACAGGAGAAAAAGGAACATCTTAATATCCACAGCAAGAAGCAGATCTGAAGATAAAGATGAAAAGCCTGACTTTCAGAGCATAATTACTTTTATCAAAAAGAATGTTCAGAATCAAATTTCAGCTCTGAGCAAGACAATTCACCTTCTCAGAGGAAGGAACTCCAAGAAAAAGAAGAGGGCAGGAAAGGATGTGAATGGAAAAGGGATGGCTCCCCACTGCTTTGGAGGCAGAACTTTCCATGGTTTGAGGACCAAAATGCAGCTCAGTGTGAGAAAAGCAGGCAGATGAGGGAAAAATCCAAGCCTTCCAAGGAGAGATTCCTGCTAAGTCCAAGCACCCAGGAGCTGCAGCACCTGCACCAACCTGGGGAGAGCCACACCAGCCGAGTGCAAAGTATCCCAACACTCAGAATGCCCCTGGGCACTCACCCCTGGCAGGGGGCTGCAGCTGCAGGGCAGGATTGCACAGCCTGGGCCTCCCCAGCAGGCTGGTTTTCCCCAGGGAAGGTGTGTCCCCACCCCAGCCATGGGTGTCTGCTCTGAAGGGCAGGGCTGAAGGCAGGAAGCACTCCATGGTCATTTCTCTGTGCTCTAAGAGAAGCTGATCCACAACTGGATCCCACACACCAGGTGGAGACTTTGGGAAGGTGCTGCAGCTTTACAACTGACTTACCTACTCCAGGCTCCTGCTCCCAGCCTGTACTGCAGTGCTCAGTGGAGCTTCTCCAGAGTCTAATCTGGCATATCCAATATGAAAATAATAGGAGGAAAACCTCTGCTAAAGAGATTGCAGAACTGTGCCACACCCCTGATGATCTCACAGGACCAGGAGCACCTTCCCTAACCACAACCCAACAAAATGAGCGTTCCACTGGCAGAGGGATGATTCTTCCCAGCCATTACTGGTCACAGAAAAGCTGCTCCTAACCAAGAGCAAGAGTCAGGGCACATTTTGAAGGAGGAAAAGACTGAACTGCTGTAACACCAACCTAAAAGAGACATTAAGCTGTAAAGTATATTAAAAGTAATTGCTACAATTGTGAGTGAGCCCAAAAGGAAACGTGTTCCCACTCAGGTGGCCACACACCTTCAGGACAAGCACATGTGGCAGGGACATGGGGAGAAGTTAGAAAGAACCTAAACAAATACAAGAAGAAAGCTCAGATATGCCATTAGAAGTTTCTTTACTTGAAAAATCATACATGTAGTTGATCAAACTTTAAAAAAATCCTCAGCTGAACCAAGAAGAATGTCCTCCCTTGGCAGGCCCTCAGTTTAATTCCTGCTTGCTCTGAAGAGACCCGCACACCTTGGACTCACAAAAGCCTTCACAGAAAGACAAGCTCCCAACGAAGTCACTCTTAAGCAGAATTTACCAAAATAGGGCTCCACTAAAATAATCCTCTGTGTAAACAGTGGCCTGTTGACAAAATAGTTATTACTGCTCAACCTGTCACTGCTCTTCCTCCTGGGAAGAGGAAAAGCATAACAAAGGAGAACTGAGGTCAGCTCTGTCACGGAGTTTCACGGCCCCGCCACCTCAGCCCAGAGATGGAGAGGCTGGAGAAACCAAAATGACAAGCAGAGTCAAGATCAACTTGGGTTATCTTTTTGGAAAACAGTTCAAAGGGCAGAAAGCAAGGCATTGCACAGGTACATTATTGCTGCTGTTCTGTGGAAGATTTGACTTGCCACACTTCTCTGAATCAGTTCCCAGCTTGCACTAACACAGCTGTGACCAGGAAACCATTCTCAACTTCAAAGTTTTTGAGGCAGAGCACAGGATGGCCCTGGGAAGGGCTCCAGTTGAAAAACACGCATCACTTCAGCAGGAATTCACGTGGCTCTTTCAGCCACCGGATCCTGTTTGTCGTTTGCTACATCAAAAATCAAATGATCTGATCTATTTCTGTCAGCCTATGATGGCCACCCCTCCATCCTCCTTTTTTCAATTATATTTAGCCTCAGATTTATCATAAGGGCTATTTCTGACCATTAGTCATGACTGAGCCCTTCAGCTTATCATTAAAATCTCGTGTTAGCTGATGCCTGCAGGATCCCGAGACATCCCAGTGGTTTTCACAACAAGGCCAGGAACTGAGGAAACATTCCCAGCTCCACAGCAGGAACAGCTTGGGTCCACCAGCCCTTCCTAAACACACCCGGAGCTGTGCTCAAGGATCTGACCACTGTTCCCTCCCTGGACCCCCACCCACGGTGTCTTCACTGCTGGCTGGGGTGGGGGCTTTTTTGCTGTTATAAAATATTTCACTCGAGTAGCAATGTTTATACACCTACAACAGGAAGCTCTGACAGCACACAAATCAAGGCAGAACTTCACCTGTTCTTCTCATTCTAGGGAATGGTTTCCAAGGCACATTGTTTGTGCTGGGGAGCTGCAAAGGCAACAGTTACTGTACAGCAGAGTTCCCTCTGCCATCCTTTCCTCCTAGGACGTTGCCACCAGCACTAGTCTGGTCTAGGATTCCAAACAAACCCAACAAAAAACATCACAGAGGGGGTGTGGGGGGTAGACATGGAAACAGACTATCCACTCCCTAAATATTTTGTGAACCAGATGGCAATTTTTAGTATTTTCTTACTAAAACACTGCTCACTACAGCCCTGTGCACACCCTGGAGTCTCTGCAAGACCCCACCAGAAAGCACATCTCAGCAACTATTCCCCCTTCAG
The DNA here is from genome assembly GCA_035047845.1 of Dendrocincla fuliginosa. Classification (NCBI taxonomy): domain Eukaryota; kingdom Metazoa; phylum Chordata; class Aves; order Passeriformes; family Dendrocolaptidae; genus Dendrocincla; species Dendrocincla fuliginosa. The sequence goes on from JAWWMO010000011.1 coordinate 1,814,095, forward strand.
AACTGTAATGGGATTCTCAGTTGTGGATAAATAAATAAAAATCAATAGGACATTGCATGTGCTGTCATCCCAGTTTTTCCTGGAGAAGTTGTGCATGGCAAATCAAAAGCCTTATACAAATATCTCAGGATCATTTTTAAGTGACAAGATGGATGAGCTTCACCACAGAACTCCAAGTCAGCTTAAAGGAACCTATTTTTAACTCAGTGAGTGAAATTCCTGCTCTTCTTCGGTTCTTCCATATTTAATCCCAAGGAAATTATTTTGTGTGGGATACAGAAAAGGCTGAAGAGCTCCAAAGCACCTGCAAAATCCAATATCTCATAACACCACCTCTCCTCCACTCTCCTGGAGCTTCCTTGGCATTCTCAAGTATATTATTAACATTAAAGTCCAGTGAATGTTACTGGTAACTCCTAAAATCCTTACGCTGCTGATCTTAAAGCATCTTGATTGAATGGCTGCTCCAAAATTAGTTTTGAAGTGCTCTGCATCACAATATTATCATCATTTCACATCATGCATCTCTCAATTACAGAGCAGAAATATCTATTTAACACTTCTCCTGTGCTGGCACTATTAAAGCAATTCTTAATCTCTCACCCAGCAACACAGGAGAGGAAGGAAAGGAAAAGCCAGCAGGAACTCAGCAGATTCTCCCAGTATTTCCAGAGAAATAATAAGCATGAAATATTTCTTATTTCATTTCAAAAAGACCCCTACATGTCAGTGAGATTTGAATGCTGCAGCAGGCAACAATCAACACCAGAAAATGAAATGCTGGATCACCTGGTGAAACAAAATGAAGTAAGGAAAAATAAAACACCCCAAATCTGTTCAAACCTTCCCAAAACGAGGCTGTACTCAAGACCCCTAAGTGCATGACTGAACAGATGTTACTTAAATCCAGACTGTTCATAAAACTATCACAGACACAATGAATTTGCACTTATCTGGCCTTTTCATTGTAAAGATCTAGTATTTGATTCCAAGGTCTGCGGTGCTACAATTAAAAACAAATTGGAAAGAAAATTTGGTGTCAGCACAGCCATACCCACAATAAACAGAAAAAAACCAGCTCATCCTTTCTTATTCAAGGTTAAAAAAAAAGCCCAAGTAAAACCTGCTCCTCATTGAAGACACAAGATGAAAAAAGTCACCTTAACCAGATCCCTAATGGATAAGCATTTGCATAATTTAATTCTGGAGTCCAGATAAGCCCTTGTTCAAGTAAGAGTCTGGGGTTGGATGTTAAAGAAAGAAAAAAAAAAGAAAAAGTGTGACTTCTGCAGTTTTTAAGGCTCCTTTTTGTGCTGTAACAACAGTAATTTTTTCCCCACAGCTCTAACAACTCTTAAATCTTGAAGGCCTTAACTAGACCTGACTAGAAACCCTAAAAAACACACAGAGATACTGCCTCAAATTACTGCTCTCACAGCACAAACTCTTGCAGTATGAAAAAGTTTATTATCCTGTGTATTCCTCAGAACAGGACTATAAATAAGAAAAAAGGACAAGGAGGTATTTTGTATTTGTGGTCTCAGTTCCTGCTTTATTCCCAGTGTCATCACCAATCTGTCATCTCCAAACACATGGCACAATTGTTTACAACGTGCCCCTGCTCGAGTGTTTACCCAATCCTTCAGCACAGGCAGGAATTTTGCTGAATATCTTATGTAAAGCATAAAGGTGTGTGTGGTTTGAGTTTTCTTTCTTTTTCCCTCCCTTTTCTCAAGGCTGGAATCTGTATTTTCACAAGCACGCTGATACAGACTGGAAAAATCAAAGTTCAAGTTGAAGTATCTAAAAAGGTAAATACATGCTTAGGACTTTTAAGAGATAAAATGCAAGTAATTCCCTGTTTTTCTGTAAGAAATACAAAAATCCTCTGTGAATATTTAAGTCCTGGAAGGTGAGGACAATGTGACAGGAACTGCTGGCAAAGTAACTCCCAATGGACTGGTCTGAGAAATGTGGAACTCCAACACTTTTAGGTTTGTATTTTGCAACAGTGTCTAGAAGCACCTATTAATTTGGGATTCACCAAAATTAGGGGGATTTATTATTAGTCTGTAAACTGTCACGGATAAATAAGAAAAATAAGATTCTTTGTAAAAGCAACACATGGCTAAAGGCAGAAATTCAGATAAGAAGGGGGAGGAGTGAAGGAGAGGGAGGAGGGAAGCAGATAAAGATCAGACGTTGGCTTCCTCTGCAAGTAAACTGTCAACTTCGTGCTCAGAACTCCGAGAACTGGGGCGTTGGGGGTTATCCCAGCCCAGGACACTCGCTGAGAGCGGCCAGGGCCAGTCCCTCACACTGCTGACAACTGGGATGGGTAAGCAGTTAATTAGCAGCAAGGACAGCCAGGAGCCGAGCTATTGTATGAAAACCAGCCCTGCACCGGGGTTATTTTGGGTACCAGGCATATGCTCCAGGATTTGCTGGATAAATGTCAATCTCTAAAATTTAACGTGGCCCTGCAGTGGGTTTTCACTGGGTAAAAGGCCATTTAAAGTGCACAAGCAAATCAAAGAAAACCACCGAAGAGATCCGCGGCTTCCTGACACACACACGTGGTTTCCCTGCATGTGTCCATCTTGAACCTTCCCTTCCTCGGCCCATTTACCCTAAAACTTTGCACAGAGGTACCAAAGCAGCTGAATTCCAACCTGCGTCTTCCCATTAATCCCGGTTTTTTTATTCTATTATCATATTCTACGAGCCTTCCTGCAGCTGTGTACTCAGTAACGAAATTTATATAAAACCAAATTAACACCTAAGGCAAGTTCTTACCAACCAACCTCACAGCCCTGTCGGTAAACACAGAAATTAATTATTCCAACATTTTGAATTTTTGATTTGAATCACCAAACTTTGCATACAACTAAATAATAAACTCCTTTATCAACGTGCCTGGACAGTGATTAAGCTAAAATTCGAGGTGTTACTGACCTCTGAATTGCTCAGATGGGAAACCTGGCTGGTGTTTTAATTAATGCCAGTAACATGAGTGAATCTTTTATTTTGGAACAGAAATACTGCAGTGCCTTCATGGAATATTATAGAAAGCACAGGGGCACTTTAAGGCTAGTGAAAACCAGCCTTGAAAATGCCAAAATCCTTGTCCAGAACCCTCCACTGACAGTTTGAAGCTCCAACCAGCACTCCTGGGTGAGCGTTTCAGGGCGAGGACTGACCCCTAATTTTAAAATTTGACTCTTTACTAAGGAAACCCCAAGTTAATTATATATATATATCTATATTCTGCTGCGTTTAGGAAGCACCTTTCACAGCTCAGACAACGGATGTGGCAGTGCGGCCACCAAAAAGTTTACAGGCTCCCTGCTACGAAGCCAGACCTGCTCCCCAACTAACCGGGCTGGGAAATACTAACATTAAATTAAAAAAAAAAAAAAGAAAGAAAAAAGAGGAAAGAAAAGACTGATGGCGTGCTCTTTAAAAAAAAAACATTTACCGCCAACATAAGGCGACTGGTTATTTATTCAGAGGCACGCAGCACAACACCCGGCCGGGGCCTAATTCCTGACTCAGGGTTTTAGGGGCTGCTCGGAGCGCTGGTTAATGGAGAAATTGAGGCCAAACGGAGCAGGGCCGGGGCTGTGAGGCCCACCGAGCCCTTCTGCAGGCCGCGATGTGGGGCGGGCGCGGCCCGG
>JAWWMO010000011.1:1822614-1851763 GCA_035047845.1 Dendrocincla fuliginosa
TTCTGTTGGAGTCCAAGGATGCAGAGTTCCTGTTCGTGTTTCCCCTTGGGTTTGTTCATTTAGGACCACTGGCTACACTGTATTTTAGCTTTTCTTGTATGTAGAGAAAAAGAAGTATTTATACCTCGCAAAACATGCACTTTAGTGGGGTTGGTACTGAAACCTGTAACATTTGCACTGTCCTGTGTCCCTTCCAGCCTGAGCATTCCAGCAGCCCCAGGGATCTCCCCCACAAGGCCTCTTTGAATGTGAACCACCCCCTAATGAGCCCTTTTTTCCTAGTTAAAGACCCTCTGTAATTTTACTGTCATTTTTTGAACCTCCCATGTGACTAGTTCTGTGATAACACCCAGTATTCGGTTTCTTCCAGAGGGGGGGCTGCAGCACAGCTCCCCAGATGGTGCAAATTAAAGGGGGTTCCTGGGGCTCCAGTGGCCTTTGCTGATTCACATCAGCTGAACATCTGCTCCTGTGACTGGAGAATCATCCCAGGGCTCCCACATTCCTGCAGACACAGAGAGGGGCCATCAGCTTCAGATTTATCCTCAGAGTTCCAAGGCTGTCTCTGGGGTAGCACACCAGCCTATTTCTGATCTCAGCCGTTCTGTTTTAATATCACTTTTTATTTAACAGGGCCCTTGATTTGAGGATTGCTTTTAATTGACATTGATGACGTTTTCTGCAATTCAGCCCAGATATGTTCGGGTTTTAATGCACTCGGTCAGACAAATTTATAGATCGGAAATGGCCATTGGCACAAAAAATGTTTCTTGGTGTCAGAGCTGGAGTCGATCCCAAAAATCCATCAGCTGCAAGTAGCCCAGGAAGAGCAGGAATTGGTGATCAGTCAGCACTTTGTGGAGCTGCACTGCCCTGCCTGTGTTCCAGCTGCTCCACCTTTTCAACAGAACAGTTTCCTATTAAAGGCAAGGGAAGAAAATTGAATTAGAGATGAAAAGTGAAGAAATGCTTAGTGAAATGAGCCATTTCAGTGCACCCTGAAAGATCCAGGGCTATAGTCTTTCCATGCCAAAACACATTCCTCTTAAGAAGCCCCTGGTAGCACCACTGATGGTAAGACAGTGGCAGAAAATGTTTCTGGCTTTGGGGGAGTTCCAGAATGTCTCTAAAAGGAAAGGAAAACTTAATATCTGCTGGCAGGCCTGGGAACTCCAAGGTTCTGGATCCTGTTCCACTTGACTGTCTGCAGGAAGGGAAGTCTCTTGTCCTCACATTTCCTCAGGTTTCCAAAGGGGAGGCTGATCCTCAGAGCTGTGTTTGAAAAACTAATAACACAATATGCTTAGAGAATGAAATGCTGGTATGGAGCAGTAGGGAACGTGTGTTTCCTGCTGGACACAGGAACATTAAGAGGATCATGAAACCAGAGACATTTCGGGGGGCATCTCAAATCGAAGCTCTTTGTCGTGGCTGCAGTGCCAGGGAGCAGAGCTCAGAATGCAGCAGCAAATCCAAGAGGCATCTTTGAGTGCAACAAAAATGGAAATGGCCAGATGCAGATTGCCATTGTCAGGGCTCTGCTTCAGGCTCCTTTTGAAAGGAAACTCGAGTACACCACTGAATAAGGAATTTTGAAAGGCTCAGGGACTGATGGTGAGCAGAGATGTGAGAATACTCCAAGTTTGCATCTCTCTGTTACGATGCTGTAATGAAGAAAATGAGGGCTCTGAGCAGCAGCACTAACGAGGCCCATTCTCACAAGGATTGGGACTGACATTGCCTTGGTTTTCTGGTGTCTGCTAAAGGGTAATATTTCTATTTCAGCTTCTCTTCCGAGGGGGAATAATAGGCACAGAATTTTCCTGAAATAAACAGCCTTTTAGCAGCTTCAGGAACTGAAGATCCCCGAGATCTTTTAATGTTCATTACTTCTCTTTATATTCAAATCTCCTTTTAGGTATGAATGGTTTTTCAGGGCTCTTATAAATCATCAATGTGAAAAAAAAAGGTAACAATAATGGGAATCCCAGGGTAGGAATCTGCTTGTTTGGACAGCTTGGACCTCACTCACAGGTATGAAATTTCAGTGAAACATTAATTTTAAAGCGTAATGAAAACAAATGTGGATTTTACCTAAAGAACAGAAATTTATAGTTAACAAATTGTCACTATCAGGCTTGAAATACTTCACTGAAAAAAGCGAGGTACAGGATTTTTAGCTGTGTGGTTTAAACCTCTGGGAACGAATTCACAGCCCCATGGTTGGCTTTGCTGAGCTGCAGGACACCTGACCCACCACAAGATGTCTCAGTGTGGAAACACTAACATTTATACAGGAATGTTTTTTACAATATCACTCAATAAGATAAAGATTTTCTGCCCTTTGCCTTGGGTTTTCCCTAATATTCGGTGGGGTCTTTCAGCAGCACACGAGAAAGAAAAGCCTGTAGAAATTTACCTGTTATATTTTAAATAATCAATGAACCAAATGAGTCAGTGGAAAACCTGAAACTTCCAAAAGGAAAGGCTCGGTGTAGAACCCTTAAGAAACAGCTGAGAACTAAGAAATATGACAGTCTTCCTGTGTAGGTTAAATGGAAGAATTACTTGAAACTATATTTGATTTCCACATAATAAGACTTTCTGTATTTTTCAGTATTCATACCCAGGTTTAATCTTGTTTGGAGTTACTGTAAGCCAGCTCTTTGCATAATATTTTCTCTAGGGTTACATCTTTAGGGTCTCATGTTCCTAAAATCTGTGAAACTGTTGCCTTCAGTGCAACTTGTTCAGAGAGAGCACAGGGAGGTTCCGACCTGTTTGTCCACATTGGATGTTGACTTTAAAGAAGAGAAGGCTTTTGAACAGACTGTTGGCACAGGAGTGGTGCAAAAGCCACTCAAGGGTTGATGGCTGGAAGGTGATTTTGCTTTTTATTGTTTTGTGTACCTGCAGACACTCAGGACTTTGCCCTGAGAATGTCTCTCTCTTATTTTTCTTTCCCCTTTCCCACTGTATTGCTGTAGATTTTCTCCCCCCACTTCCCCTCCTGCTTACCTCCCCAAGTTCTTTTTCTGTAACATCCTCTTTCTTATTTTATTTAACCATTTCAGAGAAATTCAGGCTGGGTTTGTACACACTCAACATGTCAATAACTGAGGAGCACACAAACATACCGTGACCAAAATATGTTTTACATATATAGAACCTTCCAGTGTAAATCCTCAACAAAGGCAAACCCACATAAATCCAGTCAAAAATCCATTCCTTGTGTTGGGAAGAGCTGATGGCCCCAGCAGTGGGCTCTGGGCATGAGGCCTACCCCACAGGGAGATTAATTTCTCATATATTAATTAAGCTGTTCACAAAATGCCTTTACATTTTTTTTTTTTGCATCCAGGTGATATGAGGGGTTTTCACAGGAATCTCAGATGGTCCTGGAAGAAACAGAACTTCTCAGACTTCTGAATCAGTTAAGGGAATGTTGAGAGCCCCACATTCTTCAGTGATTAATGTGTGTGCTTTAGATAAAGTAACTGAAAACTATTGATCAAGGCACAGTTACCCTTTAACAGCCCAGCAGAATTGCAGAGGAGATTAGGCTTTGTCTGGATCAATGAAATTGCTGCTGCACTTCCCAACTATATTTGCCAAAAAGAAACAACACACACGGCTCGGGTTTCAGAGCTAGATGGTTCATTAAACTCACAAAATTCCTTATTTTTGCAGATTTTTCACCAAATTTAGGTTACTTATAGCACTATTATAAGGTCTAGAAACTTCTCATCAGGCAGGCAGTGCAGAAACACAGAACATAAACATGATCTTTGCACCAAAGAAGGCACTACGAGGGAACAGATGAATAAATATGGGGAGAACAAGGAACTAATAAAAAATACTCATCAAAAGATATGGGTCAAGACTTGGTCATAAAACCCTAACAGCTATTGTCATGAGTTTCACATACATCATGGGAAAGGAGTGCTTTGAGGAAGGAGCTGAAGGAAACCACTGAGATGGGACTGTAAATGTTGTTTGGGTAATTCCAAGCACAAGGAGTGGCACGAGAGCGAGCACAACAGCACCATGGAAATCTGATAAAGAGACCGTGACAACAGGCCTTGTGACACCTGCAGAGGGACAGGGCTCTGCTCTGAGGGGACCTGCAGCTGGAAAGGTGGCGAGGGGCACAAATGTGGGGAGGGGACAGGGGTGACCCCAAGGGGAGCTGTCCTTGCTGACCAAGGTAACCAAACCCGGCACTGGCTGGGGGAAACAGGTACACTGAGACACGTCCTGGAGGAGCAGGAGCAGTGCAAGAACATCATCACAGCCCTAGAAACAGAAACACGAGGCAGTGCACAATCTGCTTCCAAATCAGGTGTGTTTGGACTTGTTTCTGTTCATGAATTCACATTTGCAAATGGTCCCTGCAGTCAGTCTGGTGTGTGCTTTGCAAGCAGGGACTCCACCCTCAAGAGTTTCCATCCCAAATTACAGACACTGGGATAACCTAGGCTGGAGAGAGACATCCAGAATCCTTAGTGCTGAACACAAGCACTTGAGCTAATTAGAGGTGGAAGAAGCCTGGTTGTAGCTTGGGTCACTTGCTTTGGGAAGAGAGCCTGCTTTGAGCTCTTTAATGCTTATTCAGCACTTCAGGGTAGTGTTGTCTCCCTTTGCAGCAGACTTAGAACTCTCTTGGTACATGAAAGTCTTGCCTTTGGTTCAGTTACTTGTCAGAAATGAGGAGGAGACAGCCCAGAGACATCTGAGTAACACCCAGCCCTGCACAGTCTGAGATTGGAAAGGCCTTGTCCTGCATTCCTGGGACATTCCTGGGACATTCCCCTTCCCTCTGATTCTGCAGGGAGCTCAAGTGATTCTCTCCCAGGCAGAGGAGGGGAGAGTGTCACCTTGCAAATCTGCAATGGTTTCTTCTGCTGCTCCACACCTTCCCTAAAATGGCATTTCATCCCACTGGAATTGTGTCCAGTGAACTCCATGAGTTATTTCAAAATGCAGAAAGCCCATCATTTTATACCACTTATCAACAAATGGCCAGAAGGACAGGTCTCCACCCTCTGGATTTGCTGACTTTCAAATTGTCCCATCCAGACATGTCCGGGTGGATAATCCCCCTGAGGGGGCACAGGGTCCTGCATGCCCTGGGTTTCACAGATCCTTCTTCAAGCCCTTGACATTCCCGGTCTCAGGTGTGTTCCACCCCTCTTGGGTGACTCTTCTGTCAGCAGAGAGGAACAGGAACAGCAAACTGTGTCAGGAACATGAGCAGACACTGGAGAACTGAACACTTGAACTACAACACAGCTGCAGGGGTTCTGCAACTTTGCACTTGCACACGACTGCCAGAATGCAGTGATAAAAATGCAAGGAACACCAGGGTGGCTAATGGAAAAAATTCCCAAACCTGAAGCAATATAAAGAGCCGACCCAAACTCTTGAAGGCCTTTCATCCCATGCCAACTCTGCAGCTCCCAGAGTTCAGTTCCACTGCCACAGAGGGCAGCAGGCTTCTTTTCCTGATTTCACCTTCTCAAAGCCTTCAAAAATCCTAAAATTGTTTTTAGAGAGTAACTTGTAACGATTATAAATAATAAAAGAAGATGAAAAGCTTATCCAGGAATAAATTTTGCTTCCAGGGCTGTGTTTTTAGCACCACCAGAATCCCCCCTTGTCGTGCTCTGAAACACAAAGACAATTCTGCTCATCGTGCTCAGCCGAGCAGCCGCCAGACCTCAAACTGTGCAGAGCAGGACGGGGCTGTAAAACACCTCTGCAAGTGCCCTGCTATTGATTTCAGCACGGAGCACGTGATGGGATCAGATATCAAACCATTCCCAGGCCTGGGATGAGCCTGGGGCACCAGCTCTGCTCTCTGCTCTGCTCCGTCCAGGGCTGAGCCACGAGTGCCGCTTCCTCTGCACCTTCCTGCCCCAGGAACTTCCCCAAACCCACGCAGGGCTCAGGGAGGTTCTTTGCTCTGAGTTCAGAAAGGCAGTTTGGAGCAGAGGGTCCACCTCCTGTGCCTCCCCATCCTCAGGAAGCCCCCAGGACTCTCCTTATTCCTACAAGATGGAAAAGACCAACCAGCTCCGGGAGCAGAGGAACTAATTAAGCCTTTGGATTGATGATCTCTTGGCTCTCCTGTGGCTCAGAGGGAACATTCATCTCCGTGGGGATTTGTTCTCTATCCTTCCCTTCACCGAGGGCACAGGGGTGGTCACTTTTCTCTGTCTCACTGATTTTTTTTTAATTAAACTTTCAGGCATATAATTCCTTGGAGAAGCTCTGCCTCCAGCCAGCTTGATTCATATTTATTTTAAAGCTTCAAAGTTATTCTGAAAGGTTGGGGTCTCCTTGGGCAGATATAATGGGCATGCCTTCACTTCTCCAGGAAACCAAGCTCTTAGAAAATTCCGTTTTTAAATACTTGATATTCTGTAAAGTGAATGGAATCGAGTTTATTTTTCTCCTTTGAAGCATAATGTGAAATATTTCTTCAAGTTGATGTGATTGTCATTTAGTCTAATTTGATAACCTGCAGAAGGGCTTGTGTGCCTGAAAGCTTAGTCTTGGTTTTAGCTACACGAGCTGGTCCATTATATGGCTTTATATCTCCCCTTAGAACTTGCTTCTGGTCTAATTAGAGACCCTGGTGGCCCCTCATTAAACCTCTCAGGAGTGTTTCTCCCTGAGGGAGTCCCGAGGCCACAGGACTAAATTGAGGTTTATAGGAGATACCTGATTAGATTAAGAGAATTCAGTACATGCCACGCACATGCAAATGCTCATAAATGTATTGATTTGAAACATGTCATTTTTGAACGTTGAATTGCTGGGTTTGGAAAACTCATGTTAATGACTTTTACAGATGTTTTAGGGACAGAAGATGACATTTTATATTGAGCATAAATCACCAGCCCAGGCAGTGAGGCGTCCAGATCCCTGCTCTCCTTTTAGCAACAGAGGCTCAGCATGACTCAGGATTTAGCCCCTGGGGATTAGTCTCAGTATTAATAACAGCTGCTCTTGAGAAACCTCCCTTCGTTTACTATTTCAGCAAATTCCCCTGATGGTTTTTTGGTCTTTGAATAATAAATGCATGAGACAACAGGGTACGTCGGGCTGATCTTATTGCTGCTTCACCCTCCTGGAACTTGAATTTCCTGCCTGTTTATTAGTAAGAACGAAACGCAAATTTCCTGCATTAATTACTTGGCATCATCATTTTGTCACCAAAAGAAGGTGCACAAGAGGACCCCCTGCCACGACTTTTCCAGAGCCCATGACTGGGAAGTTCATTTTCCCAGAGCACTGTTGAGGCACAGAGTGATTGAATGACTTGTCCGTGGTCAAAGATTGTGGTAAATGGAAGGGGTAAAAAAAAAAATCCAGGTATTTGAGCAAGCATCCTGAGCTCTGGAGCATCCCACCCTCTGCCAAGGAGGCAGAAGGAATTGGGTTGGATTTTCTGGGACTGTATAACCAAGGGGTCAATGGTCTCTTTCTCCTGCATTTAACAGAGCAGGCCCTACTAACTTGTCAGCCTTAAACTGTTTTCATGGTTGATGGAGTTCAATTAGTCTACTGGTTATCAACCCTTCATTTCTGTCATTCAGAATACTAATTCCCTCCTTCAGCCAGCAGGAAATCGGCACAGAAATTTCCTTGGGAATTTATTTTCTACTAACTGTAGATCCTGCCTGTCGTAATCTGTTTGGGGTAACTGTCTCCAGAATGGAGTAATAGCCAGCAGATTCTTTTGGACATAATTAAGAGCTTAAGCTCTAAACCCACTACATTTCAACATGAGAAATCCATCCACAGAGCATTTATTACAAAACAGCACTTTATGGTTGCTTAACAAACGCCTTGGCTCTTTTACATCTTACAGAATGACTTAAGGGATTTAAACACTTCTCACCTGTTTTGCTTCCAGGTGCTCAACTGCACCTTTCTCATCATTCAACAGTCACATTTCTGAGCTGGATAACACTGAGTGAACACAAAAAAAGATTAAAATGTTGCAGAGTCCTATTTCAGAAGCACCTGCAGGTATAGCAGGAGATTTGAATATTGTCACAGGTATTTATAAATATGCATGTATAAAAGTTCTCCAGAGTCCAGTATGTCCAGATTTAGTCTGTCCAGCAAAATACATCAACATCCACCAGAGTTTGATGCTAGAAATCCTCAAAGCGTATCGATTTCCCTCAGGATTCTGAAGGACTCCTTGGATCTGGTGTACTGTTTGGCAAAGGTGGCCACTCTTCGGAGAGCGTCTTCCAGCCCTTCTCCCGTGATGGCACAGCAGGGCTGCACATACCAAGTCCTGTCACCGCAGTACTTCTTCATCTTGAGCCTCCTGGTGATTTCCTCAGCGTTCAAAGCTCCGGCCAAGTCCTGCTTGTTGGCCAGCACCACGACGGGCACGTTTTTTATGGATTCGTTCTTTAGGATGAGTTCAAACTCTTTCCTCGACTCCTCCAGCCGTCGCTTATCGGAGCTGTCCACCACGTACAACAGGCCGGCTGTGTCCTCCAGGAAATTGCCCCAGAGCTGCCTCATTTTCTCTTGTCCTCCAACGTCCCAAAACGTCAGTGTAAAACCTTTCTTCATTTCGATCATGTCGACGTTAAAGCCGATGGTTGGAACGGTTACAAAAACACCCTTACACCTGAAGTTGTACAACAGTGTGGATTTTCCTGCGGAATCAAGTCCAAGCATCACTATATTGGCTTGCTTTGCTCGGGGGGGTTTGGTGTTGTGGTGGCCCATTGATGCCGTGGAGTTCTCCCTCCCAGCCAGGCTGGAAGATCCGCTCTCTCCCGTGAAGCCAATTTGCATGGATGTCTTTCCTCCTCCGTGAGAAGAAGCCCAAAGAGCGAGGAAGGAGAAGAGCAGCTCTGTGCTGTGCAGTCAGTAAACCCTCTGTGCAAACACCCGTGGCTTTTATCGGGCTGATAACAGGCCGGCGGGGCTTGTGGAGGTGCACCCTCCGTGCCAAGCCTGTGGGTGGGACCGCCGTGAATAACCTACCCATTGGTCACGGGCACAAAGGTTACTGCCTTCCAGCAGGTTGGAACAGCAGCCACTCTGCCAGGACCAGCAGCCTGGGTGCTCCCTGATCCGTGCTCTGGGGAAACGTCTGCCCTGGCTCAGCGCATGCTCAGGGGTCAGTCCCTGCACCCACACCCTTTGGGGAAAGAAAGGGAATATAAACACAGCCAGGGAGGAGGGGAAATCTTAGGGTTTGTCCTTATTTATCGGTCCCCAAAATGACAAGGTACCCAATTGATCAGGGCATCTCATCTCCCAGCAACAAACTGATCTTACCTTGAGTCTTGTGTGCAGTTGGGGCAGGCACCAATCTCTTCACTCTTACCACCAGGGACAGGACCCAAGGGACTGGCTGGAGTTGTGTCAGGGCAGGGTTAGGTGGGATCTCAGGAGAAGGCTCTTCCTCCAGAGGGTGGTGGGCACTGACCAGGCTCCCCAGGGCAGTGGGCACGGCCCCAAGGCTGCCAGAGCTCCAGGAGAGTTTGGACAACACTCTCAGGCACAAAGTGTCATTCCTGGGGTGTCCTGTGCAGGGCTGGGGGTTGGACTCAATGATCCTGCCGGGTTCCTTCCAGCTCAGCACATTCTGTGATTCTGTGATCGGTGGTTTGTCCTGTGAGTCTCCCCATGCCCAGTGGGGACTCAATCCATGTAAAACTCCGGTAAAAGCACCTCAGCTCCACCCGGCTGCCTCTGCCCTCGTCAGGGCTGTAAACCTGGTGAGTTCTGTTTGTATGAACAAGTTTAACTGCAGGCTGCAGGGTGACACAGTGACTGAATAAAGCCCTTGTGAACCAGTCACTGCTGAGGCTGCGCTGCCTGAAGGGAAACAATTCTGTTCCCTTCATTCTGCTCTGCCCTGTGCTCGCCCAGCAGTCCACGATGGTTTCCTTCAGGGAAGGGACAAGAATCAGGGAAATAACTGAGCCTTGATCATTTTTTTTGCCAGGATTCTAAAGAGGAGGTAGAAAATTTAGTCTAATATTATGGAATTCCTGCTGAATCCATTATTTTTCTGACACTGGATAGACCTACGCTGGGCTGGTCTGACCCATCCCAAGTACTGCAGTACTGACTTGCTCTCACACCCAGGTAACCATTCGTCTTTGCCTCAGAAATTACATCATCAGCAAAAAGACGTAAAGGTCTTGGTGGCCAAACAAGCTGCTGACTGATAGGACAATCATTTCAATAATTATGACATTGATTGCTCAGATATTACATGTTATGTAAAACAAACCTCAGCCTTGACAGACAAGTTATAACCTGGTATCTCCTGGAGCTAAAAGGGTTCGACCAGAACTAATTGGGGGCAACAAAAGATGACAGTGACGTGCTCAGCGCTGGGCATTTTTCATGGTTAATAACACTGTGGATTATGGATTAATAACATGTATGGATTATGTGTAGGACTTTTTGCAGGAGCAGGTCATGAGTTATTAAACCCGGGAAGAAAGGGTTTGTGTCTCTTTATAAACAATGTATGTGAAAGGACTGAAAGATGAGGAGGCAGGGAACTCTGCAATGTGTTAATGCAGCCATATGAATCAGAATTCCCTGGAAAACAGCGTGCAGTTCAGATGAAATCTGGAGATGGTGAGCAAGGGCAAAGCCTGGCGGGATGGATGGGGCTGGGATGTGAGGATCACTCACGGTTCTCTGCCCTGTGTTGGCTCCACCTGTGCTCCGTATTTATGGCCACAACTGTTAATTCTGACATCACTTTTTACCCCCTAATTGATGCGAAGGCCAGCACAGAACAGCTGCTCTGGGAGGGCACCCATTCCCAGCTGTACCCCAGTGTGCACCAGTTTGGTTCCGAGCGAGCTCTTGTGGTCCAGAGCCGCTTCCAGGGAATCCTCCTGGTGCGAGGTGAAGCCCCGGGGCAGCGTGTGCCCCCTCTCTGTGCCCTGAGCTCCGGGCAGGATGGCACAGCCACCCGTGCTTTGGCCAAAGCGGTGTTTGCTCCACCCGGCCGGGACTATCTCGCCCCTGGAGGGTTTGCCTGTAGGTCCAGTTGCACAACGCAGAGTAATAAACCCCGCAGCGCTGACTTGGCACCGATTGATCTGCGCCCCAAGTGCAGGTAACCCTTCTGCAAAGCGGGCAGCTTTAGGGGAGCTCTGCGGCTCGCCCAGGTGCCCGGGCATGTGGTTCCTTTCCTGGAATCACCGGGATGGATGGAGCGAATCCTCCCGGGGGCCGCTCCAGCAGGGCGAGGAAGGTCCCGGAAGGTCCTTGGCTCGGCATTCCTGCCGGAGGAAAGCTCGGGATGCGGGCTGGGAAGGAGGGGAAGGCGGGGATCGGGCGGGGAGACGGAAGAGGAGGCGCCCTTCCCAGTCCCAGCAGCGACAGGAGCCCCGGAGGGAGGGGGACGAGGTAATGGGACCGGGAATGGGAATGGGGACGGGACCAGGAATGGGAGCGGGAATGGGAGTGGTACCCACGGGCCGAGGGATGCGCGGGGGATGCCCCAAAGCCGCGGTGCGGGCGAGCAGCGATTGGGATGGGAATGGCTTTGAATGGTCCCCAGGGTTCGGCAGAGGGCGGCAGAGCCCCTCGCAGCGATCCCACGGCGCTCCTTCATCCATGGCATGCCTAAAAGTGCCCGGGACACAGAACAGCCAGAAGGGACAGCAGGTAGTTGTTAAAAGTACAATAATTCGTGAAGTGGTGTTATATCGGAGCGTTGTACACCGGGGGCTTGCAGAACTTCCCGGAGTTTCCACTGGTTGTGAGTCACATGGAGAAAAACATGGAATGAGCGGCCGGTTGGGGTTGGAAGGACCTTCAGGATCATCTCCTTCCACGCCCTGCCAGGGGAAGGGACACCAGGTTGCTCAGGGCTCCATCCAACGGGAATATATTTCCAGCTTATTTCTGTCGGTAGCTTTACAAAGGATTTTTGTGTACATCTCACATTACAGTACTTTAAAGTCTTTAAATTGGACTGTATCGTGGTTATTGGAATTACTAGTCTTTAACAAATATGAGCATTTTGCCCCTTTTTCCTGCCAAGCGTGTCCACACTCCCTAATTCCCGGGCTGTAGCACAGTGTGAGATGGATCCCAAATCCCCACGGAGCGTGTTCAGCATGTGGTGCCTCACACTGGTCCCAGAGTTCATCCATTCTTCATGTTGGCACAACCTCAGAGCCAACCTGGGAGAAAATGAAAGCAGTTCCCTGGAAGGAGCAGTTCCTGAGCCGGTGCTGCTCCTGGTGCACCTGCTGGAAGGGGAAAACTGCCAGCAGATAAAGCCTGGAGGGGGTGGAGAACCCAGCCTGGGGAGCTCAAGGGCTGCACCTGCACCACGACTTCCACCTCCTGCCTTTGCTCTGAGCCTTTGAAACAGGAGGAGATGGGGATTTTCTGAGGGTTGTGTTTGGGGTTTCCCCTTGGATTTGCCTCTTTTCTTGCCTGGGTGTGAAGGGGTTAATGATCCACGAGGGTGACTGCCATAAAAATCAAAATCCTTGGGTTTTGTTCCATTAGGTAGCCAGGATCTGATCAAACTGTGGCATGCTTTTACTTTAAGTTCATCATCAAACCCTGATAAATGTTATTTAAATAATATCAAATAATAACCACTGATAAATATATTTAAAGTTAGGTTATTTTCTTCCAGTATTTATGTTCTTATCGTTCACTAAAAGTCAGGTTGGTGCATATAAAGAGAAGATTCCTATTGTTTCTTACTGGTTTTGAGAGGGATCAGTCCCAAATTCTTCTATTAAATAGTTATTTATATAACATTGTTTTAAATCCATTTCAAATACATCGTTGCTGAAATGTGCTCCAAATTCTCCCTGTAAGGGGTGATGAATTTAAAGTCAGATCCCTCACACAAATACCAGGCACGTGGGCTCTGGCAAATCAAATTCCCTTGGATTCCTGTGTGCTGTTGGGGCTTGGATTTATTTGTCAAATATAACACATGTAGAAGCCCCGTGGTGATGTTTTTGAAGATAAAGAGTAATTAATTGTTCTGTGAAACTGAACCTTCCATCCTCCTTCCTGTGTCTCTGTGAGTGCTTTACAGGGCAGGGTAAATATCACTCCTGCAAACATCAGAAATCCTTTGGAATTCCTAAAGATGTCTCGTGTATGATCACAGAACGTGCAGTTCTTTAAAGAAGCACAGTAAACAGTGGTCTGAGGGCACAGGACTGGGGGCTGCTTTTAAACTGAGTGTTGTGAAGATGTCCTGGTTGGAATCTCTGGTCCTGGCACTGTGGGAATGGCTCCAGCACGGATTCCATGGGGTCTGGAAGTACCTGCTGAGGAGCTGGGGCTCCAGGCCAAGGTGTGTGCGTGTGTGAAACCCAAAAATGACCTGGCTAATGGTAAAACTGGTGATGATTTTGGTCAAAAATGGCTTTATTAAATCACTTGATTGGATGAAGCTGGTTTTTACCTTCTTCCTCCTTCAGAACAAGCAGCTGCTCAGCCCTGTGGTGGGTTTGAAATACCTGTGTGTGCCTCTGCTGTCCTGGCTGGCTGCCCCCAGCTCACACAACCCAGCAGCACTTGTGTGTTCAGAGAAAATACCCCTTTTGGAAGCCCCTGGACATCCATTTGCTGGGCACTTTGTAGCCTTTGGATTTTGTGCCCAGTGTTCCTTCCTCAGGGTGGAACTGGAGACGTGCTGGGATCTCTGGGATCACCCCACTCCACACCAGCAGAGCTCAGGGAGGGTTTCCAAGGTGACAGGTTTCAATCCAAACCATGCTCAGCAGTGGCTCTGCTGTGATCCATGGAGTGCAGGATGAGGCAGCTGGATAGGGAGGCTTGGATTTGCCTTTGGTACATTAACCACAAGGTGGTACTTGAGTAACACTGAATGCTACTCTTTAATTTCTTTTCAGCAAGAAAGGTGCTGCAGGACTGTAAGGGATTCTGAAGGCCACCAGTACCTTCCACAGACACTGACCATGATGCTGGTCCCAGCTTCTGCCACGTCCATGAGACCCCTGAAATGGGTGTTTCTGTTTCTCCTGGTGTTTTCCATGGTAACCATGTGGTTCATAACCTTTTCTCCCAACATGGGGCTCGAGAAGGTGAACCTGATGTATTTCTATGAGTATGAACCCATTTACAGGCAGAACTACCTCTTCACGCTGCGGGAGCTCTGGAAGTGCCGGGACATCAACCCCTTCCTGGTGATCCTGGTGTCCTCCAGACCGAGGGACGTGAGGGCCAGGCAGGCCATCAGGACAACGTGGGGCTCCCGGAGCTCCTGGTGGGGCCAGCGAGTCCTGACCCTGTTCTTACTGGGGCAGGACCCCCAGGGAGAGGACAAGGCCACAGAGCTGTCGGTGGAGGACGAGAGCATCCTCTACGGAGACATCATCCAGCAGGATTTCAGGGACACCTACGACAACCTCACCCTGAAGACCATCATGGGGTTCCGCTGGCTCTCCGAGTTCTGCCCCAACGCCACGTTCCTCATGAAGACCGACAGCGATGTCTTCATCAACACGCCCAACCTGGTGAAATTCCTGCTGAAGCAGAATTCCTCCGAGGACCTTTTCACTGGTTACCCCTTCGTGGACAACTTTGCCTACAGGGGTCTTGTCAAGAGCAGGTTTGTCTCCTACAAGGAGTATCCCTTCAGGCTGTACCCCCCCTACTGCAGCGGGCTGGGCTACGTGCTGCATGGCAAGCTGGCCCTGAGGATTTATGACCTCATGAGCCACGTCAAACCCGTGAAATTTGAGGATGTTTATGTTGGGATTTGCTTGCACCTCCTTAAAGTCAACATCAGTATGCCAGAAGATGCGGAACAGTTCTTTCTGTATAAAATTAATTTTGATGTCTGTAAGTACAGACATCTGATTGCAGTTCATGGCCTTACACCGAGTGAACTCATCGAGTTTTGGCAGGGTTTGTCATCCAACAGCTCCAAGACTTGCCTTTGATTCTGGATTAATGCAGAAATATCAACCTGTTTTTTTGGTTTAAAAACATTTCAAGGGCAGGGCAATGCAAAAACCACCTCTAGACGTGACTTTGACAACTCTGCAGGGGCAGCATTTCCTTGGAACATCCCAGTGCTCTGAAATGAAAATACCAGGAATTCACAAAGCACTTTCCCATGTTTGCATCCCACTCACTCAGGGTATTTTGGAATTCTCAGGATACTCTGGAACTCAGTGCCCACATGGTCAGCTGTAGGGATTTATGCCTGAACCTTCTGGAATGGATGAAATGCCACCCAGGAACAATGTTTATACCAAGAAACCAGCCTTGAAGATGCTGCCCAAATTCTTCCAAGAGTGATCCAAGCCTGGGGATGCTGTGGGAGCTGCAGGAGCTGATGGGCAATTCTGCCAGTGGGTGCACTTTTTGTGGGTGTCTCTGTACCTGTAAAATAGAGTGGCTTTGGAGTCTTTGACAGTGTTCACAGACTCCTGGAGGGCAGCTGGAGTGG
Source organism: Dendrocincla fuliginosa (assembly GCA_035047845.1). Taxonomy (NCBI): domain Eukaryota; kingdom Metazoa; phylum Chordata; class Aves; order Passeriformes; family Dendrocolaptidae; genus Dendrocincla; species Dendrocincla fuliginosa. The sequence goes on from JAWWMO010000011.1 coordinate 1,838,093, forward strand.
AGTTCCTGTGCACTTTGGTTATCAGACATCCCAAAAACATTGGGATAATCAACCCCCACACACGTCAACACCTCTCTGTGGGTACTGATGCATCCCAAGATGAAACCAGAATCATTTCCATTGTTATTTATGCCTGTTTCGAAATTAGTTTCCTTCCTTGCCATTTGAAAATGTGAAAAGGAAGAAATCCCAATATTTATGTTTAAAGAAGACAAACTCTGCCCCGTGTGTAAAGACCGGTTTTTAATCACTTTATTCATATCAGCAAGGCCCAGTTTTCAGTAGTTTACACTTCTAAGAGACAACAATACAGAGTTTGCAATGGCATGAACATAATTAACCTGGACACATCCACTACACGGGGAGGGGATGACGGTGACATCAGCTCCGTGTCCCCAGGGCTTTGACTTGCCTGCCACAATCCCCCAGTGTCTCCCAAAGCCCAGGAGGTGCAGAGACCTCCAGGGCCACGGGGGAGGTTTCACCAGTGTCTGCATTCCCTTGTGCTCAGCATTGAGTGGGGCTCTTTCCAACAGCTGCACGTGGGGTTTGGATGGAATTAGAGGAGGGGTTGGGTTTCTTTTAGGTATAAAAGTGAGGTCTTGGGGACAACACTCTCTAGACAAGATGCCAGTGTTCTAAGGATGGATGTTTAGCTCAAAGCTTTTAAAAAATAAGGTTTTTTTTTGTTAAATAGCTGAAAATACAATCTTGGTAACTGAGGGAAGGATGCTCTTGTATTTCCAGAAAACAGGTAAAACTACAGCTGTGCCAGGGGTTTAAGATCTGGGATTTGATTGTTCTGAGGGCAGATCCTGAGAGCTCTGTGAGAAATGTTTGACTTGTTCTAGGATTGTTTATACATCTTAAAACCCAAACCCTTCTGATTTTTAGAAGCCTGCCATGCCATGTGTTCATAAAGAACTTATTTGCCACGAGAATACGGATACTGCAGCACACTTTGTATTGCTTTTCCCCTCCCAAAAATGGGATTATGACTCTGCAGCCTTCAGGAAACAGAGCAGAGGGTGCTCGTGGTGAGGGAGAAGGGAGGGTGACCAGGACACCCCCATCACCTGCAGGGCCTGGGGGTTTGTGCCCAGTGCTCACACTGCTCCCAGCTTACCAAGGTTGCCCACAGTGACCTCCTGGACATTAATTGTCACCCTCAGGGACAGCAACTCGGCACCAAACCACACTGGAAAACACTCCTGCTCTTCTGACCAAACCCTCATTTCCCAATCTGGCTTTTATTTGAGTCTGACCTTATTATTGCTTAAAAGGCTGTCAGATTCCCAGCTAAGCTCCTGTTCCTGCTGAAAGTCATTACCTGGGAAGTTTTCAGCCTGAGCAGCCATGCAAGAGGTAAAAAACCTGAAGACCACGAGCTAATCTAAGAACTGAACTCAGGGATGGGCCCAAATTTTATTGCATCTGCCAAATACTGAAAATGCCTTAATCTTTTCCAGATCCTAAAGGTTTTCTCTCCAGCAGCAAGTGGGTTAAAAGCTGCAGTAAATCAGAATTCCAAGGGCTTGTGATTTTGATAGGAAAATCGAGGTTTCTGACCTGAGAAGGTTAATAATGATAATAATAATAATAATCCATTGGGCAAAGATGTTTGGAAATTGCTGCTGGGTTGGGAGCAAAGGGGGTTCCAGTGTGGAATTTCCAGCCTGGATGCTATTTCAGAGGAGTTAAAATGCTGAAATGCTTCGTGTGCATTCTGGAACAAACAAATCCCAACTAAACCAGGCAGCAGCAGGTGCTGCAGAGGCAGGAGCAGCATTCCCTGGGATCAGCATTCCCAGGACATTGGGAACATTCCCCTCAGTTTTGCCTTATGTTTTCTAGCACTGCTGAAGCACTTCAATGCAAGTAACTCACAGGTGTCTGGATGCACAATAAATAATGGAATTTGATGAGATTTCTGTCAAATTTAAAGTAAAACCTGATTGAAGGATGTGCCACTGAGTTCCTGCTACCCCTCTATGGCTTTCCTTAGGGATGCTGAAGGAGTGTGGAGCTTTGCTCCATAGTTCCCAAATGTCCCTTTGTGTCCAAGCAGCCTGTTCCACTCTGGTTGTTTATTAAGTATTTAGAGTTTGCCCAAGGCAGAGGCAGCAGGGACAGGGATCCCAAGTTTTGGCAGGACAGGGATGTCCTTCCTCCCTGGGAGGGTGGGCAGGCCCTGGCACAGGGTGAATCCCAGAGAAGCTGGGGCTGCCCCTGGATCCCTGGGAGTGTCCAAGGCCAGGTTGGACAGGGCTTGGAGCACCCTGGGCTGGTGGAAGATGTCCCTGCCCGTGGCAGGGGTGGCACTGGGTGGGCTTTGAGGTCCCTTCAAGCCCAATACACTGGGCAGAAGTGGTGCAACATTCCCCCAGGGCAGGGGCACAGCTGATTTTCCAGCCCCTGCTCCCTTTGGAGCTGCACCACTCTGGACTCTGCCCTGTCAAAGGGTTTGAGCTTTACAAGAACTGCCTCCATGCAGGGCTGGCCATTTTAATGCAGGAAAAAAGGGCTTTATTTCCCTATTGCTCAATTAATTCACAGAATCACAGACTGGTTTGGGTTGGGAGGGACCTGAAGGACCATCTCATTTCAAATTCCCTGAGCAGACCAGACACAGGAGCTGACCATTTCAAACCATTCCTCAGGAATTGCTCTTGAGCCTCCTATTTATGGTTCTACAAAGGCTTCAGCTGCATCCTTTGCACACATTTTGCTCACAGAGCACCCAGACTATCCTATGAAACTGGAGGCAGCTGATACCTGGAACTTTGAGTTACCCAAGGGAAAACTGTGTGATGAATAAACAGCTCCTCCCCTAAACCTTGTCTAGTCAGCACCAGAGGAATCAAACTAATTAACCTTCAGCTCAGTATTAACTGGATAGATTAGTTTTGCTCGGAGTCCTCAGGTTTAGAAAGGTCATTTATGAATATCTGGAGCACAGCAAGGGGCAGCAGCTCTGGGCTCTGCAGGTGCCAAATTCCAGCAGAACATTCTCAGCTGTAAACTTGGAATTTTGTACAGAGGCCTAAAAAACCTACTTGGGGAAATGAAAGGTGGGTAAGGGGGTTTTTTTCCATCAGTATAATCACCTACTAAATGCTTCTCTGTGTAAGACAAGCCTCAGCTACATTAGCAATATATCCACAAGTCAAAGCAGGGCTGTCCTGCACCCTGAGAGGCAGCTGGACACTAAATCCTGTATTTTCAGGGTGTGGTGTTGGTGTTTCTGCAGCAAACACTGTTCAAGCTGATGCAGAACTTTAACTTGTGGATTCTAAAAACTTCACAATATTTTACTTTTACCTCTGTAAGTGGTTTAACACTGCAAGAGCAGCAGCAGCACCCAAAGTCAGTGGAGAACCAATGATGCTGGATGGCATTTGCCTTCTTTGTATTTATCAGTACCACAGTTCAAACTGGGGATTTTTAGACATTTTAGGAGTACAGGTGATGCCACCTTCAGTGTCCCCTGTGCCATCCCTCCTGGTGGGACAGGATCCCTGCTCCCAGTGCTGGATGGTGCCACAGAAGCAGCATCAGTTTGATATGAAACAAAACAAAACTGTGTCTCCTGCCAGCCCTGAGGTGAGCACGGAATTCCTGACTCCAGCTCAGGAGACAAGGCACAGGGAGCCTTTCAATCCCTCCCATGTGCCCCAGGGGCTGAGAGCTGCTGTGGAATCACAGGGAATGCCATGGTATTCCCCCTAAATCCCTCCCATGTGCCCCAGGGGCTCAGAGCTGCTGTGGAATTGGAGGGAATGCCATGGTATTCCCTTTCAATCCCTCCCATGTGCCCCAGGGGCTCAGAGCTGCTGTGGAATCACAGGGAATGCCATGGTATTCCCTTTCAATCCCTCCCATGTGCCCCAGGGGCTCAGAGCTGCTGTGGAATTGGAGGGAATGCCATAATATTCCCATTCCCAGGACAGGCTCAGGCCACTAGACAGAGCCATAGCCCCACCAAGCCCAGCCCCAGAGGGAGCAGCAGGGAAAGCCAAGGCCCTTCCAGCAGTTCTGGGAACCATCAGCCTGTCTGAACCCTCCTGGGTGTGTGATCAGTGATGGAGCCCATGGCAGTCCACAATCCCAGTGCCTGGTCACTGAAACTTGGGAGCTTGTGCCCAAATTCCTTAAGCACTGGGCCAGCTGACTCATTACAAGGTACATCTTGTCATATTGGACCAGAGGAAAGATGCTCTTTGGCAGCAACTCAACCCATCAGTTCCCTGCCACGTGAGGCTCTTCCTGGGGGAACAGATGTCACCAAGGGAGAACTTCCATGGCTAGAGGAGCTCCCAGCTGCGTGCTGGCCACTTCCAAAAGGCAGCTTGTTTGTTGGAGAGATGCCCAGGCAGGAGAGCAGCAGGGAGGAACCCCTTCTGCCATGTGGGATATTCCTGGCTGCAGCTCCTGGCAACCCTTCCCAGCTGGAGCACGGAGTGTTAAGGCAGTGGGAGAACCCTGGCTTGCTCAGGTTGCATCAGGAATATGCACATGGCTTCATCACGACAGAATTTGGCACAAATCAGCAAAGTTAGGGCTGTTTAGGTTTGGATTCAAAGCTTCACAGACTTCCAGCAGGGAGCACAGGCAGGCACTGAGCATGGATGTGGAAGAGCACACAAAGCCTCTGTCCTCCTTCAGTCCTTCAGCTCGAAACCTAAAGCAGCTGAAATTTGGTTTTTAATGCAATAAACCCTAAAGTCACCAGGCTTGGATTGGCATGGGTGGCTCTGGCCAGGACAGGCTGAGGGGGCTGCAGCTGCACACCCAAGAGAAGGTCATGGATCCCTCAGGGATGCTGTGGAGAAGGTCATGGATCCCTCAGGGATGCTCTGGGGGTCATGGATCCCTGAGGGATGCTCTGGACAAGGTCATGGATCCCTCAGGGATGCTTTGGAGAAGGTCATGGATCTCTCAGGGATGCTCTGGAGAAGGTCATGGATCCCTCAGGGATGCTCTGAGGGTCATGGATCCCTCAGGGATGCTCTGGGGGTCATGGATCCCTCAGGGATGCTCTGGAGAAGGTCATGGATCCCTCAGGGATGCTCTGGGGGTCATGGATCCCTGAGGGATGCTCTGGAGAAGGTCATGGGTCCCTCAGGGATGCTCACTAACCTCGGGAGCAGGAGCTGCAGGATGCTCAGTGCAGCCAGGAGCTTTCCCTCCCACGGTGTTAATCTACCACATTTTCTTGGGAGCTGACCATTCCAGTTCCAACTCCCATAACCCCCATGAAGGTTTAGTGGTGATGCCTCTGCTGCACAAACATCCCTCTCCTTCAGAGCTGCTGGGTGTGATTCTCCTTCTCCCTGGCAGCTCCCCAGGCTGTGTCCTCCAAAGGGAAGCTGGGGCAACAGGGACATCTCCTGGGAAGGACAGAGGGAAGGCTCTGGACACTTCCCCCCTTCTGCTTTCCACTTTTCAGAGTCAAGGGGCTCTCCCTGGAGTCTGGGATGAGCAGAGGTTGCCAAGGCATCCCTTGGACAGCACTGGTAATGGCAACAGATCCAATTAAGAGCTGTGATTATCCCCAGCAAATTAAAGGAGAGAAGTTTCTTGGGGAAGAGGTAACCCGGGAACAAAACTGAAAAGACTAAGATGGGAATTCCTTCTTGAGCAGAAATTGGTGCTCTTTGAGTTTCACCTTGAGAGACCCAGACCTGCTCAGCACCCAAGGACAGGCAATGCCAGGTAATCCATCAGATCCCTCATTCACCCCTGGACCCAAACACCACCACCTCCATCTCCCTGAAGACTTGAGCAGGTCATCCAGCACCACGTCCTGCAGGGAGATCCCCAGGACTGTGGACTTCTCCAGCCTGCTCTGCTCATCTCACACCCAGCCCTGTCCCACTGCCAGCAGGGAGCTGGTACCACGTGCAAACTCACACTGTCCTCGCTCAAACTCACAGCACTCACAGGTTCCAAAATACAATGAAATACTGAAAGTTAGATCTAAACAGGCTTTTATCTAGATTTAACACAAGCTTTCACCTCTACAGTGCAACGATGCTGCCAGGCCTTTGTCCAGCATCCCAAAACACGGCTCTGCCCTGGGATTACCAGCACAAATCCACCTGCAGGGGTACCAGGAACAGCCACTCCACTCTGGGAGCTCTGAGGAACGCCCTGCTTGGACGAATTTTCCAACAGTCACTGATGAAATCAATTTTACCTTGCATGACTTTCCAAGTCCATGCCAAAAAAGTAAGGTCAGGGTGATTCCAGGTGAAGGATGGGCATTCTGCTATCATAGCTGAGCTGTTTTCTGATGTGGGTGGTGTCAAACCACAGAGTATTTGGCTGAAGTTTACCATGAGCTGGTTGGGATACAATATGGCCTAGAATTGTTCTAGAGTAATGCACAGCCTGGATAAACATGTGGCTTCAGGTAACTCAGTAACTCTACCTACTCACATGCTTGGCAGGGGTTCATTTAAGGGGGGGTGAGGGTAAGGAAGCCAGAGAGCCAGGAGTGTGGCAGCAGCGGGACCCTTGGCTCCTCTTCCTCCTTCACATCAGCAAGAGGCCAAGAATCACAACCCTTTTCCTATTCCACTGTGGACTGAAGAGTTGAGGGACATGAGCAGTCACAGCTATGGGGGGGAAGCAGCAGCACTGCCCTGACCCTGCCCGTGCCCCTGGACCAACCCCGGAGCGTCAGAGCCCAGAGGGGACGGATCAAATGAAGAGTCTGAGCGAGTTTTGTAAAGAAAATTGGGCAATGGAAGGTCCCAGTCAGTCCCTAAGGAGCAGCGAGGTCACGGGAGGCAGGGCCACGTGGGCAGACCAGTCTTGCCATGGCTCAGCATGGATTTGTTGTATTGCTCCTTTCGTCGAGCACGGAACAAAGGCCGGAGGGATCCACTCCCAGCATTTCCTAGAACATCCCCCCCGTGTCTGCTGCGAGTCCAGAGCGAGCCCCTGCTCACTGCTGCTCCTCTGCTTTGCTGCTATTCCTGAACTTCACCACCATGACTGTGATGTTGTCGGGGCACCCTCTGTAGAAGGACTGCAGGACGATGCTCTTGGCGCCGAAGTGCGGCTCGTCCAGGCGCTCCTTGATGAACCTCACGGCCTCCTCGTTGCTGAAGGCGTCCCACAGCCCGTCGGACGCCAGGATCATGAACTCTGGCTGCAGTTTGTCCAGGTCAAACGTGAGGATGTCGGGGTCGGGGATCACCACGTTGAGGTTCTTCAGGGGGTAGTCGCCCAGGGAGCGCGACATGGCCAGGATGCCCTGGACGCGCCAGGAGCCATTGAAGCTGATGAAACCACCTGGAGGGAAACACCAACACTTAGAGCAGCCCTTTGAAAGCTTGGAGCGTTTCTGTGGTCCCTGCCAGACCCACCCAAACCTCCACCCCACCTCCACCTCCACCACAGAGCTCAGCATGCAGGAGATGCCTTTGGCAGGTCTTGGAGTGCTGTGGGAAGAGCTGGAGCAGAGGAATCAGGAGTAGATCTGCTTTCAGATGCAGCAGCTTCCCAGGGAGGCCCACAGGCTATGGAACAGCACAGGAATTCCTGTTCTGCCCAGCTTACTGCTCAGGGAAACTCCTGGGGACGTGCAAAGGGAAACAGCAAACACATCTTGACATTGCTGTGTTTGTGAACGCTTTTCCTGTGTGGTTCATGGTTCCCCACTGCAGCTCTCTGAAGGAAACAGCACTGAGAACACCCTGCAGTGGGACACACGACTCCCTTCAAGGCAGAGGGCAAAGAAACAAGGGCAACAACATTGACAGGCTCTTCCCAACCTGCCTCGAATGAGGAATGTCAAACAACACCAAAAAACCGAGGACAAAACTGGAGTTCAAGCCAGAAAAACACCCCGTGGGATGTGATTTCACCACCCCCAGGATGGAGGATCCAGTTCAGTCTGTTTGCTCGGGGGTTGCTCCGAGGGAGGGATGTTCTGCACTGCAGTTGCTGCTGCTGCTGGCACAGCCACACCTGTCCTGCTGTGCCAGGAATGGGAATCAGGCAGGACTCAAGGGCACCATGCAGAGCTGGGGCACCTCCAGTCCCTGCCCATCCATCTGCACACCAACAGCTGCTCCATCACAGCCCTCCTGTCCTCTCAACAGGAAGGAAAAGTCACTCGAGGACAAACAATTTGCAAACATGGAACGTTAAATGTAGGACAGAATTTTCTATCTGCAGACTGTCTGCTCTGGTGTTCTTACAAATGTCTTTGTTCTTTGTTCAGCCCGTGTGTTATTTGTCAGCTGTCACCTAAATCTTCCCATAGCATTCCAATTCCTGGCTGGCTGATCTGATCTGATCTGTAAACTCCTTCTGCTTTCAGGTGAAACTATTTCATTCAGTGATTCATTGTTGCCTAATGCCTGAAGCTTGATTTGTGTTAAAACCAGCAGAAACAGAACTTGTAACTGCTGTTCTCCTGGACACTCCTGTGGAGCCTCCTCTTTAGATACACAGCCAAGCAAACCTTACTCCACCCTTACTCCAGGTTGTGCTTGTGTGTCCAAAGAGACTTTTGGTGCCATTCTCAGGTGGCACCTGGAACTGCCTGAGGCACAAGTGGTTTCCTGAAGTGTCTGATGGCACTTCTAACATTTGCTTTTCTAAAGGAATGCCCAGCAAATCCATAGAAATGCTCAGGAGAAGCAAACACTGCAGTGCTGGTTTTGGAAGGAACTGAAGCTTTTTGGCAGTGGCACAAACATTTCACAACAAGGGTTATGCTCAAGGGGAATAACTTGAATTTCTGTCAAGGACAGTCACCTCGTGCTTCCTCCCAAGCTCAACCCACAGCTGGGCCAAGGCCACTGTCCCCCAGGGCAATGTGGAGGTGGAAAAGCCCAGTGGAACCTGGTGAGGTGATTATTGTCACCTTCTGGAGTTCCTCCTGACAAGGAAGGGTCTGGAGGCTGGAAAAAGCCTTTTGTCATGGAAGCAGCAGGGGCTGGATAATTCAGTTGGGGCACTTTGGTTCAATTTTACACTCACTGGATGGAAAAAAGGGATGTTCCAGAATGTGGAAATATCTGGCAGTGGAATAAACTGGATTGTATGTTTTTAACAGCACTATGAGGTCATGGCAGTGATGAGGGAAGGGAATTCATAGAGTCACAGGTGTAGAGAGAATGTTTCCTGTTCAGCTGCAAAGAGTTCCAACATTTACCTGTCCATTAAAATAATTCCTCCACAAATTGGAAATTCCTGCAAAAATCCATGTGCATTTCACCTGCTGTTGTGTTACAAAGCTTCATTTTTAGACAAATCAAATAATCAGATTATTTTTTCTGCTTAGTGAAGGCCTCCTGGGTTTGGCTGAGAGGGAAGTGATTTTCCAGCTGAATCTCCAGATTTTATTAATGCATCCCCCACGTACAGGGTGGAAGCAAAGAGAGCCTGAGATTTTTTTACTCCTTCTTCTCAGGACTTGGATAGTTTTCCTTCCCCTTTGGGGAGCACACATGGCCTCGGCTCTGCCATCATTGTGATAACCTGTGGGTTTTAAATATGTTTTACACTCCTGGAAAAACTTGTTCTTTCCATTTTACAGAGGAATTCATGGAGGCAGAGAGGCCCTGCCCCTTGGGGGGGCAATGCTCACTGTAGGGTTAACACAAATCACAGCAACTTCTTCTCTTCATTATATAATTTGCTGCTGCTGTGGGAGCAGAACCACAAATGGGTTCAAAAAGCCCTTGATAAATTCCTGGAGAACTGGCTATTAAACCTGATGATCCCAATGCAATTCCTGGCCCAGGAGGTGGCTGCACTGACAGGTGAGGAAAGGAAGATTTACTGCACAAAGGTCCCTGTTTGTTACACTCTTTCCCTCTACTCCTGCCATGATTTCCATGTTTGTGCTCATTACATGGGAATTAAAAATAGCTGTGATGAATTGGATTTATGCTGGGCTTATTTTAGCCCCTAAAGCTAGCTCAGGCTCAGACCCAACCAGGCTGTGATGCTGCTGCTCTTGGTTATTCCTTTGCTCCCTGCAGAGATCCCAAGGGATGGGATGGTCCATGGGCTGTTGTTGCTCCTCCTACCCCAACCCCAGCTTGTTAAGGAGTGGATCTTCTGCTGCCATCTCTGTCTACACCCCAATATCCCCCTGGAGGTGTTGTATGGCCAAGGGGAGATTTGCCCCTGGAAGTGTTGTATGGCCAAGGGGAGATTTGCTCCTGGAAGTGTTGTATGGCCAAGGGGAGATTTGCTCCTGGAAGTGTTGTATGGCCAAGGGGAGATTTGCCCCTGGGAGTGTTGTATGGCCAAGGGGAGATTTGCCCCTGGGAGTGTTGTATGGGCAAGGGGAGATTTGCCCTGGAAGTGTTGAATGGCCAAGGGGAGATTTGTCCTGGATGTGTTGTATGGCCAAGGGGAGATTTGCCCCTGGAAGTGTTGTATGGCCAAGGGGAGATTTGCCCTGGAAGTGTTGTATGGGGAAGGGGAGATTTGCTCCTGGGAGTGTTGTATGGCCAAGGGGAGATTTGCCCCTGGGAGTGTTGTATGGCCAAGGGGAGATTTGCTCCTGGGAGTGTTGTATGGGCAAGGGGAGATTTGCCCTGGAAGTGTTGAATGGCCAAGGGGAGATTTGCTCCTGGGAGTGTTGTATGGCCAAGGGGAGATTTGCCCTGGATGTGTTGTATGGCCAAGGGGAGATTTGCCCTGGAAGTGTTGTATGGCCAAGGGGACATTTGCCCTGCTCATCCCTCAGCTGGGCACTTTCCAGCCTCTCTCAGGGGTAAAGCCTGTTTTACCAAGCGAAAGAAGAGGATGAACCTTCAACCCAAAGCCAAACCAACTCACCAGCTCTCTTAATCCTCTTCCTCTCCTTCAGCTGGTAGGGCTTGTGGTCGTGGGACAGGGGGATGGCATTGCCATCCTTGTCACACAGGACGCCCCGGGAATCGCCCACGTTGGCCACGGTGAGCTCCTTGTCGGACAGCAGCGCGATCAGACACGTCGTCCCTGGGCAAACAGAGGGCATGGCAGCAAAACAGACATGTAAATAAGGAGAGGGCAAACCCTCCTGCCATCCCAGAATCCCAGCAGCCCTCCAAGGTGAGCCGTGCCACCCAGCCCAGAGCACTGAGGGCACTGACACAGAGGGGCTGCACTGCAGGACTGTTTCCCATCCCACAACTGGGTTTTCCTAATGGCCAAGGAGAGTAATTAAAGCACCAATTAACCCCCTCGCTGCTGCCAAGGGTGGACCCTGTGGCAGGGCTGGGGTAACTCAGAGCTCCCTCCCCTCACCCCCCACAACTCGACTGGAAAAAGGAAAATACTCCACATTTTTAATTCCTTTAACCTTTAAATACACGGCAAATGTAATTAGTCACTGACCACTGTGTCCACCAGTGTTTGTTGGCTCACATGGCAGAAGAACATGGGACAAACGGGGTGTTTTTCAAGTGTGAACACCCCAGTTTGTGTCCTCCCTGTTCCAATGGATATTGAGCAAAGCAGGAATTACTAAGACCATGACTTTTCTGTATTTCCCCTGCAGCTCCTACAAGCTGCATTTATAAAAACTCCAGCTCTTACAAATATTCCTTGCACAGGCTTTGGACCAGACAGACCCATTTCATTAGTGCTGCACAGTCAGGAGATGGCAAAGGAAGATTTTAGACATGCAAATTAAAAGGGAACAAAGGCTGAAAGGGAATTTTAGCACTGACTGCACAGCACTCCTAAAATTGGTACAAAAAGCACTCTGGTGTCTCTCAGAGAGGGATAAAACAGCTGCCCTGGGAGTTTGGGTTGGAAACAAACCCCATGAGATGTAAACCCAAGTCCTGCTGGGGGGGAACATGGAGCTAGAACAGCTCCAGGAGGACCCTGGGGTGCTGTAGGACAGGGACACACGTGCCAGATGGAGACTCCATGAGCCCCGTGGGAGCAGAACCAGAAATGGGTTCAAAAAGCCCTTGATAAATTCCTGGAGAATTGGCTATTAAACTTCATGATCCCAATGCAGTTCCTGGCCCAGGAGGTGGCTGCACTGACAGGTGAGGAAAGGGAGGAAGATTTACACTCTTTGTTACACTCCTTCCCTCTACTCCTGCCATGGTCTCCATGTTTGTACTCATTAAATGGGAATTAAAAATAGCTTTGATGAATTAGGTTCATGCTGGGCTTATTTTCAGCCCCAAACCTGGCTCAGCCCCAGCCCCAGCCAGGCTGGGGGTGCAGGGAAGGCTCTGGCTGTGCCTGCCCACACTGCCCTGTGTAAACCCCTGTGCCCTCCTGGCTGCCAGAGCCTCCCCAGGGTGTGTTTTTCCTACAGGGAATCATCCAACATCCCATTTCCCACGGAGGAAACCACTGCAAACACCTCACTGCCAGTGCTTAGGGAGTAAAATGCCTCCCAGATAGAGCCATTATTACCACAATTTCTATAAAAATGATAATGCTGAACACAGCCTTCTGCTTATATGATCTGTGTGAATGAGAGGCTGAGCCAGGGGATGATTTCCAAGGTGATTCAGGGAGGGATCAGCTCTCTCCTGGTCCCTGATGGATGGTGGGATATCATCCCATCCCTCACCTGCCACGCCAGGAGAAAGCAAACTTATTTGACTTTGTTTTCTTTCCATCTATTTTTATTTCAGTCATTTAACCTTGTGCAGAGTTAGGAAACACCGTGCTCCTGTCAGCAGCCTCAGATTTAATGCAATTGCCCAATGGAAAATTCCCAGCAGAAAGGGGCTGGAATTGAGAACACATGTTAGATGAGCCCCTGGATGTGGCAGCCTCAATAACCCCCTGCTGGGCCCTTTGCAAAGGAAATCAGCTGAAAATTTAAAACCTCTGCTGGACTGGCTGGGGAGTTGGTTTTTTTTTTAAATCAGGTAAGATTATTGGTGTATTTTAGTCTCAGATAAGGCACCTTGGAGAAGGCCAAATAGCAGTTTGGAGATAATTGCTTTATTGAGGAAAACATTAATTATATTTATATAATATTGTATCTATAATGTATATATAAAATATATATAATATATATAATAGTGACTGGAGAGCCCAGGTGGGATGAAGCTCTCCTGTGGCATCAAAGCATCCTGCTGGTGCCTGGTGGGACAGCTCAGCATGAGAGCAGAGCTCTTGGGCTCTGGGGTGGTTGAGATTCCCCTCATGTCATCCCAATCCTTCAGCAAAGTGCAGGGAGTGCCACCGTGTCCCTTCTTGCCTCCCCCTTTGCTGAGCTGGGGACAATGTCCTGGGAACAGCAGGAGCCCTGCAGGGACAGGACCTTTGGGAACAGCAGCAGGTGAGAACCAGCTGGATCCTTCCTCTGGACATGGAACTGGGAGAACAGCTCAGCCCAGGCCCGACTCCACGTGGGGTGGGAGGTGTGTTAGACCAACCCCAGAGAGGAGTTTTGGGAAGCCTGGACCCTCCTCACAAAGTGCTGGTGTGGAAAAGCCCTCCTGCCATCCCTGATCCTGCTCTACCCTTTGGAGAGGTCTTCCCATCCCTTTTGGAGGGCTCTTCCCAACCCTTTTGGAGGGGCTCTTCCCAACCCTTTCGAGGGGCTCTTCCCATCCCTTTGGAGGGGCTCTTCCCAACCCTTTCAGAGGGCTCTTCCCAACCCTTTCAGAGGGCTCGTCCCAACCCTTTCAGAGGGCTCGTCCCAACCCTTTCAGAGGGCTCGTCCCAACC
>JAWWMO010000011.1:1853695-1866628 GCA_035047845.1 Dendrocincla fuliginosa
CAGGAGGGTTTGGACAATGGGACAGGGACAGGGTGGGATTGTTGGGGTGTTCTGGGCAGGGCCAGGGGTTGGACTGGCTGGTCCTGGTGGGTCCCTCCCAGCTCTGTGCCTGGTGTAATTTGGTGTCCCACGCTCTGGATGTTTATCCCAGCTGAGAACAGGCACTCTGCATGGAGTGGGGACCCTGGGACAGGCTGCCTTGGGATTTTCCAAGGTTTGTTTAAATCAGCAAAGTTCGCCCCAGCCCTGCAGGCTGCACTGAGTGGCCACAACATTTCTTTTTCATTCCTGATGCCAAGTGTTACAAACCCAAATTAACTAAGGCATGGCTGAGGCAGAAGGTATTTCAAGAGGAATAGGAAGGGCAACATTCCCTGCACACCCTTCTGCAAGGACACCTGCATCAAGGTCAGCTCCTGGGAGCTCTTCCCAAGCTCTGGTAGCTCTGCCATCCCTCTTGGCCCCAGTTTTTTGCACAGCCAAGAACAAGGCAGGTTTTTGGGACAAACTTTCTGGTGTTGTCCACGTGAGCAGGAGGTTGTTTGTCAGCCACTGGGGTGGCTGGTTGGTCTCCTCAGGGGTGTCAGCAGCTCAACAAGAGGATCAAATGCACGAGGAGCTGCCTGCACACCACAGAGCTCCTGACTCCATGAGCTGAGCTGGGTGTGTGTGAGGGCAGAGTCAGGGCTGTTCAGGTGCTGCTGGGGTTTGGGGATCAATCACAACCAGGAGTTGCTCCCTCCTGGGCCTGCTGCCCTCAGAGTACACCTGTGTGTGCAGGATGGGCTGCTTAGGGATTATTTGTCCATAGAGGATTCATTTTAGTAGTTGCCAAAGTTATCTTCTGCCCTAGGACCAGCCTGGGTCTCTCATTGCCACTCGCCACCTTTGGACCAGACCTCACCTCCCTTCCCTGTGTCTCTACAGGGCAAGTTCATGTCCTGTGCTGTTAAAAAGGAAGGTGAGGGTGATGTGCAGCACCATCCAGATCCCTGCCTTTCAGAAGGAATCTCCCTTTTAAATTGCACAACTTAATCAATGCTGGTTCAGCAAGGGTTGAAACTAAAGAACAAAACAATAAACAGCTGCTCAAATCCAACTGCTCGTGCTGTTCACTGGCAGCTCTTTGATCTTTCCATCTACAATGCATCCTGCTGGATTCACAGCAGCCTCATTATGAGGGATTATTATGGCAGGACTTTTTACAGTTTCTCTCTCATTAAACTTTAATCTGTGTTTTATTGATCCAAACAGTTTACACTTCCTAAAGGCAGTAAGGAAGATGGTTCTGTTCATGGGGAATTTTATCCCCTCTGCTACTGATACCTTCTAGTAGCTTTTAGAAGCCCAAGGTAAGTTCGTGCTCCATGTTACTTGTATTGTTTTGCACTCCAACACATGCACTTTGTCTGTGTAGCTATTTACACTTGAGTTCTTATCTTGGCTATTCATTATGTGACTGGAAAATCCTGCTTCTCAGATGAACCTGTCAGCACTTCATGGCCTCTGCATCCCACAGGACACACTCCTTTTTCTCCTGCACAGATCTGGCTGCAACAGGGTTGAGTTCACAGCAGATCTGCTTTTGCTAAGCTGACCTCAAATCCCTCCATCCTGCCTGGCTGAAACTTTGTGCTTAACTTTCCTCCCTGTAACAGCTGAGCGACAGTTGTGTTGTTATAAAATATCCCTTCCTCCTGTACTGGTGATGTTTCCACACAGTGTAAATGTTATTTAGAATAGGATTTCCTTGGGCATTTCTCCAGGTATGGTTTGCAGGGGCAGAGGTAGGAATTTGACAGTGTGAATGCTCCTGGGGAGAGCAGGGCTCTGCCTCAGATCTCTTCCACAACCCTCCTCCTGCAGCGCTGCTCTCTCAGGGTGTGGCAGCTGAGGAGTCTGAGGGTGCTGGAGCACCAGTGTGTGGGATTTGTGGCCCTGCTCCACTCAGTTTCTAACCATCACGTTAAAAGCCCCAGCATGTTCAGTGGGTGACACCTCAGAGGGCAGCTGGGGCCAGGCACCAGCACCCCCTCAAAACAGGCACGGGCAGGCTTTGGATCCAAAGCCCTAAGACAGCCCAGGTAATTTATTCCAAAGTATTTGAAAAAGTATCTTATAAATCTACATTAAAAGAACATGGTTTTGAGATTAAACAATCTTGTGTGTCCCTTACATCCTGGTAGGGTGCAGGGAAGTTCCTGGAGAGAAGGAGGCTCAGAGTGGACCTTCTTGATCCCCACAACTCCCCAACAGGAGGGTGGAGCCAGGTGGGGATTCCAGCCTTCTAAAGGACCAAATCCTGCATTATTTGCACTAAGATCAGTCACTGGTCCAGGAAAAGCCTAAACCAAACCCTGGACTTCAAACCCCTCGGAGGTTTTCTCTTCTGCTGCATTCCTCCTGCCTTAACTATGCCAAGCCCTCACCCACCAGCACAAATTCACTTCAGCAGAGCTATGGGGTGAAAACTGCAGCCTTTCTAGCTCAGATCTGCCCTACAAGAAGGAAGGGATTAAGGAAGAGCTAAATTAATAACAAAGGTGTTAATTATAATCCTTACAGCCCATGCAGCACCAAACCTCATTGACTAAGTGGTGTGCAAACAACCTGCCAAAGAATTTACAGCTGAAAGAGCTTCCTTGTGTCTTACAGAACTTGTCACTGAGCACAGATGACTTTAAAATAGTCCTTCAAGTCTTTTCAGCCCTTGGCACATCTGAAACATTCCCTTAGTCCATGTGAAAAGGTCCATTACTTGGGGATTTGTGTCATGCAAAACGGGTTCATTTTATAAGCCTGCATATTCAAATCAAAGGCACTTCACTTTCTTTACCATTATGCTTTGGTTTTATCGTGGAACAAAGCCCTGACAAGTTTTAAACTCCATTTCCTGACGTGTCTTAACCAGGTTCCCATCCTAAATACAGAAAACCCGGTAAATTCTGAGAGCAATGATACTCTTTTCTACATGATTGTTCTGGAATGATCTACAGCAAACATCAGTGCCCTCTGAACCCACCACATTTAACTGCTCTGGGAGGTGCAGCTACAATAAATGACCCTGACAAAGTGGGAGCTGAGCTGAGTCTGCCAGAAGAAGGAGCAGTTTCCTGGCATTAAGTCCTTTCACATCCGATCCAAGCAGCTTTTGTCTTATTTTAACTTAGGCTGGTGTTATTTGAAGCTTAAATTTTTAGGAACTACATGGGCATAAAGAGTTTTCCCAAGGTTTTTAGCCACCTTCTCCTTAGACCTGCAGCCTTGCATGTGAGGGAATAGCGACATCAGGTGGATTATCCCCTTCATCACAGGCACATCCCAACTTTTCCATGGAAACTTTGACAGGGGAATGGGTAAGAGATGGGATCGTATCCAGCTGTATCAACAGCTGATGGGAGACAGTGTGGAAGGTGGAGCCGGGCTCTTCTCAGTGCTATCCACTGAAACAATGCCAAACCCCAGCCAAGCAAAGGGAAGAAATCCATATGTTAAGGTAAAATCTTGAAGGAAAAATTGGTGACACAATATGCCCCTGTAATTCCCTATATTTAAGCTACTCCCAAGAGTCATCCTTAAGCTTCTCATCATCAATATGACTGTTTTATCTATAAAAACCCTCAGTGTTTGCATACCCCAATCACCCCTTTCTATTTGTGTCCCTCAGCCACCCAGTTTTTGTGCTCTAAGGTCTGACATGCAACACAACATTCTCCTTCACCGTTCCCTGTGAGCAGAACTTCATTACAAAGTTCTGCACAGCTTCTCCCACGACGCTTCCAGCTCCAAATTCACCAACATCTGGGTGCAGATGCATCATTAAGCAGTCCTGGCTTAAAATCCTGAACTTCTGTCTGTGGAAGAGCAGAGCAGGAGCTTTAAGCTGTGGCTCAACCCACAGATAGAGATTTTCAGGACAAGCTGCAGAGCAAGTGGCAGCTTTTCTCTGTGTGAATTAAGTACCTTTTGTCAAATCCCTTGTCTGGTGTCAGGGAGAAGTTCTTGGCAAACATTTAATCTTCTCTACACCCCCTAAGCCTCTTTGGGGTCCCAAAGGGACACTGGAGAGCCTAAGATTAGAACTGCCTTTGGTTTGCACTCGCTGGAGAGCTGTTACCATGTGTTACCAGCCAGCAAACAAACTCCCACAAAGCCAAGCAAGCCTTGCATTCAGGACTTGTTTGCCCACGGGATCTGCCCAGACAAAACTCCAGCTGAAAGATGCTTGAAACCAAATCCAGGCTGGCAACAGAGCATGGAAAGGGGAGGGAAAGGAAGAGGGACATCTCCAGTGACAAACAGGATGGCAGACAGCACAGCACTACGGCTGAAATTCCTGAGGGAAAACATTGGGGAGGAAGGAAAATCTAAACCCAGCTTTTGTCACCCTCCTCACCTGCCAAATTATCAGCAAACTGCAAGATCAAGGCTTGATCGTTTTTCCCTCTGTCAGAAAAACCACAGCCCAAACCACATCTCACCCAGACACAGAGTGTGCTCGGTGGCTCCAGGTTACAAGCAAAGCTCTTCCATTTGAACAGATTAAACCCAATTTTTGTGATCACTGGGGCAATCTGCATCTCCCCAGCACCATCAGCAGCTGTAGCTCCTGTAAAATACCCCTCCTAAACCATTTATTGCAGTGACCCTTCAGTTCAGCTGGGCAACTGCACTCATATTTTAAGCAGGGTTTATGCTTTCTGAACTAAATCACTGTCAGGGGATAAACTGGACCTTTAGACCTCAGCAACTTCATGGATTTTTCTTAACTGCTCTTCTACATAGTAAAATCTGACAGAGCCCCTGAGAGTGGAAGAGCTCAGTGTGACACAAATGACAGTGGACACTCTAAGATACCTGTGTAGGTTTTTAATAGTTCATAGCTAATTTATTAATTACACACTGCATATTTTGCCTCTGAGCCACTGATAAAGGCATGGACAGTACATTATTCATTACACTCCACAGAATTTTCCAATCTCTCTGATTAAGGGCTTTACAGGCATGTTTTTTTGTGGGTAAAAGATGTATATTTGGGACTTCCCTTACCAAGGGAACAGAAATTGCATCTTTGAGCTTCCCCAAAATATTGATATATGAAGTAAAAGTAAGACAGGGAAAACCCTCCCAACTGTGAAGAAATTAAAGCAATGAAGAGCAGGTAGGTACTCTACCTAAAAATCCATCAAAGCAGATCTGGACATCCTTCCCTATCAGTTGTTTCCAGAATCCTTAAGGATAACCCTGAAATTAGTCAGGTGCCCTTTACATGGCAGAAGTTGCAAGAAAGAGCTCTCAGGGGTGGGAGGAATTATTATATTGCAAAGCTTGCAGCAGAAACTTAACTCTAACTGCTGCTTCTCTAGAATATTATCTATAAAATGTTAATTTGGGACCCTTATTTTGGGGTACAGTGGTAGTCATGTTACTTTTCCTGATCCTGTGATCAGCTGGAAATGTTTAGAGGTGGTTTGGGTACCTTTTCCTCCCCTAGGGAATATTTATGGCACAGACAGTGCACTATTACTCTGTCAGCATTTCTGCTCCCTCCCCACCAGTGGCATCCTCAGAAATATGCAGATCCTCCAGCATTTCAGCCAGGCTGATCCGGGGAGGCCCATCCTCATCCGTGTCACTCTCCACTGGAATATCTGCATCTAAAAACACATGGAGAAACACCCCAAAAAACACCTGAGCAAAGAAAACCAACCCACACGAGGGAGATAAAACCAAACCAACATCCCCCCAAACCACAAAACCAAGAAACAAGAAGTCCCTTCTAAAAGCCAAAAGTCTCATGGCAATTCTCCTCATGGGAAAAAAATGAATTATGTATCAAATCCTTCACCCAGCAGAGGTTCTGGATGTGGGAGAAAATATGTTTTCCCCTCTCATGTTGAAGGCAAGGAACAAGAACTATCACTAGTGCAGGGGAAATACCCCTGTGAAATACATCTCTCTATTCAGGAGTAGTTCAGAGAAGGCAAATACTCAACTTGAGTACAAATATTTTCCCTCCAGCAGCCCTGATTTAGCTACACCCAATTAACCAGTGGAAAAGGCCTTACTTCTGTAAATGTTGACATTCTTCCTGATGGCTTCATCCTCTTCCAGATCTTCCAGGAAGTCCTGGTATTGCCTGTAAAAGAGGCAGAATGTATTTACTCACTTTTCCCCTGGATTTATGCAAATTTATAAAACCAACTCAAACCACAGAAGACAAAGCCCCACCGGACCTTGCTTCCATGAGCATTCCCACACTTCCAACTCATTCTTTTAAAATCACCTATTAATTTCCAGCTCTTTTGATTAGTTTAACTCTAATTGTCTCGCTTTTCTCCACTGGACATGATTTAGAAGCTGCAGTTGCTGTAGCAGCTTTGCCACTGGCCAGGCCCAGGCAGATACTGCACCTTTCATCATCTGTGTCCGGGGCTTCCCTGTCCCTCTGCAGCTCTTTGAGCTTCCAGTTCCTGCGCCGCTGCCGCTTGGAGCGGTCATAGCTCTTCTTGATCAGTACCTGCAGGCAAAAGCAGTCCCTGTTCACACACTCACCCCTCCAGTGCTGCTCAACACGCTCCCAAAACCCAGGCTGCACCTGGACGAGGACAATCAGGCCAAGGGGCACTCAGCATTTGTCAATTAAAATGGTTCCCAGCACTGTGGGTTATGTCCGGAAGAGACAGACACACACTGCCGTTGTCATACAGTTTTCAACACACAGTGAATGGTAATTGGAACAAAACTAAAAGTAAGGTAAAATAAATGTATTATTTAACCACCACTCAAAAAAATTAAGAAAATAATTCTTAAATCCAATGCTGTTCAAATTCCACTACTGACATCCCCTCTCCCTTTAGGTACTAGGGAGTATTCCTTATCAAATCCTATTTCCTGGGAAAGGCAGAGAACTCTGTACAGAGAAAGAAGATTTCTTACCACATCAGGAATACTGTGTGGGTTCATCTTGTTGGCAAACTCATCATTTAAGTTGCAGTTGGCCAAGTCAAACCTAAAAGAAAACCAGGTGTTTTAATGTGTTTTATGTGCCTACAAAAGTGAATCCAATGTACCACGTTTGTATTGAAGGGCAGCACAGTGCAAGTTACAGCTCCCAAAAAGATAAGTGTTCCCAAATAAAGTCCAAGCAAATAAAAATCCACATCAATACACAGCTATCACAACTAGGAACAGCTCTGACAAGCTGCTGTTCCCAAATTCTGTCCAGTGGCACCTCCCAACCTCCTGAACCCAAATATCTACAGAGGATATTCTGTTGGGCTCACAACAGCTCCAGGAACAGTCATGTTTAAGCCTGTTTGGGAATGCCCTAATTTGCCTAATCTTATAAAAATTTCCCATTTGCCATCGCTGTATAGAACACTCAAACAGATTTAACTGGGGTTCTAAAAATCTCTCCCACTTATTTGTGTCTAAGCTGTTATTCCAACCTGCACTCTAAAGGCAACACTTCAGCTCTCTCATTACCAACACTAGATGACTTTTGCTAATTAAAAGATTTCCTGGATTAGGACCATCTCCCCACGATTCCCTTTGGCTGATTTAGAAATCAGACCAGTTGAACCTTCCTGATAACACATAAGCCTGCAGAGCACCCAGCCATTAAATGAGCATTCAGTAGAAGCCAAGCAAGAGAACAGACCCCAAGACAAGGTCCCCAGGGTTGAGGATGTGGCCCAGGTGTGTGCAGCAGAAGAACTGATGGTCCGTGTCCAGCTCCGAGGTTTTCCGCACCCAGGCTTCGGCCAGGGTGTGCTGGGGAAGGAAACAGAGCACTCCTGTAACCCAGCACAGCCCACCAGACATCCCCCTGCTGCAAACTGCATTTGATCCAAAGCCCTCTTTCACAATCAAACATCCAGTGCAGCCCTTGCTACTCCTCATCTTACAGAAGCAAGGAGATGCAGGTACCAACCACGTCCACCAAAAGCTCTTTCTGTAACTAGACATGTGTTTTGGTGGCTTTTTTTTTACTGCATAACTCTCAGGCACATCCAGCTTTTGGCTGAGAAAAAGATTCCTTTGTACTGATTAGAAAGAAATGCTT
Source organism: Dendrocincla fuliginosa (assembly GCA_035047845.1). Classification (NCBI taxonomy): domain Eukaryota; kingdom Metazoa; phylum Chordata; class Aves; order Passeriformes; family Dendrocolaptidae; genus Dendrocincla; species Dendrocincla fuliginosa. The sequence goes on from JAWWMO010000011.1 coordinate 1,861,764, forward strand.
CCATACTTCAATAAAAACAATTTGATAGTTAAAGAGTTGCAAACCTAATAGAAAAGAATTTCAATAACCATAGTAAAAAGTAGAGTTTAAGCTCTCCAACAAAGAATTTCTGAAAATGGTCCCAAGAAGAGCTTTTGCCAGTGGGAAGACACAGAACAACAAGGCTGAATGACTGAGAACATGAATTCAGCTAAGCAGGGGAACAGAAGGCCTAAAACAGGAATCAGAGAGCTCTCACCTTGTTTGATCGTGCCCCTGCCCCTTTTTTCTTCTCGTGGACCCTGTTGATATCCATGATGATAAACTCCTCCAGCTGTTTGGGGTGGAACAAGCTGTTGAAAGGGTGGCGCCAGTAGGTATTGCCATCGATTTCAGCAACTGGAAAAAACCACCAAGATGGAAGAGAAATTCTTATGGAGAAATAAAAATGAAAGGCAGCCATTAGCCAAAATTAAGGCAACTGCCAGAGACATTTTGTTCATTCATTAGGACATGGCCCATATTGCCAACTTGTGCTCCAAGAGCAGCTGATCAGTGGCAGCCAAGTCATATCTTGTGTGTGTGAAGCACAGACCTTTTACTCACAGGATCAAGCTTGGTGAACTAAGTCTTAGGTCACTATTAAATTTCTACTGTACAGATAAACTTACAACATGAAGGTCCAAAAATGCACAAGATTTTGTGGAAACAAACAAAAAATAATTGTGCCAGACAAATGAGATGGTGGCACAGTGGAGGAAGAAGCCCAAACCTACTCTGCAGAGTTCGGGGGTCGATGAGGTGGATGGTGCTCGTCACCCTAATGCACACACAGATCTGGCTCATGTTCCCCAGGCTCTGGGCCAGTTTTGGTGACAGACACACAACATTGTCCTGCAAACAAACAGAACGTCATTTACACTCCTATTGCCTTAACTTTTAATCAAGTCTTTAGAAAATTCTGAAATAAAACTTTAAACTTTGTATTTTTAGCTTTCTAACCAATATCACCCATTAACTTCTGCATTTCCCATGCAGGTCCAAAAACCACCACGAGGCCTCCACCTCCAAATCCAAACTGTTCCCCCTTCACTCAACACCCTGAAGATGAGGCAGAGAGAAGTTACCTTGCATATTGGAACGATTTCCACAGAGAAAGTGCTTTTGTAGTTGTAAACATTACTGTGAATATCATGGGAGATCAGACGCTGGGATGATTTTGATCTGTGGAACATAAAAACAGAGCCTTCAGGTAGCAGGAAGGACAGTACCTGAATTACAGGAGATGATCAGCACAAAGTACAGCACCAAAAATCTATACACAACAAATACAAATACTGAGGAAGTGAAAAATGCATGAGGTAAGTTTTACAAGGGTTAAGTGGAAAACATGGGACCTCTGTAGAAGCAATTCTGTTTCTTAACTGCAATATAGGTTTCTTACACTTTCACTTATAAAATTATTTAAAAATAAGGATAAAACACATTTCCCAAAAGCTTCTGAATACTCAAGGCAATAAATTTAAATGCTATACCTGCATGGAACCGTACACTGAAGAAAATCCACCATCTTCTGGGCATGTTGTTTTGAAGAGTAATAAAAATCCAGGCCATCTGCAAAGAAAAGAATATTTGATGACCAAATCTATTCCAAGTACAATCCCCAGCTAAGTGACCTGCTGCCCATGTGTACACAGCTCCCAGCACACACACACAGAAAAACACCCACCCTAAACCCAGTTTATTGTGCCTCAAGCCCAGCAAACCACCTCACCCACCGTGGATTTCCTTGATGCGAAGTGTGTTTTGATGGAGCCTGTGCTTTAAAATCAGCTGCTCCAAATAGTAGAAAGTCTTCTTGTGCAGAGTCTAAAACCAAACATAAAACTATCAAGGTTATTTAACACCCATCTAGTGCACATCCAGGACCTCTGAAGAATAAATATTTTGTATGAAGAAGGCATCTAGATAAAGAACATCCAAAGCCTATTCCAAGTAATCAAGAAGACTTTAGAGTGCTCTACTTACACCAAATTATTTAAAACTTACATTTCTCATCTTTTGTAACTGGTTGTTACAGAGGCTATTTCCATTAAAGATTTAAATATTTATGAACAATTTGTACCACTGTTTCCAAACTACTTTAAAACAGAGAAGGCCACTTAGTAACTCACACAAGATCCTCCTGCCAGTATAATTTAAAAAGAATATATTAATAATTCTGGACAGCAGAAATTTTTTCTAAACTAAGATCAGTAAGAATACCCCTAATAATCTCAAAGACAAAACATCCATGTGGCTGTCTGAGAGCACATCTTTTTCCAAGAAATCCAGAAAATCACCCAATTCTTTGTCTGATTGTTCTGCCATGAGCAAATGAAAATTCACTTTGCCTCTACCTTTTGTCTGACTTGCACCACAGCTTTCCAGAAATCCTTGGCTTCAATCCTGTGACAGTCCTCACACATCTGAGACTGAACAATGTACTCCACCACAAACACCTGCTGCAGAACTGCCCCGTTTATCACCTGAAAGACAAAAGTGGTCAAGGCTTCCTTGTCAGCCCTGTCAAGAGGGAAATCTATACACTAAAATATGTCACAGACACTCTATTTGGGTCACAAACAACAGTAGTAGTTTCCTAACTTTACTGGAACAGACAAAAACTTTCTTCCAATTGGAATGAGTGGCATTTTAATGACAAAACTTTGGCAAGATGAAATCTAATAATAATAATAAAACTATTTTTTGCCATAAAAGCCTTTCAAAAGTCAGAGGGAGAATCCTGTGCTCCAGTTACCTCTTTCTGAACAGTCAGTTTCAGCTTCAGCCTCTTGGAGTGTGGTTCTGTCCAAATGAAACCTGCATCAATGAGCCGGACCTGCCCGTGGGAAAGGACAAGAGCTCAGCACACCCAGCTCCAACCACCACAAACTCAGCCCTATGCTGTAGTTCAGAGTGAACACCTAATTAAAAATACACATATTAATACCCCAAATTAATTAATGCTTAGGTAGAACACGGAGGCTGAGCCACCTAAAATAAAGGTGACACAACCTCAGGCTGTCACACCAGAGTAACTGAGTAGACTATTCAACAGTATGGCTGGATGCCAGGAAATGATGAATTTTGACAGTGAAATGGTTGATAATATTTTGAGTATTTAACTACTAACCCAGCAGTAACAAATTCAATAAGGCAATGATCTAATCCAAACCTTCATGAGTGATAAAAAGCAATTCTTTGCCTAAAACACTATCTCAGATATTTTCCTCCAATAATCTTCTCAAACTAAAAGGATGTTTTAGTCAACTTAAACTTGTGACTTTTGATTTAATCTCTATGTGGACCCCTGCAACCCTCTTTCACATTGTCCCAAACCACTGAGAACAAGTATTGTATAACCCATTTTAAAAACATTTAGTATCAATCAGTTGATAAGCTCTACACAAGCACAGAGGGATGGAATCCTGTCCAAGTTTGCTGGACTTTATGGAATACCAACACCCTACGAAACACCCACAGGATCAGCTGCTCACCTTGCTCAGCGACGCTTTGAGTTTTTTCAGACACAAAGCCAGGAGCTCTCTTGATTCCAAGGAGCACTGAATCCAGGTTCCTGGAGGCTGGAGATACCTGTGGTACAGGAGGCATTTTACAGCACATGGAACCTGCTCCAGAAAAGGAAATCACTCCAAAGACAAGCAGCTACTTCCCAAGCTTTCAGTATTAACATCAACAATGCAGCTACAACTTTTAGAATCAGAATTGTTTAGGCTGGAAAACAGTTCTAAGACCATTGAGTCCAACCACTCCCTAGCACTGCCAAGGCCACCACTAACCCATGTCCCCAAGTGCCACATCCAGAGAGCTTTCAAATCCCTCCAAGGATCCACCACTGCCCTGAGCAGCTGTGCCAGGGCTGGACAACCCTTTCCATGAAGAAATTTTCCATGAACCTCCCCTGCTGCAGGTTGAGGCTGTTCCCTCTCATCCTGTCCAGGGGAGTAGAGCCCCACATGGCTTCCCCCTCCTGTCAGGTGGTTGCAGAGTGTGAGAAGGTCCCCCCTGAGCCCCACCCCACACTTGTGCTCTTTTGCCTCTCTGCACCCTGAGACTGATGCACTCCAAGTGCATTTCATGTGTATTTCACTGTCAGTTCCACCACATCACCCCTCTTTTATTTTATTTCAAGTACCACAAACTCACCACTTAAATCATCCAAACCCTACACACCAACACCTTTACATACACAGATAAGCACAAGGATGTGCTGGAGCATCCCAGGAGACCCAAAGCCTGTGGGCTCAGAGGGAAGGGGGGGAGGCTGGAGGAGGGAAGGGGTGCCTGGACTGCTCACCTCTCACACTGTTTGCAGAAGTGGACAGTGCCCTGCTTGGGGATGCCCTCGGTGATGTCCACCTGTGCCCGCAGGCAGCCCACACACATGTTGGCTGGGTTGGGTGGGATGGGGACCCCACACTGGCAGCACAGGCTGGGACACAGGCAGGGAGGGAGAGAGTGACAGTCAGAGAGCAATAGCACTGCTGCTACACCCAGGGAGATCCTGAACTCCTCTGTTGTATCAGAGGTGCCCCTGAAACCCTCTGTTATACCTGGGGTGCCCCAGAGCCCCGCAGGCCCCCCACAGCCCACCCATAACCCATCACATATGCCCATAACTCCTCATTCCCCCCATAACCCCCCACGTGTGCCCCATACACCCCATATGTGCCCCATAGCCCCCCATAACCCATCACATGTGCCCCAAACCCCTCACATTGCCCCCATAACCCCCCAAACCCCTCACGTGTGCCCCAAACCCCTCACGTGTGCCCCAAACCCCTCACGTGTGCCCCAAACCCCTCACGTGTGCCCCAAACCCC
>JAWWMO010000011.1:1871858-1885619 GCA_035047845.1 Dendrocincla fuliginosa
TCCAGGGGCAGCCCCAGCTTCTCTGGGCACCCTGTGCCAGGGCCTGCCCACCCTCCCAGGGAAGGATTTCTTCCCAACATCCAATTCTGAATAAAAAGCTGATACTGAACCGGGTGTGGGGCTTTGACATATTTTGGTGCCACCAAAATGTATCTGTGTTAAGGAAGAGCTTTTGGATCCCCAAATACTCAGATTATTGGTTAGCATGTGAGTCACCTCTGGCCAGGTGGGAAAGGCTGGAGCACAGGGAGCCCTTGGCATTTTTGATGTGTCTCCACAGCACGTGTGAGGCAGCACAGACCACCGGGTGCAGCTGCACACACCTCACCAACAGCCCAGTTCGACCTGCTTTCATCAAGTTGTGCCTTCAGTTCTTATGTGAGAACTATTGCAAAAGGAAGGCTAAAGTGGAAGGCACCTGTGGTGTGCAGAAAGCTCCCTGGGATGTGTTCTTTCCCTGGAGTGAAATACCTGGGACATCCCCTGAGCAAGGCACCCAACTGTCCGAGCGGAACATGTCGACTCGGTTTGCACCATCTTCTCTCCAGCTGTTAGCTCCTAAATCCCTCCCTCTCTGTGCCTTTGGCAGATAATTAGTGTCTGTGAGCTACCAGGCTTCTCTCTTGTGCAATTTTGGGCTGTTTAGAACATGAGGAACTGATAGAAGCTCTTTCCCCTGCCAGCCTGCTGGGTGAGGCCGTTGCTCCCCGTGTTTTAATTACATTGCTGCAATCCCCTTCCAGCCCTCTCTCCATGGCAGGCCACTTATTCCGAGCCTGGTCTCACTTGTTTTGTGCCCAAATCTCCAGGATGTCTGTTTTACCCGCATTTTCTCCTCCTCTTCAATTTTTTTGAGGGAATACCAAAAGCTCATAAAGATTCATGGCGCGTAAGTCATCCTTGAGCACGACCTTGAAATCATGAGATATTTCTGATCTGCTCCTCAATGATGAAGCCAAGACAGGAGCTGCCATAAAAGATAAGGGAAGCAGCACCCTGGCTGACAATATATCTATTCCTGACACTGCCACAATTTACCTCCCTTTCCCCTGTCTTGGCTCAGTGTAAGAAAAGCAGAATCTCATTTTTTTTTCAGGTAGATGTGCCTGATTTTCCCTATTCTCCATCCTGTAGATATTTCCAGTCCTGTTTTTTTTTTCCTCTTTCCCATCTCAGCACTAAGATCCATATTTTGATGCAGAGGGTACATGGGCATCTTTTTAACTTCACTCTTAAACCCAGACCAATGTGTGCTGGCAATCAAGGGGGGCAATAATTTATATTAGGCCACATGAAGTGATTTCTACAGCCTATTTCCAGCTCGGAGCTTATTCAAATCTAAAGAAGGCCTTGGTTATCCTGGCAACAAGTGACTGTAGTGGAACACCAGAATCAGCAGAGTTTATCAGCTCTTACCTGTCCTGATGTAGCAACTGGTGAAATAAGGGTGGAGCAGGCAGGGATGGTGACAAGTGGGAGTTCTCAGAGTTAATTCTTACCTCCACCTGTGAATCAGAGCCTCCCAGCCAGGGAGTTTCCATGGAAGTTGCCTGGAGGTATTTGCATCATTGGGGCTCCTCAAATTCAGGCAAAAGATTGCTCAGTCTAAGGGATAAATATATTAGAGCTGATCATGCTTTGAACCACTTTGTTTAGCTCAGGCTGAGTTTGCCTCCTGTGTGTAGGGAAGGGTGAAGAGGAGCCTGTTTCATTTCAGCTCTTCCTGATGGAGTCGTGGGACAAGCTCAGACCCAAACAGTCTTTCCCAGAAAGATGAAGGGAAAAGATGGGAACAGAGCTTTCTCCTCCTCCTGCTGAGGAAGCAGCGAGGCAGGAGCCACTGTGAGGCTCTCTGGGAATGTCACACTCCAAGGAAGTCAGGACTACATTTAGTCACTGCTTGCCTAAGCTGGGTTTAGTCAGAGACGTTGCACCCCACTGACCCCTGGGCTCTAAACTGCTCTTTCCATCCCAACTTTGTAGTTAATGGGATTAAAGTGCATCCAAATAGCTTGGCAAGAAGCCTTCTAGCTGTGCAGGGGCACTGGGGGTGGTCCTGAGCCCTGTTCCCTGGGCAGCACCAGCACCATGGGAAAGGTCCTTGGGAAGCTGTTTTTAACAGTCTGGGCAAAGGCTGCCCCGAGGGGCTTCTGGAAGAGACCTCTGGAGGTTCATGGCCTGGCCATGCCCATGTGGAGTCGCCCTCAGTAATGGATTTGGGAGGTGATCCATGAAATTGGCCAGGAAACCTTTATGGCAGGATAAATGGGAGCTTTGATGAAGTGAAATTAAGAAAATGAGTTTTAAACAAGAGAGGTATGGTGCTGGCCAGCTGAGCCCCCAGATCTGTCAGCACTTAAGTTAATGGGGCATTTGTACTTTCAGGGTCACTGCAGCTGCAAGTGGTTCATCTCCCTTTCTGCTTCTGGTGTGGTTTGCACTGCTGGATTATTGGTTCTGTTTACTCTGAGCACAGTCCTTTCATTTGGCCTTTTTTGGTGGAAAAACTTCCAGCCTGAACTACCATTAGTAGGGTAATCATGGAGCATTTTACTACAATTAACATGGAGCAATAAGGAAGCAGGAGAAAAACCAGTGCCCTGCCGAGGTGTTTTATAAGGATCTTGACATCACAATGGAGCTGATGGCCACGTGTTGGACATACTGGTGTTACTGGGAGCTCCAAAACACAATCCTCCCTCCACCGTAAAACCTCTTTCTATCCTGTATGAATGGTTTCATCTCCAGGGAAGAGGATTCCAGCACAGGAGCAGAGTTTCCCAAGCTGTGGTGTGGTGTCAGGCTGTCAAAGTGTTATCTCACCTCCTCTCTCTTTTGGCTGGGCTAAGAAGATGTTTCTGTTCACTGCTGAGTGCCAAAAATGCCTTGAAGTCTCCTGCTGGAACCCACTGATTTGGAATATTAAGCAGGTAGACTTATTCCAGCTTTTCCAGCAGCAAGGAGAAGTGCAAAGGGTTGGGAAAAATCTCAAAAGGCTTTTTAGCAGGGGTGGTTTTCAGGCATTTCTTTCCTTCCCCGTGAATACCTCTTGCCCAAATCCTTTAAAATTCAGTAAAGCTGAAGAAGTCACTCAGAAAAGAAAAGTTTTCACTGGAGTAAGGCTGGAGGAGCCTTCCCAAAAAGCTGCTGTTCCCCTCCACCTTCCCGCACCTCCCACAAAGCCAAAGATAAGAGGCACCATAAGGAAGAAAAGCACTTTACAGGAATCCCACCATGGGAGGGCAATGGAAATCCCTCTTCCCAAAGAAAGGCATTTCCTTGTTCCGTTTGCTCGAAGTTCAATGCTTAAATAGGAATATTCCATGGGGGGTGTGCCCCTGGAGCCAGGAGACCCAGCCCTTGCACACCTGTATGGAGTGTTTCTCCTTGGTCTCCAAAGAGCAGGTCACTTGTGTTGGATATCACGGGGAAGAAATGCCCTGGTCTAGAAATTAGAACATAAGATCTCCATGGACTGATGAGGAGGTGCCATGGCATTGAAATCATTGTATTATCAATTTAACGAGCAGAGTGAAGGGCGGAATTTGGGAAAGATTTTTGGTTCAACTTGCTGGGTAAATATTGGCATTTTTTTCACCTCCAATATTTGTATTGTAACTTTTAGTCTATTTTTACGGTCTGTTTTCATAGAAACTGTCACAGGTATTGCCATTTTCCATCTCCTCCAACGCTGTGGTTATCCCTGGAAGTGCAATTACAGCAGGATAACAATTGGGATTAAACAGACAGGACAGCTGAGCTTTGGCTCCCACTTGAGCCCAAACCACCCAGCACACACAGATATTTATTGCCTTAATTTGAAACACAAAAGTGGTGCTTTTTTTATCTCTTCCCCACCAGCAGAGACAGGAAATTTTGGGTTGGAGCACCAGTGAGGATGAACACGGCAGTGCAAACACGGATCCACTTCAGGAGCTCTCAAACCTCACCCCAAAATATTTACTACAAAATATTCTGTCTGCCACAGTGTCAGCCCAGCCCACACACATCCAGGATATTTATGAATGAGCAGAAAACACAGAAGAGCTGAGTCAGGCACCAAAATGTTGTTTGAGAAGAATAGAATTTAATTTTTATCTGAAAAAAAACTGCATACACATGTTCAGATCTGTTCAACCTTCACGACATGTCTTCGTTTCCAAACAGACTTGTGCTTTGAAGCGTGCAGGAGCCCACTGCAGCTTGAAAAAGAAGTTAAGAGGGCTTTTGTATTTTTTATATCCTATAATTGTGCAAATATCATTTGAAAGCTATTTACATGTTCACCTCTCACTTCGAGGAACAGCAGCATCAGCTGTTGAGACGTGCACTGTGTGGCTGTGATTTATGATTTGACATTCACATTTGCTTTAGGTGTAGTGTTAAAACCAAAGAGCCTTTCATTGTTCCAGAAACTCCCCACAGGCAAGGATAATAAATCTAATTTCTTCTTTAGAAAGGGCATCTCTTTAAGCACTCAGGCTTCCCTGCAGGTATTATTCCTTCCCCTCTGATTTCTCCATCATCCCCCCTGGTGCTGACATGCACGGCTTTGGTGAGTGGGAGCAGAAGGAAAAGATCTTGGGTTTTACCAAAGAAGGCAGAGCACTGAAACACAGCTGGCTTTGCTTCTTTCTGCCATCTTCACTGTACTGCAAGGTTACATACAGTATTTAAAAAACCAAACCTATTTTAGACCATCTGAACTCAGATACAACAACTTAGGTGCAAAACAGTTGGATTTAAGTTGATCCTCCTACTCCTTTCTCTTCTAATTTCCTCTCCCATGCATTAAAAATGAGAAGTCAGTAACCAGGCATCGACTGCTGCTGGATTTGCTCCTTACTTTGTGTTCTCTGCCCTGCTCAGAGAAGCCAGGGGGGCTTTGCCCCTGCACTGTGCAGGACTGTGGGCATGTGCTGTGCTCTCACCCCACCCCTCAGAGTCTCTGCTCCTTTGCCCATGCCCCAGTGACCAAAACAGGCTGCTGGAAGTGGGAGCTGCTTGCAATGAGGTAACCGTGGCATTGTGGTGGTGATGTGTTCCCTCTGCTGATTGCAGAGGGGCAGGAACTCGGTGCCCTCCTCTGCTCCCCAGCTCTGGAAATGAAGCCAAGCCGCGTGTTTGTTGTAGGAGGACACGGTGTCTTCCTAAGTGCCAGAGTGCTTGGAGTAAACCCCCGCCATTCCCCAAGCTGCAGGAGCTGCAGGAGCTGCAGGAGCTGCTGGGCACTGCTGGGGCGAGCTCAGTTCCCCACGGGCACGGCGCTGTCAGGCTGGGCCCCAAAGATCTGGGAGAAGAACTCCAGAGCCAGGCGGACGTGGATGGGGACAAAGACGTAGGCTGTGTACACCACCATGGCCACCACGGTGACGGTGATGGTGTGGAACATGGACTGCTCCCAGGGCTCCAGCACGTAGCTGCAGGTCACCAGCAGGTACTGGTAGTACAGCCAGTAGATATAGTCCTTCACACGTTTCACATCCATCTTTGGCACTCGGGGATCTGGAGGTGACCTGGAACGACAGGGAGCTCTGGGTGACAGCTGCAGTGTGACCACGGGGACTGACTGTGCTGTGGTGACCATCATCTCCAGTTTGGTAGCACATGTGATCGTTACAGAAGGCAAATTCCAAACAGAAAGGACCAGCAGTGCCATCAGCAGCCTCTGCTGCCCTGGGGCACAGCAGAGCAGTGGTGAGCTCTGCAGGTGCTGCTGGCACTTGGTGAAGCTCTGTCAGCCTCAGTTCCCAGAGGGAATGTGGTTGTCCCTGGATCCCTGGAAGTGTCCTTGGACAGGGCTTGGAGAAACCTGGGCTAGTGGGAAGTGTCCCTGCCCCATGGCAAGGTGGAACTGGGTGAGCTTCAGCATCCTTTCCAACCCAAACCATCCTGTGGTTCCATGAACTCCCACATTGTGACTATGACTGTGTTTCCCTGCTCATTCTGTGGTAGGAATTAAAGCCACATTATCTTACAAAGGCTCAGGGTTCATGTGGAAATCAGGGCAATAGGCAATGAAAGGGGAGCCTTTGGGTCAGCTCCCATAAATGTGGATGGCAGACACGTATGCCTGGAATAAAGGTGAGATTAAAAGAATTGCCCTGTAAAAACTCCTCTGCTTCTTTCTGTTAATCATTTTTATTGTTCTGCAATTGTTGGGAATGAAGAAAAGACAACCCATGAAAAGGAGGGGGAAAAGAGCAATCTGAAATTGTAGAAGAAGTTTTCTCAGCTCATTCCAAAGAAATAAGACACATTAGAGATTAAAAGAGTATTTAATGGAAGCTACAAGTCTAAGAAAGATTTTCCTCTCAGGTAATACCTTTACTACATCCATTGTTCCCAGCTCCACATGGAAAGGGGAATGGCTGAGCAAGGATTAACTAGGAAATGGGGTTTGCCTTCCACTGTTTTTGGCATTTTAAATAATCTTTAAATACAGGCTGAATATTTAGAGAAAATACAATGACAAGCAATTGTATGAGGCTTCACAGAGGGACTCCTTTATTTTGGGGTTCAAGGACACACATGCTGCTCAGATCAGTAAAAGGGAATACAGCAGATTTTCCTGCTGGAAAACCTCCCAATATATCATTTTGTTCTACACTTCTGCTGCCTAAAATGCCAGGAAGAGGGATGTCAGGAACAGGGAGCACTGGAAAACTTGCAGCCTGTTATTAAAATAATGATGGCCACTGATACAGACCAGAAAATATCACAGCCCCATCACCCACCCAGGCTTTCCTTCCCACCAGCCCTTCTGTGTCCTCCAACCACCAGTAGCTTCTCTTTATTCCCCTAATTCCCCCCAAGCACTTCATTTCCATCGCTCCCATCCTCCCACATCCCCCAGAGCACATCTCCTAGACCAAGAACCTGCCCACAGTGCTTCTGGAGGACAGATCCCTCCCATCTGAAATCCAGCAGTGACTGTCTGTGCTGGGAACAGCTTTACTTGCAAGGGTTCAGGCTGGGCAGAAAGGCCACCCCTGGTTCCTGTCATGGCATGAATGGAAGATAACTCCTTTCAGATAATTTATTTCATGGCAGAACTCAAGAGAGGCCTTAAAGCCTTGTAAATATTGCAAAGCCTTCAATAAAAATGGCCCAGCTGGCAAACTGTGACCTCCTGGGAGCCAGAAGTGTCTCTATTTAGCCCTTCTGCATTTTTCAATGAAGAGGTTAAGCCCTTTCCTCTGCAATTGGACAGAGAATGATAAGGGCCCTCTGATACTCTCTAGGATTAAGGTATTTACACTGGGGTTATACCTGGGCTAGTTAAACTCATACCTTCCTTGGGTAAATAGCTGCTAATCCTCACTGCTGCACGGAGGAGCTGCAAGGCTGGCTGGAGCACTGGCTGGGGGTGCTTAAGGCTCTGAGTTATCAGAGATGCTCATCCACTTGTGTGTCACCGTGCAGAGCTGCTGCAAGGCCAGCCAAAGGCAGGGGAAACATTCCCCAGGCTGATTTGAGTGATGTCCAGCCAGGCTGCAGCCTCAGCACTATCACTGACCAGGCACTGCCTGTCTCATGCAGGGAGACATGAATAAAGCATGAAATAATTCAAATGATGAGCAGCCCTTTTGATTTAACCCAAGCCCTTGTCACCCTTTCTCCAGCCTGGGGATTGTGTTTCCACTCAGCTCCTCCCCAAAGTGCAGCCTGTGCTTCTCTGGTTCTCCCGGGTCAGGGTGCAGGGGGATAACTCCATCCCCAGGCACTCAGACATCTGGAATGCCAGGAAGGACCAAGCTGCCTCAATGCAAAGGCTTTGTGGTCTCCTAATGAATGATAAAGGCTGAGATAAGTAAAAGCCAAGCAGTAAATGCCAGTGTCCTCACCACTAACACACTTCCACTGCATTTAATCTACCCAAAGACCTCCCCTGTTAGCAGGAGAAACGCTGCAACACCAAGAGTGTTGCAGGATAAAGCCATTCCAGATGCATCATTTATAAAGGAAAAGATAGGAGGGAAAGGAAAAAGAGCCACCCTAAACCAGCTGCTCAGGAAATCAGAGACAAGACTGCCCTGTGCCACAGATCCCTCTGTCTGCATTAATTTGGGCTCATCTGCAGAGCTCTCAGGCAGCTTGACCACCCAAATTACTTGGAGCAATAATCAAGGGGAAGGGGACATCACTACACAAACTTTTGAGGCCAAAAAATTTCTGTATTTTAAAGAGGACTCATCCTAGAGGGGCTTCTAGTTCCCTTTTGAAGCCTTACTGTGTTTTCTTATACTACTGCTGTCACTCTGAGCTGAAAGGGTCCTGAGTTATTCACTCATCACCTTCCAGCATTCCGGAGCAGGAGACAATTTGCTCTTATGCCATTTTAACTTAACACTCCTTAGTCTATAAACCTGGATTGAAATGTTGAATTGTGTTGTGGAAATGCCTTTCTAGAGGCCACGGGACTGTTACAGCCAGCTATGAGTGAAATGAGGAGAATTCAGCTTCTCAAGCCATTAAGCAACATGCAGATTATTTTCAGCAATTCTACCTCCAAGCCAAGGAAAGAAAAAAAAAAAAACAAACCCAAGAAGAGAAACCTGTAAAGCAGCTTTTACTGTTTTAAGTGGCTGCCTGATTTCCTTGCCTGTTGACACATGTCTCTGATTAGGGCAGCTGAAAAGATAAATCAGCATCCAAATACCCCAGGTTTCATTTCAGAGCAATTAATAAATTGCTTTATTAACGACCTGGTGTTGAAGCTAGTTGGGAGTTGGAACCTGAAGATGCTTCAATATGGAATTTATGCTTTGAGCAACGAGGATTTGGGGAATTTTGTTCATATTTTAATTCTGCAACTCTGACCCGTGGCTGGACAGCACCTGCTGGGAAATTCCTGGGGAAAGAAACATTCTTGCAGGGGAACTGGGATGGACTGGTTTCCAAAGAATGCTTGAAAAACACCCGACACCCTCAGCAAGGAGGGGTTGGTCGATTTATACACGCAGAGAAAAAGGGTTTCCAACATATATTTAGATCTAAGTTTATCTGGAGTGGGGAAAATTAAACCCTGGAAGTAGAGGTGGCCCAATTCAACAGGGTGTCTGATGCTTGGAATGTAAAGTAGGGACAAGACAAGAAGAAAACCAAGCAAATAATCATTCCATCCCCCAAATGCAAAGATTTAATTGGCTATAAATTGGCCATTTGCTCAATGATTGCTGTGGTGGCACAGAGGCAGGAGTAGGTGGGTTTGGCAGCATCCTAAGGGATTGTTCTCCTGCTGAAGCTCCAATAAAATCCTGCCACGAGCCCCTGAGGGGGTTCCCAGTCCAGCCACCCCCCGAGCACCCACATGTGGGCAGGGGCAACAAGGCAAAATGCAGCAATTATTTTGAGGTTGTCTGATATATAAATAATTGCAGCTATTAGAAGAGGAATGGGTCGTCACCCCCGTGGGTATTGAAATATAAATCCTTTCTGCAAGTCATTTATACAATTGCATAGTGTTGAGTGGGTTTGTTCTGCTGTAACTCAGAACACCCTGACTTATCCAAGGCACCAATCGTGTCCCTCTTAATGCCAACGTGATGGTGGGATGAGCCCACTGATTTTCCGCACACAGACACCTCCGAGGGCAACAGAACCACAAAGGGATTCACATCCCCAGTTTTATTCAGTGAGCACCAGGTAGAGAGCACAAGGAATGAACTGCAGCTCCTGTGGCCCAGCAGTGGGGAAGAGCTTTGGAGGAGGCAGCAGTGGGAGCAGGGAATCCCAAGGACACACTCAGCCTGCTCCTCTGCTGCATCCCTGTGGCTCCCAGTCCTCAGTGTGGCCCTGGAGCACCAGCCCAGCCTGGAGAGCTGCCTCTTCCCTCCTGCCAGGCAGCAAACCCTCAGGACACTGCAGGGCTGACACAGGGATCTTTAAATGCCCCCTCCAGCCTGTTTGCACAGGGAGGAAATACCAGACAGGGAGTTTTGAACAGAACAGCAGCAACAATCCCAGCACAGCTCCCACTGAGGATGGCACCACTAAAAATGCCTTGACAAACAGATCTCACTAAAGAACCCCCACCTGGAATTCTGCAGTGCAGAGCAGTGAGGCAATCTCTGGATTCTTTCCCTCAGCTTTCATCCTCCTGAATCAGCACCTCAGCACACTGGGCCATGTATTACTTTGCTCCTGTGCTCCAGGAAATGTAAAAGTCTTACACATGTCCCGTGCAACCCCAGCACAAAGCTCTGAGTGCCTCAAGTTTTATTGCTCGACATGGCTCAGACATTCTGCATGTGAAGGAACATGGTTTGACTGTGTCCCTGGGGTTTTCTGGGTGAAAAATTCTTCCAGAAGCAGAAAAATGCTTCAAGAGGGGATAGGGTGAGGCAGAAGGGCGATATCAACCCCGTTTCTGCTTTCCCTTGCTCAGGAGAATGAACTCCAGCATCTTCCTCATCTTTAAACACTAACCCTCCCTCCTGCTGCCCTCAGTGGGAGGACAGAGGTGCTGTTTGGGTTCTTCTAAGTGTTCCATAATGCACACGACACCCAGGACCTTTTGCTCTGCAGGAAGACTTCCTTTTCCCTCTGGTGACTCCAAACAAGGCAGCAAAATGCTCCCAGGGTGGCAATGCCACACCTGCACAAAGTCTGGCCCAACTTCCTCGTGTCCAGCTCTGACCCCAAACCCCACCATGTCCATGCTCCTCCAGCAGCTCTTCTGGGCTTCCAAGCAGTGGTTTGGGGCTGTAATTTGGCTGCATCTCTACCTGGAGCACATGGATTCATGTCAGCTGGATAGAAATACAGCAGGGGATGCTGCATGTGTGAGCTGAGCACACAGCTGGAGGGTGGTATGGCCTGCAGTGGTTGGGAAGTCCCCTTAAATGTGGTGCACAAAGTGTTGACCCTCAGGAAAGCAGAGGAGGATCTGCAGCATCCTCAGGGATCTCCTTTGGAGGGAGGCTCCCAACCCTTCAATGCCAGCACAGCAGTTGAGAGCAGTCAAAGCTGGGCCTGATTTCCTGCCTCCCCTTCCCCTGCAAGCTGGAGGCTGCTCCCAGCAAAGCCACACTTCCAAATAAATCAACTCCCCCTAACTTTGCAGCCTGGCTGATTTATCAGTGCACTCTCCTGCCTCTGCTTCAGCAGAGAAGGAAGAGATGCAGCTTCCCTGTAACAACAACATTCTTGGAGCAGCTCTGTCCCATTTTCTTCCAAGGCCAAATTAATTTTTCAACAATTTTTGTGTTCTTCCCTCCTCTGAAGTTTCCTCAGTCATTTCCTTACATAACTCTCAGCTCCTTAGAGTTGCTGTACAAATGCCTTCCTTTCCAGCCTCCTGACCTGGAGCATGTTTTGGGCTCCAAGTCCTCTCCTGTGCCAGGACCTGCACCTTGGAGCAGACCTGTGAGCAGCCCTGCCAGGGAAGTTGAAATCCCAGGAAAAGCTTTCCCTGTATCTTCAATATAAGTATAGTTTAGGACAGATATGGTTTTGAACTCAACTGATTCCCAAAAATAACCCTCAAATTTGTGACCAGAGACCAGCACCAGGTTTAAATTGCAGAAATTGAGAGTTCTCAAGGAACTGTTCCAGGAGCACCTTACAGGGGGGTTGGCTTTGCCCTGGGCGAGGTTTTGCCTTTGCTCTTGGTGACAAGTTCTTAGTTCCTGCAAGACTTGTGAGATTTGGGACATCACCTGCATCCTTCAAGAGGATTTCAAAGACCTTAAAGTTCAGAAGGTTGTGTAAACACATCACTCTATAAACAAAATAGCTGAGATGTTTGGGGTCTAAAAAAAGACTTACTTTCGATTGTAGTTCTTATTTTATTCAGACTTCTTTGCTTTGCTCTGAGTCATTTCTGAAGCAGCTGAAAATAACAGCTGCTCTTGGGTTATATGTAACGTGAGAAGGTGAATATTGTCATAGTTATGACAGGTATTAGTGGAAAACAGGTACAAAACTCTTGTGCAAGTGCATCTCCTGTGAGATCTAAGGAAAGGAAGCAGAGTTGCATCACACCAGTCACTGGCCCAAAAGGGGAAAAGAAAAAATGAAGTGAGATCCTTGCAGCAGATAAGAAGTAAAAAGGGAGAAACTGATTTAACTGATTTAACCCCACATGTGCAGCAAGGAACAGCTTCCCTCACAGGCCACTTCATCCCTCCCAGCAAGCAGGTTTAACCCCAGAAAGCTGCTCAAAGAGAATATTCCTAACATGAGGGGAAAGCAAAGCCACCCTTAATTTTTGGAGGGGAGACACAAGGAATGCTCCAGTCAGACAGCAGGGCAAGACAAGGCTCTTCAAAGCTGCAACACCCCGTGGTGCTGAGCTGCTGAAAAGCAAGGAGTGGGTTCCCCAAGCATGGTGTCCCATCCCAACCTCCTGGGCTCCTGGCTTTGGGAATGTTCCCCAGGCTTGAGGTCCCCAGGCTGGGTCCCCAGACCCAGCACAAATTAAAAGCTCCATAAAGCCTGGCTTGGCAGGGCCAGGGATGGTTCTCAGCCAGCTGGAGCACCGTGTCGTGGTGCTGTGCACTGCACCACATGTCCTGGATGCTCTGGGGGCACAGAGGGGATGGGACAATATTCCCGTGGCCCTGAGCTGCTCCCCAGGCACTGTTTCACCACATCTCCCACTCCAGCTGGAACAACATCAGAGTTCCCCTGCTTTTCTCCACCAAACCTGCACCATCTGGAAATCACTCCGAGGACTTTGTGGAGTTGCTCTCAAGACATCGTTATTTGTACCATAGTCATGATATTCATGAGAAAAAGATAACCGAGCATCCCAAATCCTAAAACATCGAAATCCACAGCCCACGAAGTACCTCATGCTGACTAAGCAGAGCATTTATTGCAGGGATTCTCCTCTCCACTATGCCAGCTCTGCTTATACAACAGGGAGGGTATGTCTTGCACCTGCTTCCCACTGAAGGATTACTGGGGGCCACCAGCAAGTCTAAGAAAACCAAAGAGGAAAAAAATCTGCCAGCAGTGAGTATTTCCACCACGCTGGTATGAGCAGCACAGGCACCTTCCCTCCTCCATCCCCTATTTCAGCCTTTGTATTTCTGGGTGTGTGACTGGTCTCAGTAAACCCCCGCCAAGGCAAACCATCCTCCCAGCAGCTCTACCAGCACCACCACCTGCAAACCCCTGAACGGCAGCAACAAGTCACAGAGCCAGGCAATGGCGTGGCGTGGAGGGGACCTTGAAGCTCATCTCCTTCCAACCCCCTGCCAAGAACAGGGAGCGATTTAAGCCCAGAGGGACCTTGCTGAAGGCTGTAGGTCCGTCTGCAACGCCACCACCACCTTGAAGGAAGCACAGCAGAGAGGCTCCCCCCCTGCCCCCGGGCCTTCCCCCCGCGCTCCTTACCGAGCCGCTGGAGACCCGCGGGGCCAAGGTCACGGGCCCCTGGATGCGGGGATGCTCCGGGACGCGCCCCCGCCGCCGTGCCCTTGGGCGAGCCCAGCTGAGCGGGGACTGCCCGCGGATACCGGGCCGTGCGGGGCACCTGGTGCGGGCACACCGGCGGTGCGGGCACACCGGGGCTCCGCGGCACGGGTGCCCGGGGATGCGGATGCTCCAGGATTCGTGTTCCCGGGGATGCGGGAGCCCGGGGATGCGGGTGCCCGGGGATGCGGATGCTCCGGGGATGCGGGCGCTCCGGGATGCGGGCGCTCCGGGATGCGGGTGCCCGGGGATGCGGGCGCTCCGGGATGCGGGCGCTCCGGGATGCGGGTGCCCGGGGATGCGGGCGCTCCGGGGATGCGGGCGCTCCGGGGCCCC
>JAWWMO010000011.1:1893287-1909598 GCA_035047845.1 Dendrocincla fuliginosa
TGCCATCCTTTTCCCAAGGAGCTTTTGGGTTGAGTGTTTGGTGGGAGCTGGAGCATCTGAAAAGAGGCTTTATTTGTGTTTTCTGTTGAAAAGGGGCTGGTTGAGCCCAGCTCTCTCTGAGGAAGCCAAGGAGGGGTCTGGGAGAGGAGATAACCACACAGAGCTGCTTTTTCTTTCTCTTTGGCTCTCCTGGTGAGAGATCAGTGTAAATGTGTCTCTTCTAAACAGCATAACTCACAATTGCTCCTCTTTAGAAGCAGCCAGGAGGCAGTGGGGAAGCTGCTGGTGCACCTTTTCTCCCTGCCATTGGAAACACCTCCTTTGGCTTTATTGCTAAACTGCCTCAAGAGTTGCCTCTTGCCCACCTTCATCTCTGCACTTTTTCATTCTATGCCTGTAACTTAAGCCTGTTGCTGTCTAATGATAAATCAATTATCAGTAAGTAAAAATTAAATCTGTGCTGAGTTGCCCAAGGGCTGGAAAACTGGAGCTTGCTGTGAGGACCAAGTCAGAGCACAAGCACTGGGGGGTGGTTTGAATAGGACTGGGACTCAAATGAGTAATAGTGTATTTTATAGGGCCTGTGGAATATTATTGTCACACTTCTAGTTATCCAGGTAAACTTCCTCTGCTCCATAACCATTTATCAAGCCACAGGCCATTCCTGAATCTGTGGCTGGCTTAATGTGCTTCTTCATCAGTTTGGTATTGAAAGGGCACCCACCCAGTCAATAAAGGGACCTGTCCCTGTCTCTTTTTCATTTTAAAGAGTTGATAAAGTGCCAGGATAATACAATCATTTTATGTGAGCTAAATTGTTATTTTTTTCACTTTGACTCGTGCCCCCTATTTATTTTTTTTATTCAGCTGCATAACAGGGCAGTAAATTGGCTTTAGAGATGTGAGATTGGGGTTCTGGAGGACAGCTTTACAAACACAAACTCATAATTTAGATTCAGAGCCTTCCTGGTGCTGGTGAACGTCTCTTGCTGGATAAAACTCTTATCAGGCTGTCCAGAAGATTTTGTCTTTAGTGAGTGAGGCAGCTCAGAGCTGGAACTGCAGGAGATCTTGGGAATGGGAAGAAACAGAGAAATGAAGTTCACACATTTCCAAGTCCTTAGTAAGGTTTTTGACATAAAAGTTCTTGTTAAACCAGACATCTCAAAGCTTTCAGCATCTCTGGTGTGGAAATCACAGCTCTTGAAAATCAATGTTACCAACATTCAGGTCATGGTGACAACTTCAAGGGTTTCTTTTGGGGTCAGTTACAACAGCTGAGATGCTGGTTTTCCTTCTCAAAATCCCCCAAATAGAATAATAAAATAATGAAGAGATTCATCTGCCTCCAGTGCCTCAGGGATCAGCATTTGGAGTACAGGGTGGCTGTGCTTGAAAAGCTTCTGACCTGAGTGGGTGGTGTGAGGAGGTTGTTGAGAAACCTCGAGGCCAGATACCACCTTATCAACACCAGAACCTTCAGAGCATCTCCTAGGGATTTGCCCCTGGAGCTTTGGGAGGTCTCTGCAGGGCTGGTGGGCTCTGGTAGAGCCATGGACTGACTGGAAGAGGATGAACCCAACTCTCTTCCTGTCTGCTGAAGCACCACTTTTAAATTACCCCCCTCTGCTGGCACCTCCATAGCTCATTTCCCCACAGCTTTTGTGTCCCAGTGTCATCCCAAGCCATGGACTGGAGGGCTCTGGTGCAGGGGATGGAGGCTGATGGTCCTCAAACTGCTTTTGGAGGCTGCTGGAAATGTGTTTTCTTAGCCTAGTGAAGCTCTACTGCCTTTAGAGCTTTTTCAAGGTGGCTGAAGAGCACAGAAAGGTCTGACCACGACCACCAGAGAGCCCAGTGGTCCAGCTGCCATTCCCTGCTCTAAACACTGGATCAAACTGTCCCAGGAATGCAGCTGCAAGTGGCTCTTTGTGGCACATCCTTCCCTTTCCCCCCACAGTGTGATCAGCAGAGCTGTGAAGGAGCTCTCTCAGCAGTTTCCCCACTGGCCCATAAAATGTGAATAATGTGGGTCAGTGCCTTTATTAGTCCCTCAATGTGCTCAGCAATCCATCCTCTGCTTGCCCATTCAAAGCTAAATGGGAGGAGGAAATGTCTCCAAGCTGGTGGGTTTCTGACTCTGCTCTTCAGGCCCTACATGGGCAGCTGGTGGGACAAGGTGATTTTTTCCCAATCTCCCTCATGCTGAAAGAATTGGCTGATGTTTAATTAGTTCTGCTTCTCCTGGATAATACCTGGGGAGAAGGGAGCTGCTGGCTTGGGACTTCCCTTTGCCCTGGGGCAGTGACTGGAGGGGAAAAGTGAATTCCCAGCAGTTTTGCCATGGCTGGCAGAGCTGGAAGTGGAGGCTCCAACCTCTCTGCAGGGAGAGGGTGGGATCTCTGCTGCTTCATTGCCCAGCACAGCTCCGTGGCATTGGGAGGGAATCAAGTGCTGGTGGAACCAGGCTGCAATGTCAGGATCTTTGTGTTTAGGACAAGGGCATGGGGTTCCCTCACCTGTGCAGCCTCTCCTGGTGTCTGTTGTTCAAGCACCTAAAATCCTTAGGGAGGCAGATCTACAAGATTTTTAAAAGATGCCAGAGTTCTTATTGATGGAGAAAGGCTGAATCCATCAGGCCAAAACAGGCTGTGGGGTGTGTTTAAAAAAGAGTTGTATCTATTTTGACACCTTTCGTGTCACTGAAATGGATGTGTTTATGAAAACAATAATTGGCTTTAATAATAATAGTAATCATCATCATCTCAGCTTCCACATGTGAGAGTAAGAGTTGAGAGCTTTCCCGCTCCTGGTGTGGCTTTTGGGATGGGGCTCTCTCTGGGTGTGTCTCCCAGGCAGGAGTGGGAAGCAGCAGCCAGAGTAATAAGTAGCTCATCCTTTTTCATTTACCACGGAGATGGAAACAGGGCAGGGACTGGTTTAACAGCCTTTCACTGCCAAGTGTAATCCCGATGTCTGATGGGCTCCTGGAGAGAATCCTTAATCCTCTGTGCCTCTTTTTCCCTCTCCTGCCTTCTGTGAAGGGTAAATGGCACCAATCCCTCCTCCCTCCATCCCCGTGTCCCCTTGCTGGATGAGATGCCAGCCTCCTACTCCCCAGAGTTTGCATCTGTGCATCTGGCATGGGATTTGGGGGCAGGTGGGAAGCAGTGGGGTCTGGGAGAACACCCTGCTGTGCCCGTGCTCTTTCCAGCCCTGTGGGATCTGTGATGGAAACCCAAGGTAACCACCCAGCCCTGCCATGAGAGATGGTGAGATCATCCCACCATCTCCTGCCCTGGCAGGGGGGCTTCCTCTGGAAGATTTCAACGAAATTACTTCAGGAAAGCTATTTATTGCCTGAGAGAACCTGCTCTGTGACCTCCTCCTCCAATAATTTTAATCCTAAACCTTGATCCATAATATACCCTGAATATCCTGGCCCATCCAGCTGCTGATGCACAGCTGGGAGCTGGACAGCCTCAGTTTTCCTCTGCACAGTTTGGGGCCAGGAAATATTAAAATGCTGGGGAAAACACAAATATATGGGCCTGGATGTTACAAAGGCAAATACACTCAGTGCTTTTAAGTTCTCAGTCTTTGTCTCCTCGTGTTATAAATGCAGCCACACAAGAAATGAGCATTTAGCAGAGCTGCCCGTGCTTTGTGTTGCTGGGGCTCTTTTCTCTTTACATTCACTTTCCATCTAGTTCTCATCCTTTCCTTAAGATTTTATTTTAGCTCTATTGCTATCCAGATTTTTCTTCCCCCCAGGGCATATCTATTTGTTTGGATGACTAACTTGCCTTTCCTGGAGAAATCTGAATTTCTAAGTTGCTGATCCAAGTCTCTCCAATGATAAGTCATTGTCCATCTGTTTGCTCCCTCCTGAGCTTGTGCTGGGAGCTGCAAAGAGGATTAATGGATAGAAAGGAGGCGTGCAAGGAACAGCCTCGTGCCTTGTTTTCCATGTTCCTGTCCATGTTCCTGGCTGCTGAGGAAGGAGACCCCTTGGTTAGATTTAGTTTTTCACTTTTCATACCCAGGTAACTTTCTGGAAAAGAGTATTCTCCTTTCCCACCATCATTAAGACCCAGGTTCCATCCCTTGAGCCTGTCTGGCTTCATCCCAAAGCCACCACTTAAACCTGGAATCAACAGAACCCTTTCTGCAAGTTCTTGAGGAAAACCTCGTGCCAAGCCAGGAGGGCTCTTTGCAACAGGAGGTGGCTGAGGTTTCCTGCAGGGTTTAAGCAGAAGGTTGAATCTGCTGCCAATAACTTGGTGTAGCATTTCAGGGACCAGGTGAAAAATAGTGATGTGTGTGTGGCTGATAAAACAAGGTGTTATTGGCTGCAGAGATGGGATTTATTGTTGAGTGACTCAAGTGCTGGGTATAAAAAGCTGTCTTAGATGCATCGGTGCTCACGACCATCCCAGTGTGCCAAGGTGAGTTCCTGTGATGCTCCATCCAGCTGTGTCCTTGCCAGGGGTCTTGGGTTGGGTGGCAAGGATTTGGTAGTGCAGGGGCTACAAGGGTGACTGCCATGGGGGAGCAGAGACTTGTGGAGACCCCACCCCAGGGCAGGGGGATGTCTGCAGGAGGCTGTGGTCCTGTGGGACCCTGCAGGACCCCTGGGAAGAGGAGCCCACACCAAAGCAGGGATGAGAATGAGGAGTCCCAAGCCTGAGGAGGAAGGAGCAGCAGGGACAGTGAGTGATGAAGTGACTGCAGCCCCCAGTCCCTGTCCCCCCTCTCCCCCTGGGAAGGAGGGAGGGATGAGAGGAAAGGTGTTTATAAGATGTAGTTTAATTTCCCATTACTCTGCTCTGATTTATTGGTAATAAATGTCCCCAAGGAGAGCCTGTTCTGCCTGTGACAGTGACAGCTGAGTGATCCCTTTGTGTCCTCTTCCCAACCCACAAGCCTTTCCTTGGGTTTTCTCCCCCCTGCCCAGCAGAGGAGGGCAGAGATGGAGAGACTTTGGTGGGCACTGCATGACCAGGGTCACCCCACCACACGAGCTCGTCTCTTGTGTTCCTTAACTAATTAATTAAAAGGTTAAATCCCATTTGCAAACTGATGGCTCGGGGACCTGTCTGCGTTTGGAGCAGCTCTGTGCATCCCATGCTGGCTGTCACTGAGTGCTCCACGCGGGTTTTGGCGATGCTGCAGGGACAGCAGATGGCAATGTGGTGCTGCAGACAGACCCAAAACTGCGGGAAATTCGGGGCTGGACCACCAAATCCCCGGAAAAATGAAGAGGAGTGCAGCTGGGAGAGCCCTGCCCTTGGCTGTGCCCTTGGCTGGTGGGGAGGGTGCAGAGGGGGCTCTGTCCTGGGGCTGGGACCGTGTGAGGAGATGGCCACAAGTATTAGATGTGGTTTGTGGGCTGCTCTGAGTGTGAACCTGCCCACAGGCTCAGGATATTCTGCTGCTGTGTCCATGGTCCTGGGACTCTGGGCCCTCTTTGGTGGGGCTGGAGAGCTGGGCTTGGGGCTGTCTTGATGGTGGGGCACTGCCAGGGGGTCCCTTCCACTTTAGGAAGGTCATTGTTTGACTTTATGCCTCGGAAACAGCATAAAAAGCCAAACTTGTGTCTGCAGAGGGGGGGTTCATGCTTGTCAGTGGCTCCCTGGGTGTATTTTAGGGCTCTTATCACAGAACCCTGGGATTACAGAATGGTTTGGGTCAGGAGCAACCTTAAAGCCCACCCAGTGCCACCTTCTGCCATGGGCAGGGACACCTTCCACCAGCCCAGGGTGCTCCAGCCTGGCCTTGGACACTCCCAGGGATCCAGGGGCAGCCCCAGCTTCTCTGGGCACTCCGTGCCAGTGGCTGCCCATGTTTTTCCTGATGTTTTTGCTGCTGCCAACCCTGTGCCTGCCTGTTTGCTCCTCCCAGCCTCTGCCTCACTTTTTGGGAGCCATGAAATGACCTGTGTGACACATGTCATGGTGCCACGTCACCCTGGAGGCCGGGGTGTGCCTGCAGAAGTGTGCAGGCACTTTCAGGAGGGGTTGTGCTGAGAAGTCAAAGTTGATCACATGGCTGCCCCTTTTTATTTTGCCCTAATTGCTGTTTTCTCACAGAAGGGGATGTGATAAAAGTACCAGTGGGAGCTCTGGATGCAGAGAGTGCAACCCTCAGCGTGTTATTAGTGTGTTATTTCCCAACCTCAGGAGCCCCAAGAAGTTTGTGACCACATGGGGGACTCTGTGCTTGCTGTTTTTAATATAAGCCTTATGCTCAAAATGAAACAAAACCTGAAACTCCACCTTTTTCTGTCTTCACATGTGCAAAATTAGGAGGCAGAGAAGCTGTAAGTGCAGCAATCAGCTTGGATGTCTCCTTGATTTGTGAGACTCCTCAATTAATTAGTCATCTGAGTGTTTTCTGCACCTGCAATTGATTTTTGGATGGCATATTAGTGGTTCACAATTAGGGGTGGCCCTTAAAAAAATCGGGGGGGTTTATTAGACTTTCTGGAACCCAAAGCATCAACAAACCAGTGGGTTTGCAGGGAGAGGTTTCTGCTGTCCCTTTTAATGCCTGGAGGATGAGGGAATGATGCTCTGGGTTTCCTTCCAAGCACTGGGACTTCCCAGGTGCTTCTTTTGCACTGGAGCTCTTTTGGATGGAAAAGGCAGGGAGAAGAGGGTGATGTGGGAGAGACTTGGAAGGTCAGGGTTGTGGTTACTGAGCAAATGAAACTGTGTCAGGGCCCCCAAATGTCTTTGTACAGCCCTGAGGGGTTGCTGGGGGTCTCTGTTCCATGGCAAACACACACCCTGAGCACTGGAGACTGGGCAGTTTTATATTAAAGTGTGTTTTCCCCCTTGCTTAATTTTGGAACCAAGGAAATCTCAGGATGGAACTTCCCTGTGCCCTGGGGACTGACAGCTGAGAAAAGCCTAGTGTAAACCAGGCAAGGTCTGGATTTCACAGGCTCTTTGCCCTGGTGTGGCTGGGCAGGGCTGGGATGGGTTTGGCTGCTGGGAGGTTGATCAATAATTTTGGGTTTAGGCTGTGCCCCTCTGGGAGAGGGGGCACTCCTGCTCTCCCTTCCCCACCCTCCATGTGTGCTTGGAAAACTTTGGCTGTTTATTGGCTTTTTTGGCTGCTCCTGACCACGTGGAGGTCCCTTTCTCCAGGGATGGTCTGAGCCCCAGCCTGGTGGGTGCTTCCCAAATCCCAGGGCTTTGGCCATGTCCCCTCCTGCTCCTGTCCCATGGGCACCACTTGTCCTTTAAACCCCTTGGAAGGAAGAAGTCACAATGGAAGAGGATCAGAATTGGGTATTTGTGGTATTTTCATGTTAGCTGGACTTTGGAAATTCTTTTGGATGAATTGGTTATTAATGTACAAATGTGTCACATTTCCTGAGTCTTTCTAGATCTGAATTCTTTCCATATCTTGTGCAGTTTCACAGCTGAGAAGCACGAGATGACTGCAGGAATAACAATGTGTTGCAAACTCTGTAGGTGTGTAAAATGTGGATTGTGGGCTGGACTGTGGCCCTCAAAGAGCTCTGTATTGGGGGGTTAATTCCTACTATTTCACACAAGCCTAAAATGATATTTCTTTCTAAACCACCTTTTCTCTGGGCTGCTCTTCTCAGGAGTGTGCAGTGCAATGGTCCTTTCAACACTGTCAGTACCTCTCACACCAGTCTGAGCTATTTCAGAGCAGCAATAATTATTTTATTCACCAGGAAACTCCAGGTAATGTTCTCTGCAATGTTGGGAAGCAGATGGGAGTAAGAGAAGATGAGCAGCTTGGGTTTGATTCAGTGGAGCTTAATGGAAGTAGCCTTAGAAGTCAAACAGTTTAAAGCTGATATTTCACACAGTTTATATGTGTGAAAGAACAAATCCTGTCTTGTCAGGACACCCAAATGAGGAGCACCAGCAAAATGTCTTATTATGAGACAGAACATAAATAGTGCCAGCTTAGAAGGGAAGACAGAAGTGTTCTCAACATGAGGGAGGGAGGGATGGAGTCGTGTAGAACAGGCTGAAAGCAGGTGTAGGGATCCCTCGAGCTGAGCCAGGCTCTAAAGGACAGGAACACAACTGTGACCTTTAGTAAAAGCCCAGCCTTTACAAGGGACATGAGTTTTCTTCATCCCTCACCTGGTGGTCTTGTAGGATTTAATCCCTGGCTCTCAAAGGTCAGATAATTTTAGGGGGGAGAGGGTAGTTTGTGTCACTAAAATTCATAAAACTTGGGTTATGATGAACTGTCCCTCTGCTCTCCAGGATTTCTAGAAAATTCCATCTGTGCTTTTCAGTGAGGGCTTCTTGTGCAGGGGAGGGTCCCCCAAACCCACCCCCAGGTTATCATAGGGGCTCTGACCAGGGTTTGGGAGCTGGGGGGGCTGGCACAAGGCTTGGCTGGAAATACAGCTCTTGGGGCATGGAGCTTGGAAAGCACCTCTGGGGGATTTTGGGCCACCACCCAACCAAATCAGGGCCAGATTTGGAGCTTCATTAGGGCCTTGTGGTGTCACCTCCAGAAGGTTGATTGGAATAATAGAAGAGGGGGTGAAGGGTCTCTTCTCCCAGGTCACAAGTGGCAGGATGATGCTCCAGGGCTTGGGCTCCCCTTTGCTGAATCCCGATTCTCATCCCTGAGTTAGATTTTATAGGTGCAAACTGAGCACAGCTTTAACTTCCAGCTGACTAACAAGGATGGCAAAGAACTCCAAGCTATTAAAGCAGTAATCAGAGTTATAAACAGCCCTGCCACAGTCTCTCTGGCTATTTCCAAACACATCTTCCCATTCCTTAGTCCCTGCTGTTATCCCTGTTTACCTCCAATATAAATGTTTCCACTCAATTGGTTGTAATTGATTCAGTCACTTTAAGGAAAAGAACTTGGAAAGAGAAGTGCCTAAATATATTTTTTTTCCAGAGGTTCATAAAACCTTCCTAAAAGTAAAAAAAAATTCAAATTATGATCTGCTGTTCCCAACAGAGACTAAATTCATCTGCAATGTAATTAGAGTTACAGCATCCCTTGGCAGCCAACAAGAGTAATCAAGAAGGAAAACTAAAAACATCTCAGGCCCTGGAAAGTTATTTTAAAACTAAAATAAAGCACTTGAACAGAAAAGTAGCTTAAAATAAAAAAGGGGTTTAGTGAGAAATGGTTATATTCACATGTCTGATTTATTCTGAGTAAACAAGTTCTAATTGAAAATCCAGAATATCAACAGCTCCAGTATTTCAAGTGGAGCACAAACACCAATATCTTTGGAATTATACAAATTTAGTGCAGATAACACTTGGATTGCAGCTCCATGTGCCTCCTTCCAGGTTAAAAATGAAAGTTTTCCAGAGGCAACACTCTATTGCTCAGTTAATAACCCGATTTTTGATTTCCTGGGTACGTGGGAGGTTCCTGAACCCTCTGGAATGGGAGTGTGCCAGCTGTGCTGCTCCAGATGTGGATCCCATTGCTGGGATCCTGGGAGAACCTTTATTGGCTGCAGGAGTTGCTCAATACCCCTGGAAGGGCTGTGGTGACCAGAGAAAAGAGGCATTAATAAAGTAAAGATATAAAAATATATAAAATAATCCAGAAATACTTGACTGGGCTAAACCAGGGGATGGGATCAAACCCTGAGTTACTCCTCTGGTATCTGGTATCTGCCCTGTGACAGACACTGCAACCAAATGTAAAGTCCCAAACCACTTAATTTCTTCTTCTTGGGGAGATAACACCAAAGTGAGAGCAGTTGAATTCCTGGGGTTGTGAGTGTGTTATTTTGTCTTCCCTCAAGTGGCATCTCCAATGAAGTGGAGGTTAGAACGAGGTGAAGAAGGTTGATTTTAGCCCAATCTTGCCAGGTTGGGGGTTATTCCAGCAGCTGTTTTCAAACTTTTTCTGACCTGCCTCCTCCTTGGAGCACTCACTGAAGTCTCTGCTGGGTCTAAATTGTTTTGTTTTTCCTTTCCACTGCTGCCTCTCCCCTGACATTCCACCTTTTCTTGGTGTGTTATCTTTGTCCAAGCTTTTCTCCACCTGCCACTCTCCTCTCCGAGGTTCCAGCCCTCTCTTCCAGGAGCTTTTCATTGCTCTGCAGCAGCAAATTTCCCCGTGGTGGTTTTCCTGATTCTTTTGCTTCCTACCCCTGACAGCCCTTCAAGGGGCTGTGAATGGAGGTGTCTTTGTGCCATTTGCTTCCTCTCAAGCAGAGCCATCTTTTTAATACCAGGGGAGTCTGAGGGGGAAACAAAATGCAAAGAATGACATTTGTGCAGAAGAGAAGATGTAAGTTTTGTCAGTTCTCCCATTCATGGGATGTCAGTGCTGGGATGCAGCAATGATTGATTCTCTCTGCCATTCAAGTCTTCCTCTTACTCCTGAGCAGGGCAAACAGAAACCCACCTAGAGCCATCTGTAAACCACATTTTTGATTGCTTATCCCGTTCAAAAAAGTGATTAAAAAGTAATAAAAAGGTAGTTAAGCAGCAGTTCTTGCTGTGTATCTTGTTCCCCTGTCCCTCCAGGCTGTGGAGCACTGAGCTCTGGTTAATTGGACCCCTGCTCTGAGTGGGAGTTCTCCTCTTTCCAGGGCACTGGCAGAACATTCCAGCACCTCCTGTGATTGATGTCAGTGTTGCAAAGCCCTTACAAGTGGTGTTTAAACCCTGCCTGTCTTATTTTACACTGGGATTGTCCAGCCCCCAGGGCAGCCAGTGCTTGGCAAAGCAGGGAAGGGCAGAAGGGCTGTTCTGCCAGATGTGCCAGCTGCCAAATGGCCCTGGGATGATCTCCCTGCAAGGGCTTCACCATCACAAACACACTAATTGATCAGGCCAGCTTGATTAGTCCAGGCTTAATTCAGCTGTTTATGACCTTGGCTTAAAGCTGGAGTATCTTCTACTGCTCTATTGTTTCATTAAGTGGTATAAACACATTAAATTCAAATGTCATTTTTACTTCTTGCTTTTCCTTATTGCTTCTGGAGTTCCTGTTTCCTTGCTCTTCTCTTTCCACCTCTTCTCCTCATGTGCTGTTTCATCTTGCCCAAGTTTTTTCCTGAGATCTACCATTTTAAGAACTACAGAATCTTCTGCCAGGTCCTTGTTCTCCTGATGACATTCCTGTGACCTGTTCTCCTCTTGCTTATTGTCTCCAGGTTTCATTCCTGCCAGGGATGCTGTACTTAGCATTTAGTGCCTCCAAACTGCTTGTTTTGGGAGATGAGAAACTAATACTTCAAGGTGACTCCCCTGCTGTTCTGGTCTTATCATGGTCTCTGTGTGTCCTTTTCTTCTTTTTGGGCTCTTGTACCATCTCATGAAAAACCATGTGCTGGATATTCAGTCTCAGTGCACCCCAGGCTGATCCAAGGTGGGATTTTTTTCTCTGAGATGCTTGGATACCCTCCCAATATAAGCACCTGTCTGCTTTATCTTCCAGCCTAAACATTTCTGTATCTAAAGAGCCTCTGGGGGTGAATCCATAATCACTGTGGGCAAGTTGGCCAGGAAACAGAACTCCTTCTCTTTTCAAGCTCCCTGAGAACCCCCTCAGATTTTCCTTGAGCTCACTTGAAAGTCAGTGTTAACCTTTAATCCCTCCTCTGCACATATCCTTACCTGTGGATTTCTTGGGGGCAGTTTGTGTCAGGCATTTGAAATCCAGGGAATGCCTCTGTCTTTAACCCCCAGTATGGATTTATCCTGGGGCACCCCCTGAGGCCAGTTCAGCCAATTCCATTAACCACTCGAAAATTGAGGTGTGTTGAAGGTCTGACTGGATTTTTCCTTTTCAACCCCATTGGCCTGAGCAGGATTACAAAGATTTCAGAGAAGGGAGGGTGCTGAATTTTTTCCAGCAGCTTTAAAGAGGATGCTCCTCATTCTGGACACATCATTTGTAGCTTATTAAAGCCACACTGTAGGCTTTTGTTATATAATCAATAAATCTAATCAAGTTTTATAGGAAGGGTGGATTTATTTTATGTTGTCATAAATTCTCCTCGTTTTGCCCATTAACATCCACAGGGTGCTTGAAAAGCAGTTTGGAAAAGGAGCCCTGCTCTGTCCCTCACATCTAGTTTATCAGCAGGACTCTGAAATTTCTGTCCATGCCACATTAAAGGCAGAATTGAAAAACTTTGAGAAGCACTTATTAAATACATCCCCTTAAATCAAACCAAGTCAGACATCCCAGATGGGGACTTGTTCTCATAAACACACTTGGTGCCCAAAGGCACGAGGTGTGGATAGTGATGGATCATGCCATAAATTCGGAGGGATATTAAACCCCCCAAACCACTGCAATATCAGCTCTGTTTTTCATGCCTTTTACACCCCTCTGTTCTGCCAGCAAAGCAAATCCACTGGGGCTGGTGCCTTCCAGAAGGTGTCAGGGAAGTGGGAGTTCATTCAGCAAGGGACCATGAGCCTTTCCTAGTGGGATTTCATCTGGAATTATTCTTTACACCAGTCCTGGGTGCTGGGGGGGTCCTGCTCTCAGTGTGTGACCCTTCAGTGGGTCAGGGCTAGAAGGTTTGTGTGGTGCAACCAAGAGCAGAGTGATGTCCCTCCTTTCCAGCTCTGCTGGGGCTCCATCCCAGTGGATTTGGGCTCATGGGCATCAACTTGGCTCAAAAAGAGCCTTAGGGACAACTTATTTTAAAGTGAGGCTCAAAGCAGATGAATTAATAAGGAAAGGAAAATTTATGAACAATTTTTAAGTGATGAAGTGTCAGTGTTTTCCCTAAGAAAAATAAGTGTTTAAGCCATTTTATAAAACTTAATGCAGTATGTAATCTGTGGTGTAAATGTGCTACTTTCATCTTTTATTCCTCGTTTTTTTTAACCAAATGTTGGGTTTGAAATCAGCAGAGAGTTCAGAGCATGACTGGGGCTTGGCAGCCTGAGGAGGTGAGGGCTCAGGAATTGGGGTTGCAGTGACTGCCTCAACCATCCCACCCCAGCGTGGGGACCCAGGGGTGGGCAGGGACCAGGAGCACACAGAGGGACCTGCTCTGCACAGGACCTGCCTTGGGCAATGTCCCCTGAGCCTAAGCCAGGGCAGTCTGACCTCAGGGCTGAGGTTTATCCACCTCCATGGAGTTGAACCCTCTGCAGGCATCATTAGTTCAGGGTAAAATGCCCCCAGAGAAGTTGCTGTCAAGATGATTTCTGTGCTGGGGCTGCCCAGAAGGGCAGGGTGACCTTTCTGGAAGCACAGACCCATCAGCATCTTCTCCCAGACCTCTCCTGGGGCACTGCTGTGACCTCACAACACTCTCTTGATGCTCTTTTTCTCATTTAGTGTTCTTCCTTTTACCTTGCTGGGTTTTTTAGAGGGAGAGTTTTAGTCTGTGGTCTGTGTTGCTTTTGGTTTTGATCTCCAGTTCCAAGCACTTGTTCCTGCCCTGGTTCTCCAGGCTCTGCTCTCCTGTGCTGGGCTCAGTCCTTGGACTGGCTCTGAATTCCACATTGCTGGAATGCTTTGGAAAGCTCTTTTGTGGAGTTTGCTCAAAATGAGAAATGTGTGGAGAGAGATGTTTGTCATGGGGGAAGTGTCTGAGGTCAAGCTTAGGGAATCATAAAAAGGTTTAGGTTGGAAAAGCCCTCTCAGTTTATGGAGTCCAAGGCCACCACTGACCCAAGTCCCCAAGTGCTACATCCCCTTTTAAATCCCTCCAGGAATGTGGATCCATCCCTGCCCTGGGCAGCTCTGCCAGGGCTGGACAGCCTTTTCCATGAGGAAATTTTCCCAATATCCAACCTAAGTATTCTGTGGTGCAACCTGAGGCTGTTCCCTCTCCTCCTGTCCCTGTTCCCTGGGAGCAGAGCCTGATCCTCTCCTGTCAGGGACTTGCAGAGCCAGAAGGTGCCCCCTGAGCCTCCTTTTCTCCAGGCTGAGCCCCCCCAGCCATTCCTTGCTCTCCAGCTCCGTTCCCTTCCCTGCCCACACTCCACCCCATCCCTGCCTTTCCTGTGAAGGGACCAGAGCCAGGTGTTGGGCTGTCCTGGTTTGCTGTGAACAGCTATCCCTGTTCCATGCCATCTAAAGGGGGGAATAACGAGTGGAACAATTCCCAGAAGGAAAGTGAAGAGCAGCCTTTGGGTTGCCAGAGGAGCATCACCTCCCCTGCCCTTCCTGCCTGCTCTTTTGAAGTTCCTTTTGGTGAAGAACACATTTCTGTGGGCACAGGGATGGCATGGCATGTCTCTTTAGCACTGATTTAGTTCAAGGGCAGGAAGAGGAATCTCTGCCAAGGGGTTCCAGGGGCCCTTCTGTTGTGCAATATTGTGTCCTATTTTCCCAGCACCAATGGGTTGCAGATGTCTCACATTCAGCAGCTACAGCAGGTTTTAATTGATGATGGTGTTGTAATTTATTCATGGCCAAGGAGACATGGCTGGGGTATTAATACTCTCTTAATTTCTGTGTTTTCTGGGAGTAATTTGCCTTTTGGGGCTGGGCAGGAGCTGATGGTGGCACTTGGGCTGTAACCTGGAATGATGTGACTGCTCTGATCCCGACCTTAAAGCCAGGGCAGGTGGCCTTTGTTCATGTTAACACCCCCCTCTGCTGCAGGGGCTCTAATTTTAGAAGGGACTGTACTTATTCTGAAGTTTTCCTGGTGTATTTTTATGGCCCCTGGATTTGGGAAGGTCTTGGCTCTGCAGCTGTATCTGATTCTTCACAGGGAGCAGGTCCTGAGGTGACCTCAGAGTGCAGGAGGGGACTGGTCTTGGTGGCAAAGCCCATGGAGCACCCTCTGGGATATTGCTCATTTTACAGTTTAAAATAAAATATTTAATAGACAAACCCACTGGGATCTGGTAAATACAGCAAACTCTTGATTAGGGACTTCAGTTCCTCTGTGCCCTCTGCATTGGCCCCAGGAGTCACTGGTGTTGATGGTGGGGAGACTCAAAAGATCCTGGATTTTAAAGCAACTTTGAAGCCAATTTCCTTTAAACTTGAAAACTCCCAGTAAAATTCATTCATAATAATAAAATAATAAAAATCTTCAATCTACGATCTCATGCTTATTGCTCTTCATTCCTACTTTCTGAGTTTTCTTGGTAATCCAGTTTAATAAATTTGGGTTTGGGACAGAGGTGGACTATTATATTAATTTATATTATATTAATTTAAATATCCTCGTGCAGGTTTTAATACAGTTGTGGTTGAATGACCTTGGAGGTGTTTTCCAATCTTAATGATCCTTCATCAATTAATGCTCCGTATTCCCCTCACCCACTTTCTTGGCTTTTTGTCCAAGAGTTTCCACTGCTCCCTTGATAAGTAGGAGGTAAAAATGATATAGAAAGGAAAAAGCTCAAATCCAGTCCATTTCATTAGAAAAAGTCACGATGTTGCCCTTACAAAGTCGATACTTCAGAAGAGCCTCCAGGGAGGGGGAAATGTAGGGGACACCAATATGCAGAGGGATGGCTTTTTAATCCTTTATCTTTAATTTAGATCAACTGGTGTGAACTAATCGTGTTATCCATACCCATTTGCCTGGGCAGGATGAATTCCTCGGGTGCTGATGTGTCTGCAGCTCATTTTTCTGCTCCTGGGTGTGTAACGATGCCTTGCAAAGGGGCCAATAATTTTAGATATCCTTTAGCAAAAGCTCTGGATTGTTATTTGGTGGAGCTCGAGTGTCAGGGAGAGTAAATTCCATTCCACTCCTGACAAAAGGAATGTTTCAGAACATACAGAGAGGAATAATGGCATGTTCCTGTTTATATGGCAACTAAGGATGGAAAGTAGGGATTTTTTTCCTCTCATTAGCATGATTTAATCTCCTGAAACAGTGGTTTTCTTTATGGTCACTGGGCAGTGTGGTTTCTCCTGGGAGGTGGCGATGAGAGTGGTTCTTCTGGCTGTCAGTGGCTTTACCAGCTGAGCTCAGGGATGGCACTTTGATTTTAGCTGAATATCCTAAGGTTCTGTTCTGCATGTTGAAGCAGAAAGATGCTGTTTGACAGATAGTGGACGATTTACAAGGAAAATTACTAAAAATATGAAATAAATGCCACCTTAAGGCATGTTTTTAGGTGCTTGGAGGCTGCCTGGTAGCAGCGATTGAATGTCTTGAACTGAAGAGCCCAGTCCTGGTCCTGTTTGTTGCTGCCTTTCCCCAGCTGATAAAAGGGAAAGAAAACTCCCCTTAAAACCTTTGATTTTGATGGACAGAGCAGAATTAAAATACACTTTGAGCAGAAAACTTTTCTGGCTCCCCTGAGAGTATTTCTGCAGGGGCAGGAAGCCCAAGCTTGATGGAGAATAAGCTGATATTTGGTAGCACCTCACCCA